>CM064497.1:3663274-3668274 GCA_032716605.1 Paralithodes platypus
TTTAAGACTTTTCGTACCATTTAGGTGTCGATTATTTCCTGGAGAGCGATAGCGAGCCTGAAAATTTAAGAGGAAGCGGCCTTCGGCCGGGACATTTTTCTACCGAAAAATTTACAAATTTATCTTGAAGGGGGGTCTAGGGGGTGTTTTTCTAAGCTTGATGGAGGTCTAGGGAAGAAACTAAACAAATATATGAATAAATTAATGAATAGACCAAATAAACGGCCAGTCTCCCCTTAAAGGTCGTTGACAACTTCTCAAAGGTTTCCGTGGTTTAGGAATTTCAATTTGGTGTACCGAATGTTCACTATTATTCAGCTTGGAAATTATGTCTTGGGATGTTATTTTTTATAATTATACAGTATATATTTTCTTATATTTATTCTATCTATCTATCTATATGCTCAAGCCCAATCCCCATTTTGGGGGTAGCCGACTCAAGACAGAGCAAGAACAGGGAAAACACAAAAACAACATAAAACAACAAATAAACACAGATAAAAAGCACAAACTCACACACATCCAGGTCACCCAGGAGAAGACCCAGAGACCAGGGTCACCAAGGTCGCTCCAGCACTCCCCCGGCCCCCGACCACCCGGAGAGGTTCCGATCTCGGCAGGCAGACATGCAGCAGAGCCAAAGCCACAAGCCCTCCCACCACACTTCCAGACGCACCCTTCATATTAATCGTCTCCCCGGGCCAGGCGCCTGATGGACTATTATCTAGTCCAACTTGCGCCCGACCTCTTACTCCAAATGACCACGTGTTCACTCAACTATTCACAAGCATTCTCCATTCACTCCTGTCCACCACCACTTCCCCTGCCTGATCTATAGTCATTCCTCTATCATCAAAAGCCTTTCTTGCACAGTCTCTCCATCTCAATGGGGGGGTCTTCCTGCCCTTCTATCTCCCCTTGTACCTGACTCACATATTCTCTTTGTAAGCCTTTCATCTCCCATTCGTTCAACATGACCATACCAGCTCAGCACCCTTCTGTCCACTCTGGCTGACAAATGTTCCTGCTGCCCCACTCTCCTACGTATCTCTTCATTCCTCAATCTGTCTCTACGAGTAACTCCACACATACTCCTCAAGCAGCTCATCTCCATAACATCCAGCCCTCTTTTCTCCTTTTTCTTCAGAGCCCATGTCTCAGCCCCATACATCACTATTGGCACAACAATTCCTTGATACAGTGCACTTTTTACTTTCACTCTGATATTTCTCGTCTTCCACATACTTCCCATTGCTCCGAAAACCTTCCTTCCTTCACACACTCTCTGTTTTACCTCCACTTCCATACCTCCACTCCTGCTTATCGTTCCTCCTAGATATTTAAAACACTCTACTTGTTCCAATATTTCCCCATCCAGCCTCACATCTAGATTCACCCTATGCTCTCCCCTATTACACACCATTACTTTACTTTTATTGACGTTCACCTTCAGTTTCCTCCTTCCACAAACCACACCAAACTCTTTGACTACCCGCTGCAGTTTCTCATCAGAATCCGCCACCAATGCTGTGTCATCAGCGAACAGCAACTGATTCAACTCCCAATCTCTACCATTCTTTCCTACTAAACCCAATCCTCTTCCCATAGTTCTCCTTTTCACCTCCCTCACCACAGCATCCATAAACATATTAAACAGCCATGGTGACATTACACAACCCTGTCGCAAACCTACCTTTACCTCAAACCATTCACTCATTATATTTATTAGTTTGATATTATTTTTTGTTAAGTTCGTTCCCTAGACCTCCACGATGCGGGAAAATCATAAAAAAAAAAAAACACACACACACACGACCTCCCCTCGAGATACATGTGTACATTTCAATATATCAATCTACCTAATCATCTTATATACATTTATCATACCTTTATATATTTTACAGTGTAGACCATAACTAAAAAAAAAACAAAAAACAAAAAAAAAAATAAATAAAAATAAATAAATCGCTGAGCCATTTCATTCCCGCCTCGATAAAGCCCTTGGCAGCCATCTATAAAAAGTAAAGATGCATTAAGGGGGTAGTCCTCGAGTTTTAGGGACCCCCTTCTCCCTCATGTTTAGCATATTAGTTTTCAGGTTTTTACATGTTCGTTCCGTTAGTTTGGCGATTTTGAGACAATTCGCCTCATTTTGTTTTCAATATTAAGACCTTTCGTGCCCTTTAGGTGTCGATATTTTTTCCTGACGAGCTATAGCGAGCCTCTAATTTTAGAAGGAACCGGTCTTTGGCCGGTTCTTGAAAGGGGGTCTAGAGGGTGTTTTTCTAAGCTTGATAGAGGTATTGCGAGGAAAAAAAAATGATAGAGGTCTAGCGAGGAAACTCAAATATAAATGAATATATATTATATACCGGCATATATAATATATATATATATATACTGTATATATATATATATATATATATATATATATATATATATATATATATATATATATATATCCCCAAAACCAAGCACTACCTCCTTAAATCCTTACGCTCTGAAGTTTGAGGGTCTTTATAAACTTTCTCAAGGGCTTCCGGATATATTCTCTCTTTAGCCCTTTTAAAAACGTGTAGCCTAAGCTATTTATTTTACTGTAATATTGTTCTAACTAACGTATCTATCTATCTATCTATCTATCTATCTGTCTGTCTGTCTATCTATCTGTCTGTTTGTCTGTCTGTCTGTCTCTGTCTAACTATCTATCTATCTATCTATCTACTCAGGCGTATACCCAATTTTTGTTCTGGAGGTGGCCGACTCGAGACAGAGCCCGAATAGGAAAACAAAAATATCTAACAAAACATAAATTCACACACATCTAGGCCGCACAGGAAACAAATCCAGAGTATTGTTACCTCTATGCAATTAGGCAGGGAGTTCTGGAGTGATCGAAATTTTGCTTAATCCTTTTATTCCTAGACGTCCATATTTGTTTGCATCTGGAAAAAAAAAAAAAAAAAAAAAAAAAGGGAAAAGTGGGGATTGGGCCTGAGTATATAGATAGATAGATAGATAGATACACATACACACAAATAAAAACAAATCTGATGAAAACGGATGCGTGTTGATTGGAAAACATGAGTTCTCAGCGCTGGCACTTAAAGAAGAGGAAAAATGTATAGCATATATATTTTTTTATTGCACCTAAGGAAACGGACAAACATACGTAACATATATATTTATTCCAACAAGACACCTGTCGAAGCCATCACTAAAAAAATGAAGACGTATTAAATCCTCGTGGTTTGAAGGTTAAGGGGGGTGACCTGCTTTTTGTTATTTCTGTCCCTTTCTCTCTTTCTCTGGCTTGTATCCATTCGGCCCCATTCAGCCAACTATTTTAAGACGCTTATCCCCATCTAGGTGTCGATTTCTTCCTGGCGAGCGATAGCGAGCCAACATTATATGAAGAAATCTGGCTTCGCCGGAGAAATTTTTCTATCGAAAAATTTAAAAATTTGGCCTACTGTCTAACAAAAATAAAAAATATGCTGGCTCGCTACCGCTCACCAGTAAGAAATTGACACCTGGATGGGGATAAACGTCTTAAAACAGTTGGCTGAATGGGGCCAAATGGATACAAGCCAGAGAAAGATAGAAAAGGACAGAACCAAAACAGGTCACCCCCTTAAAAGTCTGCCTGAACTGTGTGTGGAGTGCTTCCGGGGTCACACAGATGGCTCGTTTTTTATTTCCTCATTATTGTATCTTTTTATCATTTGTGTTTAGTTTATTCCCTAGACCTCCATCAAGCTTAACCCCTTTTGTACCGGTGGCGTCTTTTTAACTTGATTTTGGCTACTATTAGACGTTTGTATTGAGTTTTAAATTGGCCTCCAGCAATTAACAGGCTTCGAACTGTTTCACTTAACCCTTTTCACTACCACATATACTTCTTAAGCTGCACAAAATCATCAAAATTTAGCAATAATATATTAACAAAAGACGTCGGAGTACATAAGGGTTTAACACCTGTCCCAGACCTTCCTTCAAGATAAATTTGTAAACTTTTCGATAGAAAAATTTCCCGGCCGACGGCCGGTTCCTCTTAAATTACAGGTTCGCTATCGCTCGCCAGGATTAACTCGGCACCTACATGACATGTGTTGTGTGTGTGTGTGTGTGTGTGTGTGTGTGTGTGTGTGTGTGTGTGTGTGTGTGTGTGTGTTTGGGAGGGGAAGAGGGGTATATACATATTTTTATTTTTTCCCAAGGGCAAACTAAAAAAAAAAACATCGTTCGAATATAGCAACAATAATCACCCCCAGGATGCTCAACAAACAAATTATCCAAATAAACCACAAGACGTCGGATGAGAGAGTGTTTGTCCGTCCCAAGCTGAATATATTCCTCTGACTGTGTTGGTGGTGTAATGGTTTAGATGCTATGTTCTGGGTGTGGTGTCCCGAGTTGGAATCCCGGGAGGACCATATGCTTTCATTAGTTTATTCAAGTACATTGGGATTTGTAATTGCTGATTAATGTTAAGAGCGGGGTTTACTTATAACTCAGATATATATTATGGTATGGCAATAGTAACAATAAACACAATAATAACTCCTAGAGGATTGCAACGCGATTTTGACTGTTTATTCATGCTAATATAAACTGTTTATTCATGCTAATATAAACTGTTTATTCATGCTAATATAAACTGTTTATTCATGCTAATATAAACTGTTTATTCATGCTAATATAAACTGTTTATTCATGCTAATATAAACTGTTTATTCATGCTAATATAAACTGTTTATTCATGCTAATATAAACTGTTTATTCATGCTAATATAAACTGTTTATTCATGCTAATATAAACTGTTTATTCATGCTAATATAAACTGTTTATTCCTGCTAATATAAACTGTTTATTCATGCTAATATAAACTGTTTATTCATGCTAATATAAACTGTTTATTCATGCTAATATAAACTGTTTATTCATGCTAATATAAACTGTTTATTCATGCTAATATAAACTGTTTATTCATGCTAAA
>CM064497.1:3670774-3830774 GCA_032716605.1 Paralithodes platypus
GGCTCTCCTAACATAGGCGGAGATGGAGGATAGAAGATAACGGCGGGGGCATTCACTATCGCCGTTGAGGCATTGTCCTGTGTTAGTTGGTTTAATGTAGACGGTGGTTTTGAACCCATGGTCGTTCAGAGCTACGAGGATGTCGAGGAAGGGGAGTTGTCCATTGTTAGATTTTTCAAAGGTGAAGTTAAGTCCGGAGGAGGTCATGAAGCGACGCTGGAGTTCCTGTAGTTCGTGGAGGTCCTTGATTTGCACGAAGATGTCATCCACGTATCTACAGTAGACGGCGGGTCGTTGGGCAGCTAGGAGCTCTTCCTCGATGGTTCCTTACTTGATAATGCTGGTTGTCCAGTGAAACGCGTCGTATATCCTGTATCTTCATGTACTTTAATGTAACCCTGTACCACCATGAATTTTGCTCATCTCCTTCATCTACTTCCTGCCACCCAGCGAAAACTCATCAGAGACCTGGAAACTTTGAATAATAAAATTTCCAACGCAGAAATTGCCATTTCTTTCAACCTCGTATGTATTAAAGAAAATGTATTACCTGGCTTTACTAACATATATATATATACATATATATATAACCCTCTCAGAATCAGGTTACCTTGCCCCACTTTATCATTTGACGATTATATTCAGCTTTGGAAGGCCAACTAAAGAATAAAAAAAGTATTAAAGTATTAAAGTATATCTCAAATACCTTATAAAAATGGCTTCCTAAACTTAAATCTTCTACTGATGGCCAGAATAAAGGGAATACGAGCGTTCTCAAATATTGAAGGGTGTTAATTTTGGGGGGCCAGCCAATAACTTACAAGAAATCGGCCTTCGCCCACAACATTTATCTATCGAAAAGTGTACAAATTTAGTTTAAACGGGGTCTGGGTGGCATGTTTGTAGTTTGAAGGAAGTCTGGGAAGGCATTTTTGTTAGCCCTTTCCAGTATTTTGCATACTGGGCACTACACAATCTCTCTCTTTTCACATCAACTATCTCCCTGGAATGGACCGCAAGGTCTTCGAAATACTAAATATTCCTTATACCTCCTTGTAATTGTAGCCCTAACTCTAACTCACTCTCACTCTCACACCCACACACACTCACACATACACACCCACCCACCCACACGCACATAAACCCCCCCCCCCCCCCCCCCCCCCACACAAACATCAAAGGCAATTAAAATAAAATATACGTATAGCAATAAACAACAACCCACCTTGTTAACGAGGGGGCTTTATTTTTTCACTGTCCAGATGGGTAAGGGTTATTTCGGTGTAACCCCTTCTGTACCGGCAACGTCTTTTGTATTATGTGTTACCTATATTCAGACGATTTTGTGCAGTTTAAGGGGAGATGGTTCACATTTTGGCCGATTTTTGCATGTATTCATTATTTGTCTAGTTTCCTCCCTAGACCTCCATCAAATTAAAAAAAACAAAAAATCCATTAGATCCCCCTTCTAGATTAATTTGTACGTTTTTCGGTAGAATATGTCCCGGCCGAAGGCCGCTTCTTCCAACATTACAGGCTCACTATCGTTCGCCAGGGAAAAAATCGACACCTAAATAGCACGAAAGGTCTAAATATTGACGAAGAAATGGGGCGAAAGGTCTTAAAGTCGACTAACTAATGGGGCAAACATCTTAACATCTGAAAACTAATATGGTTAAGCATGAGGGAGAAAGTGGTCCATAAAACCGGCCCATCGATAAATGAGTTGCTAAGGGAATCAATTTACCATCAGTTGCAAACAGACATTAATATATTCCATTGCAGACCATTGAACCGGAATCCTGTTTCATCTGCAATTAGCCTATGTTCGAGTCCTTGGGGTACCACATGTATTCATTAATTTCATTGATTTCATTAGTTAGGTTTGTTTGTAAATTAATTGGTGGGTTGGGGAAACCAAATATGAATAGATTTAAGGTCGGTCTGCCTGGTACGGACCGCAAGAACTGTGTGATATGTGTATCTGATTAAATCTATGTAACTCACACCCACACTCACACATACAGACACGCCCACACATACAGTATATACTGTACATACAAGCACCCACACTACCAGACACATCCACACACACACACACACACACACACACATACATACACACACACACACACACACACACACACACACACACACACACACACACACACACACACACACACACACACACACACACACACACACACACACCTCGCCTCTATCGTCTATACTTCCTCTTGTCACCATCTCTCCCAAATTGGCTTGAACTCTCACCCACACACACACTCTCTCTCTCTCTCTCTCTCTCTCACACACACACACACACACACACACACCCTCACTTCTATACTTCCTTTCATCAATATCTCTCCCAAATTGGCTTGAACACATACACACACACACACCTCACTTCTATACTTTCTCACTCACTCACACACACACACACCTCACTTCTATACTTTCTCACACACACACACACACACACACACCCACACACTCACTCACTCACACACCTCACTTTAATACTTCCTCATTTCATCAGCATCTCTCTCAAATTGGCTTGCACTCTCTTCCCATACTCCGTTTTCTTCATCAGGTTCGTTACAAAGAAAAACTACCTTCTCTCTCTCTCTCTCTCTCTCTCTCTCTCTCTCTCTCTCTCTCTCTCTCTCTCTCTCTCGTGGCTTTTATCTTAATTACCGTCTTTGCTTCTCTATCAACATCCATTCCTCCTTGAAGACATTTTTATTGCTTTCAGAGAGGTTGGCAATTGAATGGTAAAATAGCCACTGGTGTCCGTTTGTTTGTTGGTGTATTTTTTTGGATGCTGTACGATGGCGCTAATAAGTCATGTCTCAGTTGTCATTACGTTTGGCTGGATCTGTGCTGTATTAATGTCTGTCAGATGTTGAATAGGGTGGGTAAGTGTAGGAATAGGTTTGTATAACCCCCCTCGAAAAGAATACATTCAGTTTAGATATTGCTGAAACCAATTATGGATCAAAATATACTCGGTGCCGAGACATCACTTATTTGGCCGATTGTACCCTAACCTTTGTAACTGAAAAAAAGGCTTGAGCAAATGGGCTGTAAATTGAATTAATAGAACAAAAAAGGTCCGTTTCCCCTTAAAATAGAACAAAAAAAGTCCGTCTCCCCTTAAAATAGAACAAAAAAAGTCCGTCTCCCCTTAAAATAGAACAAAAAAGTCCGTCTCCCCTTAAAATAGAACAAAAAAAGTCCGTCTCCCCTTAAAATAGAACAAAAAAAGTCCGTCTCCCCTTAAAATAGAACAAAAAAGTCCGTCTCCCCTTAAAATAGAACAAAATAGGTCCGTCTCCCCTTAAAATCGACGTCGCTGTATTATTCTCTTTTTATTAACCCCTTCTATACCGACGACGTTTTTGTATTATATTTTAGCCACATTTAGACGATTTAATGAAGCTTAGGAAGGATCTATGGAAGCTAAAGGAATGAATTAAGATGGTCTGTAGCTCTTTAACTTGTAGATATCTTTCCTAAACTGAATAGAATCGTCTAACGAAAAGGATATCGCCGGTACAGAAAGGGTTAAGGGAAGGTATTTAGTTTGTTCCCTAGACCTCCATCAAGCTTAAAATTACACCCCCTTGAGTCCCTTTCAAGATAAATTTGTACATTTTTCGGTAGAAAAATGTCCCGGCCGAAGGCCGGTTCCTCTTAAATTACAGGCTCGCTATCGCTCGCCAGGATAAAATCGACACCTGAATTGCACGAAAGGTCTTAATATGGGGTGAAAGTTCTTAAAATCGCTAAACTAATGGAGCAAACGTTTTATAATATCAAAAGCAATGGGGCTAAACATGAGGGAGAAAGGGGTCAAGAAAAAAATCCCTCAAGTGGAGACCTCCCCTTAAGGCTATCAATGCTCCGACAGGTTCTTCCTAATCTGAAGAAACTCGTCTATAGTCGGTTCATTCTAAGTAGGCCAGACATCATAACCTCTATCCTCTGTAACTACAAAAGGGCTGGAGCACATGGGCTGACAATTGGTTACACCTTTTCCCGGGTTGACTCTTCCCAAAATGGTAGATAGAAATATTAGCTCGATGTCTCTAGTCATTTTTCAGTTATAGAGGTTTGGAGTTACGATCTCTGGCGTACCTATACTGAACCGGGTATAATGTTAAGGGGAGACAGACCGGTTTTTTCCCTATTAATTCATGTATTCTTTTATTTCGGAGTTTTCTCTGTAGACCTCCATCAAGCTTAAAAAAACACCCACAAGACCCCCCATCGATGTAAATGTGTAAATTTCCCAGCCGAAGGCCGATTCCTCTTCAAATAAAGGCTCGCTATCGCTCACCAGGAAATAAATCGACACCTAAATGGCACGAAAGGTCTTAATATTGGCAAAGAAATGGGGTGCAAGGTCATAAAAGGGAGGAGTAGGACTCGAAAAACCAACTGCCTCCCCTTAACCCCTTCAGTACCAGTGACGTCCGTTTCATTGTATTCTGGCAAGCATAAGACGATTTTATTCAGCTGTAGAAGGACGTGTACCCACTAGAAGGCTACAGACTGTCTCAATTTAACCTTCTAGCAACCATATATCTTTCCTAAGCTTCATAAACTCGTCTAAATGTAGCTGCGCTCGAATCAAATAGACGTCGCCCCGGTACTGTAAGGATTAACCCCTTCGGTACAGGCGACGTCTCTTTAATTGTTTTCTAGCTATATATTTAGACGATTGTGTATGCAGTTTAAGAATGACCTGGGGCAGTAGAAAGGGTTAGGTGAGATAGTTCAAAGCCTGTTAATTGCTGGAGGCCCTTATTAATCTGAAACAAAAAAAACGTGTAATAGTAGTCAGCATAAAGCTAAAAGAACGGCACCGGTACAGAAGAACGGCACCGGTACAGAAGAACGGCACCGGTACAGAAGAACGGCACCGGTACAGAAGAACGGCACCGGTACAGAAGAACGGCACCGGTACAGAAGAACGGCGCCGGTACAGAAGAACGGCACCGGTACAGAAGAACGGCACCGGTACAGAAGGGGTTACAGTGAAAACGTCGCCATTTCTCCTCAATATCGAGAGAATGATAATTGTCAAGTGCATAAAGCTTCAAGCGATGCATTAAACGAAGTGATGGTGACAGAGGTGTGGGAGGTGGAGTGGGGTGCCTTAGGGGAGTTACAAAGAGTTACAAGGACTAGTTAGTATCTCTCAGAGACCTTGCTGTCCATTCCGAGGAGATACTCGAAGTGGAAGGAGATAAATTGTTTAGTGCACTACACTCTTTACAGAGTGTGCAAAATACTATCTACTTTCTTCTTGACCTGTTCTACTGAAGAACTATTTACAACTTCGGAGGGAAGTTTGTTCAAGGTAGAACAGATCTTATATGTGAAAAAGTTTCCACAGATACTAGTGGTGAACCTTTTCAATTCTATAAGAGAGAGAGAGAGAGAGAGAGAGAGAGAGAGAGAGAGAGAGAGAGAGAGAGAGAGAGAGAGAGAGAGAGAGAGAGAGAGAGAGAGAGAGAGAGAATAAATGTGGGTGCGTGTGTTTATGCATACATATGTGTGAATATATAGGCTGTGTGTGTGTGCGTGTGTGTGTGTGTGTGTGTGTGTGTGTGTGTGTGTGTGTGTGTGTGTGTGTGTGTGTGTGCGCGCGTGTGTGTGTGTGTGATTAATGTATTTATACAATGTACCAAATAATGAGTATCGAAAGGCTGAACAATGTGCCTATAATATTCTAACCCCTTTATAAGTATATTGGTGATACATGATAAGAAATCCAATTAGTTAAGTTAAGGGGAGGTATTTAGTTTGTTCCCTAGACCTCCATCAAGCTTAAAATTACACCCCCTTGAGTCCCTTTCAAGATAAATTTGTACATTTTTCGGTAGAAAAATGTCCCGGCCGAATGCCGGTTCCTCTTAAATTACAGGCTCGCTATCGCTCGCCAGGATAAAATCGACACCTGAATTGCACGAAAGGTCTTAATATGGGGTGAAAGTTCTTAAAATCGCTAAACTAATGGGGCCAACGTTTTATAATATCAAAAGCAATGGGGCTAAACATGAGGGAGAAAGGGGTCAAGAAAAAAATCCCTCAAGTGGAGATCTCCCCTTAAGATAGGACTTCAAAGGCTATCAACCCTTCTGGATTATTAAGCCAGCACCCTGTAAGTCAAGAATAATGTCAGGACTGGAGCCTCTTTTCGAAAACTCCAGTCCCTTGCCGTGCAAAACATAAAGATCGACCCAAAATAAACCCCATGAATAACAAAGCAAGCCTCGGAAATGCAAGTATTCGGCAAATAATTAACCCATACAATACCCGGTGACATGGTTTTTTATTTATAGTTTAGATTCTGATAACTGTAAGAAGATGGTATTCAGCAAGGACGTCTACCATATACAAAGCTACAGACCGCCTCAATTAATCCTTTTCGTTACTGTATATCCCTCCCAGGCTACAGACCGCCTCAATTAATCCTTTTAGTTACTGTATATCCCTCCCAAGCTGCACACAATCCTCTAATTAGAGCTAGAATACAATAAAAAGACGTCCCCGGTACAGTATGGGTTAAGGAACAGATTCGATTAAGGGGAGGTTTCCACTTGAGGGATTTTTTTCTTGACCCCTTTCTCCCTCATGTTTAGCCCGATTGCTTTTAATATTATAAAACGTTTGCCCCATTAGTTTAGCGATTTTAAGAACTTTCACCCCATATTAAGACCTTTCGTGCAATTCAGGTGTCGATTTTATCCTGGCGAGCGATAGCGAGCCTGTAATTTAAGAGGAATCGGCCTTCGGCCGGGACATTTTTCTACCGAAAAATGTACAAATTTATCTTGAAAGGGACTCAAGGGGGTGTAATTTTAAGCTTGATGGAGGTCTAGGGAACAAACTAAACACCTCCCCTTAAGGAACAGATTCGATTAAGGGGAGGTTTCCACTTGAGGGATTTTTTTCTTAGACACCTTTCTCCCTCATGTTTAGCCCCATTGCTTTTCTATTGTTAAGACGTTCGCCCCATTATTTTGACGATTTTAAGAACTTTCGACCCATTTCTGTCAATTTTAAGACCTTTCGTGCCATTTAGGTGTCGATTTTCTCCTGGCGAGCGATAGCGAGCCTGTAATTTAAGAGGAACCGGCCTTCAGCCGGGACATTTTTCTACCGAAAAATGTACAAATTTATCTTGAAAGGGGCTCAAGGGGGTGTAATCTTATGCTTGACGGATACCTAGAGACCAAACTAAAAACCTCCCCTTAATTTCGAGATAACTCGAACACGATGTATGTTCTTGAGTGTACTGTGGCGCTAATAAGTCATGTCCCAGCTGTCATTACGTTTGGCTTGCTCTGTGCTGCATTAATGTCTGTCAGATGTTGAATAGGGTGGGTACGTGTAGGAACATATTTGTATATTTCACTCGATATGAAGAAATTAAGCTTAGATATTGCTGATAATAATTATTGATCAAAACATACTTGGTGCCGAGACATCACTTATTAGGGCGACTGTACACGTCACACTGTATCCCTTTAATAACAGCTACAGCAGGTAGATCTCTGCTGTAGTGAAGCGTTCCTCTTTAGTTTAGCTGTAGGCAATGTAGAGCTATTGTTGGTGTAGTGTGTAGAAACTGCTCTGGCAAGTCGCATAGAGCTTTGTGTAGTGTCGTGTAGAGGGTGTAGAAACTGCTCTGGCAAGTCGCACAGAGCTTCATGTGTAGTGTCGTGTAGAGGGTGTAGAAGCTGCTCTGGCAAGTCGCATAGAGCTTTGTGTAGTGTCGATGTGGATAGTTTTAAGTTTTACTCTATTTGATTGTTAGCATAGTTTATCGCACAGAGCTTCATGTGTAGTGTCGTGTAGAGGGTGTAGAAGCTGCTCTGGCAAGTCGCATAGAGCTTTGTGTAAGTGTCGATGTGTATAGTTTTAAGTTTTACTCTATTTGATTGTTAGCATAGTTTATCGCACAGAGCTTCATGTGTAGTGTCGTGTAGAGGGTGTAGAAGCTGCTCTGGCAAGTCGCATAGAGCTTTGTGTAGTGTCGATGTGGATAGTTTTAAGTTTTACTCTATTTGATTGTTAGCATAGTTTATCGCACAGAGCTTCATGTGTAGCGTCGTGTAGAGGGTGTAGAAGCTGCTCTGGCAAGTCGCATAGAGCT
This sequence comes from Paralithodes platypus, assembly GCA_032716605.1. NCBI lineage: Eukaryota > Metazoa > Arthropoda > Malacostraca > Decapoda > Lithodidae > Paralithodes > Paralithodes platypus. The sequence continues at coordinate 3,678,948 of CM064497.1, forward strand.
TTGTGTAGTGTCGATGTGGATAGTTTTAAGTTTTACTCTATTTGATTGTTAGCATAGTTTATCGCACAGAACTTCATGTGTAGTGTCGTGTAGAGGGTGTAGAAGCTGCTCTGGCAAGTCACATAGAACTTTGTGTAGTGTCGTGTAGAGGGTGTAGAAGCTGCTCTGGCAAGTCGCATAGAGCTTTGTGTAGTGTCGATATAGAGGGTTTCAAGTATTGCTCTATTTGATTGTTAGGAGTTTATCACACAGAGCTTGATGTAGTGTCATTTAGAGGGTGTAGAGGTTGCTCTATCAAGTCGTTCTAGAGCTCTTACATTTGTAATCCCATTACGCCATCAGACAGTACACTAGGACCATACGGCTGGGAAAGTGTAGATAGCAGAGGAGAGGTGTTGTAGATAGAGGAAGCTGTTGGAGTGGCTTTGTTGTGTATGTCATTAGTCTGCAAACGTCATCGAAACGTCCCCCGACTGGGTGCCAGCATGTGAAACGCGCTAGGACGTACTACCACACCCACTAAATGTCCGCCTTGGCTGAAATTGAACCCAGATCAAGCAGATTCACACGTGAGCGCGCTCTCCACTCGACCGCCGCGGCTCAAAGAGCTTTGTGTAATTTCAAGGTTTTAGGTACAGCTCTATCATCTTGTTACAGAGGAGTTTATGCCACAAAGCTCTATGTAGGATTATTGTAGAGGATCTGACTCTAATGCTATCATTAGTATGTTGTCACAGAAGATATAGTCTAAGATAAGCCAAGATAATCTAGTACCAACGACCACAGGGCTTAGAGAGGATTATTAGGATTAAGGATTAAGATTAAGATTAAGGATTAAGGATTAGGATTAAGATTAAGGATTAAGGATTAGGATTAAGGATTAAGGATTAGGATATAGGATTAAGATAGGATTATTGGCACAGACCTTAAGGGGAGGGGGCCGTTTTTCTGGTCCCTCTTCTTCCTCATGTTTAGCCCCATTGGTTTTCAGATTTTAAGATGTTTGCCCCATTAGTTTGGCGATTTTAAGACCTTTCACCCCATTTATTTTGTCAATATTTAGACCTTTCGTGCTATTTAGGTGTCGATTTTTTCCTGGCTAAAGATAGTGAGCCTGTAATTTAAGAGGAACCGGCCTTCGGTCGGGACATTTTCCTATCAAAAACTGTACAGATTAATCTTGAAGGAGGGTCTTGGGGGGGGGGGGGGGGTGCATTTTTATAACTTGATGGAGGTCTAGGGAGGAAACTAATAAACAAAAATAAAAAAAATACGTAAATGAGGAAATATATTAAGCCGGTGTCACACGAACACTTAACCCTTGCAGTACCGGTGCCGTCCTTTTAACTCTATTCTGGCTACTATCTCACTTAACCCTTTGTACTACCACAGAAAATTATCCAGAAAAATATAATAATTATAATACAGTAATATTAATATATATATATATAATTATATATATATATATATATATATATATATATATATATATATATACTGTACAATAGTTACAGCTGTATCATGCAGGTAAATCTAATTAAGATTTAATCATGTCTGCAGTTGCAAGTATTCATTTACATATACAAACTGAATGCGATATCAAACACAAATTATTGAGTAATATTATAATGTTCTCATTAACCCTTTGCAGTATTTGAGAACGCATTTAAAGGGGGTACATGTTTTTGTATCTCTCTCTGGGTTGTATCCATTCGGCCCCATTCATCCTACTGTTTTAAGACGTTTATTCCCATCCAGGTGTCAATTTATACCTGGCGAGCGATAGCGAGCCACCATATTTTGGATATTGAATTAAACAGCCGGCTAAATTTTTACATTTTTCGATAGAAAAATTTCTCCGCCGAAGCCGGATTTCTCCATAGAATTATGGCTCGCGAAAAAATCAACACCTGGATGGGGATAAATATCTTAAAACAGTAGACTGAATGGGGCCGAATGGATACAACCAAGAAAGAGAAAAAAAACAAACATGTCACCTCCTTTAAATCATTCTCTATTGACTTTCATTAGACGACTTTATCAGCTTAGGAAGGGAATCCGAAGGTTAATCTATCACCATTCTCAAAGCATTAATGATAAACGTCTATTAACTTTCTGGATTGTCGAAGCTGGTTTTCGTTTCTGATTGACAAAATGTAAATAGACTACGATGTTTTTTTTGTTTTTTTTTTTGTTATCCAGAACAGAATGACTATACCATAGGCAGGTAAAAGGTTAACATATATACATGGCAGGTAAAAGGTTAACATGTATACATGCATACATACAGAACGGTCTATTTGAATCCCTGTCAAAACTGTCAAAAACTAAACCGAGGCCTTATCCAATTTCGATACACAATTCCGAAGCTATACCAAGTGTTCCGAAATATATATATACATTGACCCATTTCCACCCCGGTCATCATCGAATCCGTAAGGGGCCCCACCTTGTTTTATTTTCTCTTTCTCACTCTCTCTCTCTCTCTGGGTTGTATCCATTCGGCCCCATTCAGCCTACTGTTTTAAGACTTTACCCCCATCCAGGTGTCAATATTTTCCTGGCGAGCGGTAGCGAGCCAGCATATATATATTTTATTTTATAGCAAGCTAAATTTGTAAATTTTTCGTTAGAAAAATGTCTCCGGCAAAGCCGGATTTCTCCATACAATGCTGGATCGCTATCGCTCGCCAGGAAGAAATCGACACCTGCATGGGGATAAACGTCTTCAAACAGTTGGCTGAATGGGGCCGAATAGATACAAGCCAGGGAAAGAGAGAGGGGGAACGAAAACGAGTCTTCCCAATTGACCACTTGCGAGTTTCGTTCTATAAGGAAGTTGGAGCCGTAGACGTCGATATTTAAGGATAATCACCAGCTAAAGAATGGTTGCAGTACATCATAATAAAGACATCAAACCCAATTCAACATGTTTTTCACCCATTAGAAACTGCATTATTATTGCATTTCTGTTTACCAGCGATGTGTACGGCTCCAACTTCCTTGTAGCCTGAAACTCGCAAGTGGTCAATTGGTAGACAGATTAACTCGATTATTTTGTTCCTTTTTGAGTTACAGTGGATAAGGGGGTAGTACTCGCTTTTGAGTTACAGTGGTTAAGGGGGTAGTACTCGCTTTTGAGTTACAGTGGTTAAGGGGGTAGTACTCGCTTTTTGAGTTACAGTGGTTAAAGGGGTAGTACTCGCTTTTTGAGTTACAGTGGTTACAGGGGTAGTACTCGCTTTTTGAGTTACAGTGGTTAAGGGGGTAGTACTCGCTTTTTGAGTTACAGTGGTTAAGGGGGTAGTACTCGCTTTTTGAGTTACAGTGGTTAAGGGGGTAGTACTCGCTTTTTGAGTTACAGTGGTTAAGGGGGTAGTACTCGCTTTTTGAGTTACAGTGGTTAAGGGGGTAGTACTCGCTTTTTTGAGTTACAGTGGTTAAGGGGGTAGTACTCGCTTTTTGAGTTACAGTGGTTAAGGGGGTAGTACTCGCTTTTTGAGTTACAGTGGTTAAGGGGGTAGTACTCGCTTTTGAGTTACAGTGGTTAAGGGGGTAGTACTCGCTTTTTGAGTTACAGTGGTTAAGGGGGTAGTACTCGCTTTTGAGTTACAGTGGTTAAGGGGGTAGTACTCGCTTTTTGAGTTACAGTGGTTAAGGGGGTAGTACTCGCTTTTGAGTTACAGTGGTTAAGGGGGTAGTACTCGCTTTTTGAGTTACAGTGGTTAAGGGGGTAGTACTCGCTTTTGAATTACAGTGGTTAAGGGGGTAGTACTCGCTTTTTGAGTTACAGTGGTTAAGGGGGTAGTACTCGCTTTTGAGTTACAGTGGTTAAGGGGGTAGTACTCGCTTTTTGAGTTACAGTGGTTAAGGGGGTAGTACTCGCTTTTGAGTTACAGTGGTTAAGGGGGTAGTACTCGCTTTTTGAGTTACAGTGGTTAAGGGGGTAGTACTCGCTTTTTGAGTTACAGTGGTTAAGGGGGTAGTACTCGCTTTTGAGTTACAGTGGTTAAGGGGGTAGTACTCGCTTTTGAGTTACAGTGGTTAAGGGGGTAGTACTCGCTTTTGAGTTACAGTGGTTAAGGGGGTAGTACTCGCTTTTTGAGTTACAGTGGTTAAGGGGGTAGTACTCGCTTTTGAGTTACAGTGGTTAAGGGGGTAGTACTCGCTTTTTGAGTTACAGTGGTTAAGGGGGTAGTACTCGCTTTGAGTTACAGTGGTTAAGGGGGTAGTACTCGCTTTTTGAGTTACAGTGGTTAAGGGGGTAGTACTCGCTTTTGAGTTACAGTGGTTAAGGGGGTAGTACTCGCTTTTGAGTTACAGTGGTTAAGGTGGTAGTACTCGCTTTTTGAGTTACAGTGGTTAAGGGGGTAGTACTCGCTTTTTGAGTTACAGTGGTTAAGGGGGTAGTACTCGCTTTTAGAGTTACAGTGGTTAAGGGGGTAGTACTCGCTTTTAGAGTTACAGTGGTTAAGGTGGTAGTACCGGGTACTCGCTTTTTGAGTTACAGTGGTTAAGGGGGTAGTACTCGCTTTTGAGTTACAGTGGTTAAGGGGGTAGTACTCGCTTTTTGAGTTACAGTGGTTATGGGGGTAGTACTCGCTTTTGAGTTACAGTGGTTAAGGAGGTAGTACTCACTTTTTGAGTTACAGTGGTTAAGGGGGTAGTACTCGCTTTTGAGTTACAGTGGTTAAGGGGGTAGTACTCGCTTTTTGAGTTACAGTGGTTAAGGGGGTAGTACTCGCTTTTTGAGTTACAGTGGTTAAGGGGGTAGTACTCGCTTTTTGAGTTACAGTGGTTAAGGGGGTAGTACTCGCTTTTAGAGTTACAGTGGTTAAGGTGGTAGTACTCGCTTTTTGAGTTACAGTGGTTAAGGGGGTAGTACTCGCTTTTTGAGTTACAGTGGTTAAGGGGGTAGTACTCGCTTTTTGAGTTACAGTGGTTATGGGGGTAGTACTCGCTTTGGTAGTACTCGCTTTTTGAGTTACAGTGGTTAAGGGGGTAGTACTCGCTTTTGAGTTACAGTGGCTAAGGGGGTAGTACTCGCTTTTGCTGGATCCCCTTCTCCCTCATGTTTAGCATATTAGTGTTAAGGGTTTTAAGACGTTCGTTCCATTAGTTTGGCGATTTTGAGACCTTTTGCCCCATTTTTTGTATCAATATTAAGACCGTTCGTGCCCTTTAATTGTAATTTTTTTCCTGGCAAGCGAAAGCGAGCCTTTAATATTAGAAGGAACCGGCCTTCGGCCGTGACATTTTTCTACCGAAAAATGTACAAATTTGTCTTGCAAGGGGGAATTTTTCTAAGCTTGATGGAGATCTAGCGAGGAAACTCAAAAATAAATTAATGCATAAATATATAGACCAAAAACCAAGTACTACCCCCTTAAGGGGAGGTATTTAGTGTGTTCCCTAGACCTCCATCAAACTTAAAATTACACCCCCTTGAGTCCCTTTCAAGATATATTTGTACATTTTTCGGTAGAAAAATGTCCCGGCCAAAGGCCGGTTCCTCTTAAATTACAGGCTCGCTATCGCTCGCCAGGATAAAATTGACACCTGAATGGCACGAAAGGTCTTAATATGGGGTGAAAGTTCTTAAAATCGCTAAACTAATGGGGCAAACGTTTTATAATATCAAAAGCAATGGGGCTAAACATGAGGGAGAAAGGGGTAAAAAAAGAAATCCCTTAAGTGGAGATCTCCCCTTAAGCATCGTACAAAACGAGTGGATATGATAAGAGCAATTAAAGTGTCTATAACCATCTACTTATTTAAAGGTATATTGGTAGTGGTAAACCCAAGGATAGACAGGTAAAAAAAAAAAAAAAAAAAAAAAAAAAAATCATTATCAATACGCCCAATGGTTTCTATACGTTTTGCATTCCCTTTTTCATACCCTTGATATTTACAGTGTACTAAGCTGAATTTTCATATTGTGTTGTGTTGTGTTGTCCCTATTTGGGCTTTGTCTCGAGTTGGCCAACCCCAGTTAAAACAAATAATAATAAAAAAAGAGGAATGGGCCTGAGTAAATAGATATATAGATAGATATACAATGAATTGAATGGCCACACGCTTTTAATGATCACATATATTTCATGACTGCCTCGTATTTAATGTGTAGCCTATGTGAACATCTTTTTTAACTACACTGGGGGCATTTTAAAAAACAATTCCGCGCTCAAAACAATCAGCCGGCCATATGATATTTAAATAGTGTACATAAATTACATCTGAATTGTACACTTAGCAAAACAAACCTATTATATCTAAAAACTCATTAATTCATACTACTCAGGCATATGTCATTAATTCATACTACTGAGGCATATGTCATTAATTCATACTACTCAGGCATATGTCATTAATTCATACTACTGAGGCATATGTCATTAATTCATACTACTCAGGCATATGTCATTAATTCATACTACTCAGGCATGTCATTAATTCATACTACTCAGGCATATGTCATTAATTCATACTACTCAGGCATATGTCATTAATTCATACTACTCAGGCATATGTTATTAATTCATACTACTCAGACATGTCATTAATTCATACTACTCAGGCATATGTCATTAATTCATACTACTCAGGCATATGTCATTAATTCATACTACTCAGGCATATGTCATTAATTCATACTACTCAGGCATATGTCATTAATTCATACTACTCAGGCATATGTCATTAATTCATACTACTCAGACATGTCATTAATTCATACTACTCAGGCATATGTCATTAATTCATACTACTCAGACATATGTCATTAATTCATACTACTCAGACATATGTCATTAATTCATACTACTCAGGCATATGTCATTAATTCATACTACTCAGGCATATGTCATTAATTCATACTACTCAGGCATATGTCATAGGGGGAGGTAGTCGCTTTTTCTGGACCTCCTTCTCCCTCATGTTTAGCATATTAGCTTTGAAATGTTAAGATGTTCGATCCGTTAGTTTGGCGATTTCGAGACCTTTCACTCCCTTTCTTTGTCAATATTAAGACCTTTCGTGCCATTTAGGTGTCGATTTTTTCTGGCGAGCGACAGCGAGCCTGTAATTTTAGAAGGAATCGGCCTTCGGCCGGGACATTTTTCTACCGAAAAATGTACAAATTAATCTGGAAAGGGGGTCTATGGGGGTGTTATTAAATTTTGATGGGAGTCCCAGCGAGGAAACTAAAAAAACTATGATAATAACTAAATATATAGAGCAAAAAACAAGCACTACCCCCTTAATTACACTGCGTGCATTTGTTATTACAATACAGTGTACATAAATTACATCTGAATTTCATACTTGGCAAAACAAACATATTATATCTACAAACAAATTAATTCATACTATTTTCCAAGAAACATCGCTTTTGGCAGGATACATTTGAATATTATCATGTGTGGAGGATGAGGTAGACGAAACACATGAATACATTGGATGTACGGTCGCGCTAATAAGTCATGTCCCAGCTGTCAGTATGTTTGGCTTGCTCTGTGCTGTATTAATGTCTGCATGATGTTGAATAGGGTGGGTAAGTGTAGGACATATTTGTATATTTCCCTTGATATGAAGAAATGAAGCTTAGATATTGCTGATACCAATTATTGATCAAAACATACTATGTGCCGAGACATCACTTATTAGCGCGACTGTACAGGAAATTAAATCGCTCTGTTGTGAGGTTAGTCTATTGAAAGCCGGTCAAAATGGCCACACTTCTAAATGCTCCTAAACGGCCACACTTTTAAACAGCCACACTCATAAACGGTCACGCTTCTAATCGGCCACACTCCAAAATTGCCACACTTATAAACGGCCACACTACTAATCGGCCACACTCCAAAATTGCCACACTTATAAACGGCCACACTTCTAAACAGGCACACTCGTAAACGGCCGCACTCCTAAACTTCCGCACTCCTGTAATCTGGCTATCATTAGATGATTTTATGCAGCTTAGGAAGGATCCGTGAGAAATAAAAGGGTACAGACACTTAACCCTCTGAGTTCCATATACTCTTCTTAATCTAAATGTAATCGACTAATAATAGCCTGAACATACTGCCAAAACGCGTCAAAATCCTCTAGGGCTAAATTTCAACAGTGATATAATACGAAGTCATATACAGTAGTTATTTCATATATATATATATATATATATATATATATATATATATATATATATATATATATATATACGTACCGGTATATATATATATATATTTTTTTTTTTTTTTACATGTTAGACAGAAAAACAATACGCCGATGATATGTTTTGGAAATCACAATGTTTCTGGATTACAACTGACTGTATTGAAGTGTTTGGGCTACAGAGGACTTTTAATGTCCAAAAAACGGTCCCCTGGGCTCTCCAGGAAGGCCAAGTCAAAATCGAAAACCTAAACTAATGCTCCGATTTTAATTCTGTTTGCGCCATTCGATTCAGCTTACCAAAGTGTAATTATGGTATAAATTTGAACAAAATCCGTACATAAATAACTCGTCTATGGAGTTTGTAAACTTTAAAATAGGCCTATTGGGCCTAAAAGTTGGTCAAAATTAAAAAAATAATTACACCATTGAAACCGCAACGGCGAGACGAATCCAAATGTGTAATAATATTGACAAGTCAAAATTCGACCAAAATCACCGATTTGCCTGGGCAAATATTTTGGTCAAGGTTGGGGAGGTGGGTGCGGGGCTACCAAATTTCGAACCTACTGGTATATTGAAGACCAGACTATATGTATACAGGTATATATATAAACAGAAAAGGGAAGAACAAAATCTTAACATTCTCAAACGTTATTTACCTTCAAATATTTTTAAAACACCACAAAACCTCCCCCAGATTTCTGACGAGGTATTGTTACAAGTACGATATAAACAAGCATTCCTGTATATTCTGCCCACTGCCTCCCACTTCCACTAACAGTAAGTAAACACAGAGGTTATACGTACGGGGGGAGGGGGGGGGGGGGACATCACCTAGCAGCACTGAAAGCAAATAGATTCTACTTCACATTGCAAACATCGCCTTGTCAAAATAACTAGAAACAAGTTCATTCTTTGCCTGTGGGTTTAATATTAAGGGGAGGTATTTAGTTTGTTCCCTAGACCTCCATCAACTTTAAAATTACACCCCCTAGAGTCCTTTTCAAGATAAATTTGTACATTTTTCGGTAGAAAAATTTCCCGGCCAAAGGCCGGTTCCTCTTAAATTACAGGCTCGCTATCGCTCGCCAGGATAAAATCGACACCTGAATTGCACGAAAGGTCTTAATATGGGGTGAAAGTTCTTAAAATCGCTAAACTAATGGGGCAAACGTTTTATAATATCAAAAGCAATGGGGCTAAACATGAAGGAGAAAGGGGTCAAGAAAAAAATCCCTCAAGTGGAGACCTCCCCTTAAGGGAAGGGGAGGGAAGGTCTAGGGAACAAACTAAATACCTCTCCTTAATATTAAACCCACAGGCAAAGAATGAACTTGTTTCTAGTTATTTTTACATATTTTGACATATTTTGACATATTTTGACACTATAAATAAGAACACATCATTTTACCAGAAATGGTAGACATAAAGTGTTCTAATAATTGGTTTTCTAATATGCAGAGAAAAAACCAAAGAACACTGTCTATGTTTACACTTATTGCTATAATTAAGTGCTCTAATTTGTGCAGTGTATATTCTACTTCACATTGCAAACTCCGCCTTTTTCAAAATAACTCAACATAAGTTCATTCTTTGCCCGTGAACTCGCAATATGAAAGGCATGTCTGATACCTTTGTCGACGAGTGCAATCAGGCGTATATATAAATTCAGGCGTATATATATATAATTATTTCACATTTTTAATCTCAGATGATCGCGCCAGGTTGTTGTGTCAAGTCTTTCACTCTAAAAGTATATATATAGTAATAAACCCATCTTACTGAAGGATACATTAGTTAAGGGGAGGTATTTAGTTTATTCCCTAGACCTCCATCAAGCTTAAAATTAAACCTCCTTGACCCCCTTTCAAGATAAATTTGTACATTTTTCGGTAGAAAAATGTCCCGGCCGAAGGCCGCTTCCTCTTAAATTACAGGCTCTCTATCGCTCGCCAGGAAAAAATCGAAACCTGAGTGGTACAAAAGGTCTTAAAATTGACAGAAATGGGGGCGAACGTTCTTAAAATCGCCAAACTAATGGGGCGAACATCTTAAAAACTCAAAAGCAATGGGGCTAAACATGAGGGAGAAAGGGGTCAAGAAAAAAATCCCTCAAGTGGAAACCTCCCCTTAATCACAGTTATATTATTGAACAGCCGGGTTATAATGCCAAATGAAAACGCTCTCCAACACTATGGGTAAGACAAGGGTATGCAAATTGTCTGACTCTTATAATAATCTATCCATGGTAATAACCCCGTTTAACCCTCTCCGACATATGACGCGATTTTGAGCCTATTGGGGATACTTTAAAGCCTTTGTTACCATTAGGGGTATTTAGAAACCTTTAGTTTAGTTACTTCAACCTCTGCAGTTGTCTTTGAGTTAGCTGTGGGCAGAAAACTAATTTTGGAGAGGTAATTATAAGAGTGAGAGAACTCTATTTCTTATTGCTAATCTGGCAACCTCTGCGTCATATGTGCGTGAAAGGGTTAATATATATAAAGTCAAATCATAACCAATATACCCATTTTATATAAGTAACGCCCCGTTCGTGACATTAACCATCAAGTACAAACCCCAATGCACTTGAATAAACTAATGAAAGCATATGGTCCTCCCGGGATTCAAACTCTGGACACCACACCCGGAACATAAGCACCTAAACCATTACACCACCAACACACATATATACCATTTACTTAAGGGGAGGTTTTCAGTGTGTTTCCTAGACTTCCATCAAGCTTGGAATTACACCCCCTTCACCCCCTTTCAAGATAAATTTGTACATTTTTCGGTAGAAAAATGTCCCGGCCGAAGGCCGGTTCCTCTAAAAGTACAGGCTCGCTATCGCTCACCAGGAAAAAATCGAAACCTAAATGGCACGAAAGTTCTTAAAAGTGACATAAATGGGGTGAAAGTTCTTAAAATCGCCAAACTAATGGGGCGAACGTCTTATAATCTGAGAATACAATGGGGCTAAACATGAGGGAGAAAGGGGTAAAGAAAAAAATCCCTCAAGTGGAAATCTCCCCTTAATATATATGATGTTAGACCCTTAGAAGATACGTTGATGTATTAATTAGATGTATTAATTAGAAGATAAGTTGATGTATTTATTAGATGTATTAATTAGAAGATACGTTGATGTATTAATTAGATGTATTAATTAGAAGTATTAATTAGAAGATACGTTGATGTATTAATTAGATGTATTAATTAGAAGTATTAATTAGAAGATACGTTGATGTATTAATTAGATGTATTAATTAGAAGATACGTTGATGTATTAATTAGAAGTATTAATTAGAAGATACGTTGATGTATTAATTAGATATATTAATTAGAAGATACGTTGATGTATTAATTAGAAGATACGTTGATGTATTTATGGTCTGGTGTCTGGCTGTTTGTAGACGATTGTATTTAGATTAGCGAGGGTGTATGGAAGTCAGAGGGGGTATTGACATTAGTCTTTACCCTTAAGGGGAGGTCTCCACTTGAGGGATTTTTTTCTTGACCCCTTTCTCCCTCATGTTTAGCCCCATTGCTTTTGATATTATAAAACGTTTGCCCCATTAGTTTAGCGATTTTAAGAACTTTCACCCCATATTAAGACCTTTCGTGCAATTCAGGTGTCGATTTTATCCTGGCGAGCGATAGCGAGCCTGTAATTTAAGAGGAACCGGCCTTTGGCCGGGACATTTTTCTACCGAAAAATGTACAAATTTATCTTGAAAGGGACTCCAGGGGGTGTAATTTTAAGGTTGATGGAGGTCTAGGGAACAAACTAAATACCTCCCCTTAACCCGTTCAGTACCAGGGCCGTCTCTTTTGTATCATATTCTGGCAACTATTAGACGATTGTATTCAACATAGGAAGGACCTCTAGCAGTAATAAGACTTCAAACTATCCCGACCCACCCTGTTAATTACCACAGATCCTTCCTAAGCTGCAAAATAGCGTCAACATAAAGCTGGCATATAGTACAACAAACATCGCTGGTACTCAAAGGGTTAAAAGTCCCACAGATACTTCCTAAACTGCCTACAATCGACGGTTGATAGCCAGAATAGACTGACCAAAACGCGTGACAATCATCAAAGGGTTAGGTGCATACGAGTAACGGCAGCGACCAAACTTTATAAAATGATTAACGTTGCAATTAATTCAAGGGGGTAGTGCTTGGTTTTTGGTCTATATATTTATATATTATATTTATTTTTGAGTTTCCTCGCTAGACCTCCATCAAGCTTAGAAAAACATCTCCTACAGTAGACCCCCTTTCAAGATAAATTTATACATTTGCCGATTCCTTCTAAAATTAGAGGCTCGCTATCGCTCGCCAGGAAATAATCGACACCTAAGTGGCACGAAAGGTCTTAATATTGACCAAAAAATGAGACGAAAGGCCTCAAAATCGCCAAACTAACGGAACGAACGTCTTACAACCATCAACACTAATATGCTAAACATGAGGGAGAAGGGGGGCCAGAAAAAACGAATACTACCCCCTTAACCCTTTCATGCACATATGACGCAGAGGTTGCCAGATTAGCAATAAGAAATAGAGTTCTCCCACTCTTATAATTACCTCTCCAAAATTAGTTTTCTGCCCGCAGCTAACTCATAAGACAACTGCAGAGGTTGAATTAACTAAACTAAAGGTTTCTAAATACCCCTGATGGTAACAAAGGCTTTAAAGTATCCCCAATAGGCTCAACACAGCTAACTCAAAGACAACTGCAGAGGTTGAAGTAACTAAACTAAAGGTTTCTAAATACCCCTGATGGTAACAAAGGCTTTAAAGTATCCCCAATAGGCTCAAAATCGCGTCATATGTCGGAGAGGGTTAACAGTTGGCTCATATTTCCCCATGACTAATGACCATAAATGCTCTGGGCGCTATTCGGGAAATTATATTAAAAAGTTCAACTTCCCAAGCGTGCTGTGGAAAATGAGAAATAAAAAGTACAGTATATATATGTAATTATGATCGTGGGTACAGCTTTTTTGTTTTATCTTTCTCTCCTTTTCTCTCTTTCTCTGGCTTGTATCCATTCGGCCCCATTCAGCCAACTGTTTTAAGACGTTTATCCCCATCCAGGTGTTGATTTCTTCCTGGCGACGGGAGCGAGCCAGCTTTGTATGGAGAAATCTGGCTTCGCCGGAGACATTTTTCTATCGAAAAATGTACAAATCTAGCTTGCTGTCAAAACAAAAATACATATATGCTGGCTCGCTACCGCTCGGCAGAAAAATATTGACACCTGCATGGGGGTAAACGTCTTAAAACAGTAGGCTGAATGGGGCCGAATGGATACAAACCAAAGAGAGGGGGTGAGAAAGAGAAAACAAAAAAGCGAGTTGGGCTCCCTTAAGGGGAGGTCTCCACTTGAGGGATTTTTTTCTTGACCCCTTTCTCCTTCATGTTTAGCCCCATTGCTTTTGATATTATAAAACGTTTGCCCCATTAGTTTAGCGATTTTAAGAACTTTCACCCCATATTAAGACCTTTCGTGCAATTCAGGTGTCGATTTTATCCTGGCGAGCGATAGCGAGCCTGTAATTTAAGAGGAACCGGCCTTTGGCCGGGAAAATTTTCTACCGAAAAATGTACAAATTTATCTTGAAAGGGACTCGAGGGGGTGTAATTTTAAGGTTGATGGAGGTCTAGGGAACAAACTAAATACCTCCCCTTAAAACGTTCAATTACCCAAGGGTGTTGTCGAAAATGAGAATAAACAGTACGGTATATGTATTATGTATATGTATTATGTATATGTTATTATGTATATGTATTATGTATATGAATTATGTATATGAATTATGTATATGTATGTATATGTATGTATTATGTATGTATATGTATTATGTATATTTTATTATGTATATGTATTATGTATATGTATGTATTATGTATATGTTATTATTTATATGTATTATGTATATGTATATGTATGTATTATGTATATGTATGTATTATGTATTATGTATATGTTATTATGTATATGTATGTATTTGTATATGTTATTATGTATATGTATGTATTATGTATATGTTATTATATATATATATATATATGTATTATGTATATGTATGTATTATGTATATGTTATTATGTATATGTATTATGTATATGTATTATGTATATGTATATGTATTATGTATATGTATTATGTATTACGTATATGTATTACGTATATGTATATGTTATTATGTATATGTTATTATGTATATGTATTATGTATATGTATTATGTATGTTATTATGTATATGTATTATGTATATGTATTATGTATATGTATTATGTATATGTATTATGTATATGTATTATGTATATGTATTATGTATATGTATTATGTATATGTATTATGTATATGTATTATGTATATGTATTACGTATATGTATTACGTATATGTATTATGTATGTTATTATGTATATGTATTATGTATATGTATTATGTATATGTATTATGTATATGTATTATGTATATGTATTATGTATACGGTATATGTATTATGTATATGTATATGTATTATGTATATGTATTATGTATACGGTATATGTTATTATGTATATGTATTATGTATATGTATTATGTATATGTATTATGTATACGGTATGTGTTATTATGATTGTGGATACAGTCACTTGAACACATTCGTGGACCCCTTTATGTTTTTCTTTGTGCAATTATAACTATCTGGATTAATATAATGATAAGTCAGACAGGTTGGGAGAGAGACATACTGACCAGGATTCGAACCCACTCACCCGTAACCACTCGGCTATGAACCACTCATGGCCGAGTGGTTACGGTGACCAGCTCTCCCAAATATACCTGGAGTGAGTGGGTTCGAATCCTGGTCAGGATACCTCTCTCCCAACCTGTCTGGATTAATATATGGATGTAGCTTGCTTTACATTAGCTAGTATATTATGGTTTTGTAGTTGATTTATACAATAAATAACAATAACAACAACAATAATAACGACATTTAAAAATAATAATATTAATAATAATAATAATAATAATAATAATAATAATAATAATGATAATATAAATAACAGTATAACATACTGTATACAAATATATATATATGAATAATAATAAAAATAATATAGTGTCTCAGAGAAGTTACGAGTGGCTTAGAGCTTCGGGTTTATGGGTTTTCTGGGAATTCTGCATGGCTCTCAGTGTTGGGACCATTTCTATGGATATATATATATATATATATATATATATATATACCGTATATATATATATATATATATATATATACAGTATATAACTATATATATATATATATATATATATATATATATATATATATATATATATATATATATATATATATATATAGTATATATATTCTTCCTTTCTTTGTTTGTTTCTTTCTACTCTACTCTACTCTACTCTCTCCCTCTGTCTCTCTCTCTCTCTCTCTCTCTCTCTCTCTCTCTCTCTCTCTCTCTCTCTCTCTCTCTCTCTCTCTCTCTCTCTCTCTCTCTCTCTCTCACCTCTTTTGATTATTAGATGCGGCATTCTTCAATTTCACGGCAACATACACCCTCACCACAATCACAACTTACAATACCCTTTCATGTCATCGATCACCATCATAACTTACAATACCAAAACAATCAACATATTCACCATCACGACAGTCATTACAACCACAACCACCATTCAACCACAACCACCATTCAACCACAACCATCATTCAACCACAAACACCATTCACAACAACCACCATTCACAACAACCACCATTCACAACTACCACCATTCAACCACAACCATCATTCAACCACTACCATCATTCAACCACAAACACCATTCACAACAACCACCATTCACAACAACCACCATTCACAACTACCACCATTCAACCACAACCACCATTCAACCACAACCACCATTCAACCACAACCACCATTCAACCACAACCACCATTCAACCACAACCACCATTCACAACAACCACCATTCACAACTACCACCATTCAACCACAACCACCATTCAACCACAACCACCATTCAACCACAACCACCATTCAACCACAACCATCATTCAACCACAACCACCATTCAACCACAACCATCATTCAACCACAACCATCATTCAACCACAAACACCATTCACAACAACCACCATTCACAACTACCACCATTCAACCACAACCACCATTCAACCACAACCACCATTCAACCACAACCACCATTCAACCACAACCACCATTCACAACAACCACCATTCACAACTACCACCATTCACAACTACCATCATTCAACCACAACCACCATTCAACCACAACCACCATTCAACCACAACCACCATTCAACCACAACCACCATTCAACCACAACCACCATTCAACCACAACCCCCGTTCATCCACAACCCCCATTCAACCACAACCACCATTCAACCACAATTCTACCACAACCACCATTCAACCACAACCACCATTCATCCACAACCACCATTCAACCACAACCACCATTCAACCACAACCACCATTCAACCACAACCACCATTCATCCACAACCCCCATTCACAACTACCCCCACTCTTCCCCTCCCCAAACAACAACACGCCCCATGGCTTGACAGTAGTTGCAATTTGGAGGAGTTTTTGTTTACAAGTTTGCATGTGGAAATGTGTTTGATTGACTTTTGTCGCGTTCTTTTGTCTGTGTCACCAGAATGCGCGATTGGCTGTGGACGAAGTTTGGGTTTATTATTTATATTTTTTGTTTAGATGTATTTATGATGTGATGGTGACACTGTAAATATTTTGGGGGTTTAACATGGTTTGAAACGGAGTAATTAAAGTGGCTATTTTATCAATACAAATGCATCCACACCAACACACACATCAACAAATATACGCCTCCACAAACACATATATTTTTGTCTATGTTAGTGAGGGAGACAAAAGGCAGAACTGCATGTATCGAGTGCCTCCCACAGAGTCGAAAGAGTGACAGGGCCAAAATCAAGGGACGTTCGAGCCAAAATACCTGGACACACGGAGACATTACACATAGGAAATTACACAAACACACACTTCAACACACACACACACACACACGCCAACACACAGAGACAAAATGTAGCCCCAGAATATATTAGCATACACTATCTAACCACGATAAGTGTACAGTCGGCCTAATAAGTGATGTCTCGGCACCAAGTATGTTTTGATCAATAATTGGTATCAGCAATATTTACACATGCTTTCTTCTTTTTGAGTGAGATATACCAACATGTTCCTACACTTACCCATCATATTCAACATCTGACAGACATTAATACAGCACAGAGCGAATTAAACGTAATAACAGCTGAGACATGACTTATGAGCGCCACTGTACCAATCTAGAAGAAGCGTCAGAGCCATAAATACCCCAGACGTATTGCCCGCTTTATTTGCTCCGAGCGACAACTTGGAGTCATACTTTTGGGCCCTTGTAAAACTCACCCTGGACAACTTTTATAAGCTCCGTTCGCAAGTTTGGGGGGAGGGGGGCATTTGCAACTATTTTCAGTATTTGCAAGTATTTTCAGCATATGCGACTTGGGGGGTGGGGGTGGGGGAGGGGGTTTATTGTTTGACGGATTGAAACGAGTGATGCATTGACTGTGAAATCAACAACATGAATAAATCGTCAAGTGAATGGAGCAGGTTGACCATGAAAATGAAAGAGTATAGTCTAGAATCTAGATTATATTGCGAAATGCTGTAAAACACGGCAGTATTTCTCTCCCTTTCCTTTGCCCTTCCACTCTTGTGTAGAGCAGTGTCTCTCTCCTCCCCTTCACTCTATTCTAAGGCAGTATTTCTCTCTCCTTTTCTTCTCCCCCTCCTCTCTTGTACAGGACAGTATTTCACTCCTCCCCTCCACTCTAGTCTAGGACAGTATCTCTCTCCTTCTCTCCCTCTCTACTTATATGCAGGGAAGTATCTCTCTCCTTCCCTTCCCCTCTACGTCTGTGTAGGAGAGTATTTCCCCCCTCCCCACCACTCCAGTGTAAGGCAGTATCTCTCTATCCCACCTCTCTCTCTCTCTCTCTTAAGAGGCGATTTAATTCAAGTGTTCAAAATCATCAAAGGCATCGACAATATGAACTGTAGTAAGTACTTCACGATCGACCAATCTAATTACACGCGGTGAAACGGTTGCAAAATAATTGGTAAATCTTTTAACTCACACGAATCTAAGAATTTCTTCTTCAATCGAGTTGTCAACTTATGGAATGGGCTTCACTAAGACGTTATAGACTGCAGCACCGTTGATTCATTTAAACTTCGCCTAGACAAATATCCCGCATCAAACCCGCGACTGACTGCGTTTGTAAATTAATAACTTTATTTTATCCCCCCCTCAGTTACTAACCCATGTCCCCTACTAACTTCCTAATCCTGCCACGGACATTAGTTCCAGGGCAGTAGTTCCCTTTCCAACGTTCCCTTACCCACTCTAAACCACTGTTTGGACACTTGATCCTAAGTGTTTTGGAGGACAAGCAGCCTAGAAGGGTCACTAGGTCTGTTGTTGCTTGATTTCCTTTGTACACTCTCTCTCTCTCTCTTCACCCCCTCCATTCTCTTGCAGGGCAGTACCTATAGTTATTTCTCTTTATTATTTGTCCTACAGGGCCATGTCTCTCCCCCTGTCTCTCTCTTCTCCCCCTCCATTCTTATGCAGGGCATAATTTGATATTTTTATACTGATTTACCTTGGAAATGTTGTTCTCTATCTTTCATTAATATTGGGGTGACACTTGTTACAGGCAGCTTTGCCTGTTGTCTCCTTCTGCATTTCTATGCTTACAAAGCCTAGTCCCACGATGGTTCAGCTTTAACCCTATTTGAACACACAGGAGGGTCTCTTTGGATCTACCATATTTTTATCCATCAGTTTGGGGATTTTAAGACAAATAATACCATAATATTCCACAAGAGGTCGGATATATATATATATATATATATATATATATATATAGAGAGAGAGAGAGAGAGAGAGAGAGAGTGTGAGTCAGCCAGGCACCAAGTTGATTACTGCATATAACAATAAACATACACAAAGCTTTTCGTAGAAGTAACCCAGTCGGCAAATAATACTATATTTTCTGTTGTGCTGGAAGATAACACATTTATGCACTGTATGTTTGAATTATTCATGTATGAATTAGTGTATGCGTTTGTGTATGTGTGCAATTAGTGTATGCGTTTGTGTATGTGTGCAATTAGTGTATGCGTTTGTGTATGTGTGCAATTAGTGTATGCGTTTGTGTATGTGTGCAATTAGTGTATGCGTTTGTGTATGTGTGCAATTAGTGTATGCGTTTGTGTATGTGTGCAATTAGTGTATGCGTTTGTGTATGTGTGCAATTAGTGTATGCGTTTGTGTATGTGTGCAATTAGTGTATGCGTTTGTGTATGTGTGCAATTAGTGTATGCGTTTGTGTATGTGTGCAATTTGTTATTCCCATGTATAATATGTTTTTGTTTTTTCCCTAAAAAAAGCATTCGTGTGTACGTGTCTGTACGCATGTATAAATATTTTCCTATATATATACCGGTATATATATATACATATATATATATATATATATATATATATATATATATATACCGATATATATATAGGGTGTTTTTTAACAACACCGTCAAACTTTAGATACTGACTAAACATTGCAAAAGTAGTTCATTCTATTATGAAATGCAAAGTAAATTGTCGTCAAGTTATCGAACTTAAAGTTAAACATTGAGTGTTGTCCAAGTCCGTGCTTTAATCCGAATGATGACCAATGATGCCTAAACACACACACACACACACACTCACACACATTAATTCTTATCAACTTTTTTACTATCTCGCGTTACAAAAATACATTCTTGCTCATCTACACATTATCTCCCTCCTACTACCTTCACTTTTCCATCATTCCTATTATCTATTCACTTTTCCTTCATTCCTATTATCTATTCACTTTTCCTTCATTCCTATTATCTATTCACTTTTCCATCATTCCTATTTAACTTTTCCTTCATTCCTATTATCTATTCACTTTTCCTTCATTCCTATTTCACTTTTCCTTCATTCCTATTTCACTTTTCCTTCATTCATATTATCTATTTCACTTTTCCTTCATTCCTATTATCTATTCACTTTTCCATCATTCCTATTTAACTTTTCCTTCATTCCTATTATCTATTCACTTTTCCTTCATTCCTATTATCTATTTCACTTTTCCATCATTCCTATTATCTATTTCACTTTTCCTTCATTCCTATTTCACTTTTCCATCATTCCTATTATCTATTTCACTTTTCCATCATTCCTATTATCTATTTCACTTTTCCATCATTCCTATTATCTATTTCACTTTTCCTTCATTCCTATTATCTATTTCACTTTTCCTTCATTCCTATTATCTATTTCACTTTTCCATCATTCCTATTATCTATTTCACTTTTCCTTCATTCCTATTATCTTTTTCACTTTTCCTCCATTCCTGCTGTTCCCTCCTTATCCCTGTGATCTCCATAACGCGACCCCCCTCTCCTCACGCCTCCGTAACCCGGGTATAATAAGTGGAGTGCGTAAGCCTTGTCGTTGTTATGGTGCCTCTCTTTAAGGGGGCGTCACCGGATTTTGTTTACCTTTCTCTCCTTTTCTCTTTTTCCCTGACTTGTATCCATTCGGGCCCATTCAGCCAACTGTTTTAAGACGTTTATCCCCATCCAGGTGTCGGTTTCTTCCTGGCGAGCGATAGCGAGCCAGCAGTGTATGGAGAAATCAGGCTTCGCCGGGGAAATTTTTCTATCGAAAAATGTACAAATTTAGCTTGCTGTCAAAACAAAAAAATATATATGCTGGCTCGCTACCGCTCACCAGGAAAATATTGACACCTGGATGGGGGTAAACGTCTTAAAACAGTTGGCTGAATGGGGCCGAATGGATACAAGCCAAAGAGAGAGGGAGAGAAAGATAAACAAAAAAAGCGAGGTGGGCTCCATTAACGCCGCGTTCGTTCCTCTTCACTCGGTCTATTCATTGTTTAGCTCGATTTTCCTATAGACTGTCCTTTCACGTTCCTTTACGTTCTTCAATATCCTTTCCTCCTCCTTTGAGCCCTTACTTTTGTTGTCTATGTGAGTGAGGGAGACAAAAGGCAGAACGAGTGCCTCCCTCAGAGTTAAGTAACACCCCGTTCTTAACATTAATCATCAACTACAAACCCCAATGCACCTGAATAAACTAATGACAGCATATGGTCCTCCCGGGATTCAAACTCTGGACACCACACCCAGAACATAAGCCTCTAAGAAGTACAGGGAGTGCATAAGCCTTGTTGTGGTTATGGTGTCTCTCTTTAAGGGGGGGTCACCGGATTTAAGGGGGGGTCACCGGATTTAAGGGGGGGGTCACCGGATTTGTTATTAATCTTTCTCTCCTTTTCTCTCTTTCCCTGGCTTGTATCCAGTCGGCCCCATTCAGGCAACTGTTTTAAGACGTTTATCCCCATCCAGGTGTATTGGACGTTCGAACCAAAATGCCTGGACACACGGAGTTTGAAGCAATTTAAGTTATAGGAAGAGGGAAAGACTGATTTTGGGAGAGAGTTACTTGTTTTGTATTGTATTTCCTGATTTCCTTTCCCATTGTTTTCTTTTCCTTGCGTTATTTACTTACGATTCTAGTGACAATTTCACTCAGATACTGTGGTTCCTATAATTATATCCGCTGCTAAATTGCTCGTCTGACACCGGCTTAACCCTTTCACGCACATATGACGTAGAGGTTGCCAGATTAGCAATAAGAAATAGAGTTCTCTCACTCTTATAATTACCTCTCCAAAAATAGTTTTCTGCCCACAGCTAACTCAAAGACAACTGCAGAGGTTGAAGTAACTAAACTAAAGGTTTCTAAATACCCCTGATGGTAACGAAGGCTTTAAAGTATCCCTAATAGGCTCAACATCGCGTCATATGTAGGAGAGGGTTAAGGGGAGGCAGTTGGGTTTTCGAGTCCTCCTCCTCCCTCATGTTTAGCCCGATTAGTTATGAGATTTCAAGACCTTCGCCCCATTAGTTTGTCGATATTAAAACCTTTCGTCCCATTTTTATATCAGTATCAAGACCTTTCGCGCCATTTAGGTGTCGATATTTTTCCTGGCGAGCGATAGCGAGCCTGTATATTTAAAGAGAAACCGGCCTTGGGCCGGGAAATTTTTCTCTTGAAAAATGTAAACATTTATTTTGAAGGGGGGAGGGGGGGGGGGGGTCTATGGAGTGTTTTTTTTAAAGGTTAATTGAGGTCGAGGGAGAAACTAAGAATATAATATACTGTATATATATATATACTGTATATATACTGTATATATATATACTGTATATATACTGTATATATACTGTATATATATATACTGTATATATACTGTATATATACTGTATATATATATATATATATATATATATATATATATATATATATATATATACTGTGTATAAATATCGGCCAACAAATGAACCATCCCCCCTTAGACTCAGGACTCAAAGATAAGTGAAAGTAATGCGTTGATCTCGACTACCAAGCTCACATAGAATTAAAAAAAAAAAAAAAAAAAAAAAAAAAAAAAAAATTGTGGCGCGGGTGAGCAGCGGGAATATCAATGTGCCCGCAGGATTAAGGGTGTGACATTTAATTCACCTCCTTGCAGATTACGGGTGTGACATTTAATTCACCTCCTTGCAGATTACGGGTGTGACATTTAATTCACCTCCTTGCAGATTAAGGGTGTGACATTTAATTCACCTCCTTGCAGATTAAGGATGTGACATTTAATTCACCTCCTTGCAGATTACGGGTGTGACATTTAATTCACCTCCTTGCAGATTCACGGATATACTTAAGGGGGGTGACCTGCGTTTTGCTCTCTCCTTTTCTCTCTTTCTCTGGCTTATATCCATTCGGCCCCATTCAGCCTACTGTTTTAAGAGGTTTATTCCCATTCAGGTGTCGATTTCTTCCTGGCGAGCGATAGCGAGCCAGCATACATTTTTCTATCGAAAAATATAAAAATTATGCTGGCTCGCTACCGGTAAACATCTAAACCTGGATAGGGAAAAACGTCTTAAAACAGTAGGCTGAATGGGGCCGATGGATACAACCCAGAGAGAGAGGAGAGAGAGACGGAGAGACAGAAAAACAAAACGAGGTGGGTCCCCTTAAACATAAATCCACAGTTGCACCAGCTTGTAAAATGAAAGCACACTGTTGAAGGGATTCCGTAATTTTACCGCCACAAGGTAGGCAGCAATATTGCCAACATAATACCGATATCTTAACGGTTATACGATACTTTATCATTAACATTACTAGTTTTTACAGACTTTTTGCCGTAATTTAGATGTATGCTACAGCGCTGTTATACCGCAATATTGAAAACAGATTTTCAAATATCATAAATTATGATTTTGTACTGCTATTTTTACGGGTATTTCTTACAATGAAAGTCAGAAGATTGTAAGTAAACTATCTCTTACAGCAGCAGATTACATTAAAAAAAAAAAAAAAAAAAAAAATCCAAGAAGACTCTCAATCTGGACGACTATTTGTTATATACAGTAATTTCCTCAGATTATTTGTTATATACAGTAATTTCCCCAGATTACAAAAGCCGGCGTCACACGAGCAAGTTTATCGGCTACAGGTATCCGAGTCTTGAAACCGCTACCGTTAATCTTACTATTCTGATTGATGTGTACGGCTTGTTCGTATATTAAATAGAACTGTACAATCGACCTAATAAGTGATGATTCGGCACCAAGTATGTTTTGATCAATACTTGGTATCAGCAATATCTAAGCTTCATTTCTTCATATCGAGTGAAATATACAAACATGTTCCTACACTTAACCTACCCTATTCAACATCTGACAGACATTAATACAGCACAGAGCAAGCCAAACGTATTGACAGCTGATACATGCCTTATTAGCGTGACCGTACACGATTGGGAGTTCCAAGATTCATTACATAGTCATGATAAAAGATCAATTTGTCCGATAGTAGACTTAAGGGGAGGTATTTAGTTTGTTCCCTAGACCTCCATCAACGTTAAAATTACACCCCCTCGAGTCCCTTTCAAGATAAATTTGTACATTTTTCGGTAGAAAAATGTCCCGGCCAAAGGCCAGTTCCTCTTAAATTAGCCTACAGGCTCGCTATCGCTCGCCAGGATAAAATAGACACCTGAATTGCACGAAAGGTCTTAATATGGGGTGAAAGTTCTTAAAATCGCTAAACTAATGGGGCAAACGTTTTATAATATCAAAAACAATGGGGCTAAACATGAGGGAGAAAGGGGTCAAGAAAACAATCCCTCAAGTGGAGACCTGCCCTTAATTTTAGCTACTTTTTGGCTCGGATAAAGTGGCTCCAATACACCCATCGCTAAAGTGATGGACACCGGCACTTATTTTTTTTTATTTTTTATTTTTTTCTATATTCCAACTTACTCCCTCTCGGGCATAGGCTGAGAGCCTGGACATTCACAGCTGTACAATGAGCAGTGAAGCCCGTGAGGTCTTGTTCCAGTCTAGGGAGTGAGACATGTGAAGCACGTAGAGTACAACGAGCACCTGCCATCTTGCCTTCACATGAGGCACGGTGCTCACTCATGGCCCGAAGCGACCCCATCTTTTGAAGCCACCTCGTTCCCGTGCTTCACTGTCTTTCCCCCTACACTCGAACTCTCACTCTTACACACATACACAACGCCACCTGTTGAGCAGATAACTCACCAGGCATTGCACCCCTATAGCATATTTTGAATATGGGAATATTCATACAGTGCTATTTAATCAGGGAACAATGAAGGTATTTTATTGGCGTTTCAGTGGGCTTTGTGGTAATGCACTGGTACTAGGTACAGCACAAATTCCATCCCAATAATATCTTCCCATTGATACATCGGGATTTGAACCCGGGACCTTTGGATTACCAGGCCAGTGGCAAGACCACTCCGCCACACCTCCCCTTGGTGTTTTGGTGTTTAGGCTGACTACCCGGAGAGGAAAACGGGAATAATCTGCCTGATGCTATATTTGTGAACATAAAGGAAGGATAATACTGGTCCAGGCGTATATATATATATATATATATATATATATATATATATATATATATATATATATATAGAGAGAGAGAGAGAGAGAGAGAAAGAGAAAGATAAAGAGAAAGAGAGAGAGAGAGAGAGAGAGAGAGAGAGAGTAAATGACCCGCGACAAAAAGGTGGAGCATGTAACCTTGGCTGGGTTTTTTCTTTGGGTCATAGCAACATGTGAAAGAATTTAAAGGACAAAATAAAAGACAGATAAGACAGTCACACACATACACATATACAGTATATATATATATATATATATATATATATATATATATATAGGCCTATATATGAAAAAATATATATCCATATGAACGCAATAAGAGCAGCGGAAGTAGGGGGGTGGGGGGGGAGAGGGGGGTGATATGAGAGTTGGGGGGGAGAGAGAGAGAGAGAGGACCCAAAAATACATTCTAAGAATGAGAGTAACTTGAGAGCCCTTAACACTATCAGGTCGAACGTCTTATGGGATATTATGATAATTTTGAAAGAATAAATAATACCTTAAACACATATAATTCTACGGACATTGCCACCCACGATTCACTATCTCTGTTTTAACCCTCGGAGTACCAGCGAAGTGTGTTATGTTTTATTCTAGCTAATTTTAGACGATATTATGTAGCTTAAGAGGGATCTGTGGTAGTTAGGAGGGTTGGTTGAGATAGTTTGAAGCCTTAATATTGCTAGGGGTCCTTCCTAAGCTGTATAAAATAGTCCAATAGCTGCCAGAATATGATGAAAAGGACTCAATGGGTTAATATGTTGCATTTACTCCTTCCTTGTAAGAAGAACATAAACAAGGGAAAATTATAATACAAATAGGAAATCTGCAAAAGGCCTACTGGCCCTCACGAGGCAGATACTTTCTTTCCTACACATCCCTATTTGTTCTTACCTACACTAAGAACCTTTCTCACGAGAACCTATATCTCCTACTCTCTATCTATCTTATAACTAACTAAAAACAATGACGTAATTTCCTTCTATTCTGATTGTCTTTAGATTAGAAGAACCTCCACTTACATGTTTTCCTTCAAACAGATCATATTAAATATATATTAAATTAGTGTAGCCTACGGTAATTAGCAAAAATTAAACGAAGGAAGGCACCATTGTACTAAACCGGATTAAGTCTACATTTTTTTTTTTTTTTTTTTTTTTGCGGCATTCAAGTCTCGCTAACATAAGAACACGGGAATTTGCCAAAGACTGACGGGCCCACACGGGACCGATTCTTGCGTATACGAGGAACGTTAATAAGAGAAGAGAGTGAGAGTGATGGCCGCGGGTTCCACACTTTACAACCCGACCCCATCTCCCTTTAACACAGTCCAATACTAAAACTTGACCATCTCCTACACTTAGCCTATTATATAAATACCATAAAATAACTCCAGCCAAAAACTATCATTATTTCATTATTCCTAGGCTACAGGCGCACTATCCCCCCCAAAAAAAAAAAAAAATAAAAAAAAAAAAATAAAAAAAAATAAAAAAATAAAATAAATCGACACCTGAATGGGGTGAAACGTCCTATTATAGCTAATTTAATAAAAACGTCTCCAAACTAATGGAGCGAAAGAGGGAAGTTTCAAGAAAGACCCCCCTCGGCCCAAATAGGGTTAAATGTTCAAACTATTCAGGTAAAACTCTGTGTCTGCAATCTCTATGTTTTATAGTTTAATTAAGGGGGATCACCGGCTTTTTTTTTATCTTTCTCTCCTTTTTTCTCTTTCCCTGGCTTGTATCCATTCGGCCCCATTCAGCCAACTGTTTTAAGATGTTTATCTCCATCCAGGTGTCGATTTCTTCCTGCCGAGCGATAGCGAGCCATCATTGTATGGAGAAATCCGGCTTCGCCGGAGACATTTTTCTATCGAAATGTACAAATTTAGCTTGCTGTCAAAACAAAACAAATATATATGCTGGCTCGCTACCGCTCGCCAGGAAAATATTGACACCTGGATGGGGGTAAACGTCCTTAAACAGTAGGCTGAATGATGCGAATGGATACAAGCCAAAGCGAGAGGGAGAGAAGAGAAACAAAGCGAGGAGGGCCCCCTTAATAGAAAACTTTACGTATACACTGGGCACGGATATTACATTCTAAGAGATAATGATAACAATATATTTTGTGAAAACTCATACACCCACTCAATTCCCCCCCCCCCCCCCCCCCCCCCCCCCCCCTCCCTCTCTCTGTCTCTCTCTTATACGTTATAGACGTTATAGACTGCATCACCGTTGATTCATTTAAACTCCGCTTAGACAAATATCTCGCATCAAACCCGCGACTGACTGCGTTTGTAAATGAATAACTTTATTTTATCCCCCCCTCAGTTACTAACCCATCTGTCCCCTACTAACTTCCTAATCCTGCCACGGACATTAGTTCTAGGGCAGTAGTTCCCTTTCCAATGTTCCCTTACCCACTCTAAACCACTGTTTGGACACTTGATCCTCAGTGTTTTGGAGGACAAGCAGCCTAGAAGGGTCACTAGACCTGTTGTTGCTTGATTTCCTTTGTACTCCTTTGTACTCCTTTGTACTCTTACTACAGGGATAACATGGCCAAATTTGACAAGGTTTCGTGAGTTATAGATATGATTAATGGAGACCTTTCTCCACCAATTACTCCTAATGAATGATGAAACCATTATTGGTGTTGATTGAAGTATGATTAAAAAAAAATTGTATATACATTTATGATTCAAAATATGGTACGGTCGCGCTAATAAGTCATGTCCCAGCTGTCATTACGTTTGGCTTGCTCTGTGCTGTATTCATGTCTGTCAGATGTTGAATAGGGCGGGTAAGTGAAGGAACATGTTTGTATATTTCACTCGATATGAAGAAATGAAGCTTATATATTGCTGATAACAATTATTGGTCAAATTGGTGTCCGAGACATCACTAATTAGCTCGATTGTACATAGAGTTTTAGGATTTGAGATTATAATTTTGTTTTACCAAATAAATCACTATGTTCTAAACGACGTTCTAAATGCGATGCAGAACATAGTAATATTATAACCTGTGAATTGCTCATATTTTGCGGATGTACCGGGTGTTTCTTTAGCTACCAAAATATGAATGTCCTGTTTTCTGTTTTTCAGGATGTTTGGCAGACAAGGAGGGAGACGTGGACTCTGCTGAAATCCACTACATCCCCAAGAACCCGTCCCTCCCCAGTACCTCCACCCCTCCTCCCTCCCCCTCCTTACACATCCCCCCGGGCTACCTGGAGGAGATTTTACGGTCCAACACCCCTCCCAAACGGCCCTTATCCACCCCTCCACAGTACCACCCCTCCTCCTCCACACTACCACATCCACCACACCGTCTCTCCACCAGCACCCACCACCACCACCACCATCATCCACACAACAATCACAGCAACCACAACATCTACCACAACAACCATCTAAACTCCGACTATGTCAGTGGTTTGTTCTTTCAACATCACGAACTACCAGAGATATACCGCGATCCAAATATATTAAACCAAAGATTCAGCAGCCAAGAATCCATAAAACAGAAATATGAAGAGATGAGCAAGAACCAGGTTTACAAAGGTCAAGAGGAATACAAGAATCACGAGTACAAAGCCAACCACGAATACAAAACCAGCCACGAATACAAAACCACTAGCCACCAGTCCAGAGAAAGCCTGGAGAGAAATTACGAGTTCCAGCATCCATGGGGACACTGGCTGGAAGAGGAGGAGGAGGAAGAGGAGGAGGGAGGAGGAGAGGACGGGGAAGAGGAGAAGAAGAAGGAAGACTTAACAGGCCCCAGGTTCGACAGGTCACTACCCAGGAAAGTGACGGTACAGGAGGGCAAGGAAGCAGTGTTGACATGTAGGGTCTTCAACAATAACGAGAAACCGGTTAGTACAATAGACTATATTTCACCTTTGTTGTCAAGTATGTGTTGATTGTTGATGATGATTTTTTATTATTATTATCATCATTATTATTATTATTATTATTATTACTATTATTATTATTATTATTATTATTATTATTACTATTATTATTATTGTTGTTATTATTATTATTGTTATTGTTATTATTATTATTATTATTATTATTTCTTGTTTATTTGCATTTTAGAAGAATGTATGAGCTTAGAATTTCATTGCCACAAGGAGTTCAAAATTACAACACTTTTCTACCGAAAAATGTACAAATTCATCTTGAAGGGGGATCTAGGGGGTGTATTTCTAAGCTTGATGGAGGTCTAGCGAGGAAACTAATGCATCCATTAATAAATAAATATAGAGACCCAAAACCAAGCAGTGCCCCCTTAAGGGGAGGTATTTAGTTTGTTTCCTACGTTTTCATCAAGCTTAAACTTACACCCCCTAGACCCCCTTTCAAGATAAATTTGTACATTTTTCGGTAGAAAAATATCCCGGCCGCAGGCCGATTGCTCTTAGATTACAGGCTCGCTATCGCTCGCCAGGAAAAAATTGACACCTTAATTGCACGAAAAGTCTTAAAATTGACAGAAATGGGGCAAAATGTCTTAAAATGTCGAAACTAATAGGGCGAACGTCTTAAAATCTCAAAAGCAATGGGGCTACTAAACATGAGGGAGAAAGGGGTCCAGAAAAAATCCCTCAAGTGGAAATCTCCCCTTAAAGGTCTCATTACCCTAAGGTCACAGCAGGCTACAACAGTATGCTTTATGTAAGTGAAGGTGACGGTTCAGTTAGTAAGGGATTAAGGGCAGGTTTTTAGTTTGGTCCCTAGATATCCTTCAAGCTTAAGATTACACCCCCTTGAGACCCTTTCAAGATAAATTTGTACATTTTTCGGTAGAAAAATGTCCCGGCTGAATGTTCCTCTTAAATTACAGGCTCGCTATCGCTCGCCAGGATAAAATCGACACCTAAATGGCACGAAAGGTCTTAAAATTGACAGAAATGGGTTGAAAGTTCTTAAAATCGTCAAAATAATGGAGCGAACGTCTTAACATTAGGAAAACAATAGGGCTAAACATGAGGGAGAAAGGAGTCAAGCAAAAAAAATCCCTCAAGTGGATATCTCCCCTTAACTCAAGGTGTCCAATCGGAGCAATTTTGTTTGGAGACTTGATTGAATGAGAGATGGCATACGAAGCAATTTTGTTTGGAGACTTGATTGAATGAGAGATGGCATACGAAGCAATTTTGTTTGGAGACTTGATTGACAATGAGAAGGAACACGAGAACATTATCACAGAATAGCATTGTTTGGGCCATGTTATCCCTTCCGGAGACACCGAGCAAACTATAAACCATCATTTAATCTTTACCTCTACAATAATATAAACTAAAACTAATGCACTCTGCCTTCGTTTAACACCCTGGCTTCATTTAAGGGGAGGTATTTAGTTTGTTCCCTAGACCTCCATCAAGCTTAAAATTACACCCCCTTGAGACCCTTTCAAGATAAATTTGTACATTTTTCGGCAGAAAAATGTCCTGGCCGAAGGCCGGTTCCTCTTAAATTACAGGCTCGCTATCGCTCGCCAGGATAAAATCGACACCTGAATTGCACGAAAGGTCTTAATATGGGGTGAAAGTTCTTAAAATCGCTAAACTAATGGGTCAAGCGTTTTATAATATCAAAAGCAATGGGACTAAACATGAGGGAGAAAGGGGTCAAGAAAAAAATCCCTCAAGTGGAGACCTCCCCTTAACTTCCGACAGGTAGGTTAGACGATTTTATTCAGCTTAGGAAGGACCTCTAGCAATAATAAGGCTTCACACTAGCACAGCCCACCCTTTTAATTATCACGGATCCTTCTAAAGGGGAGGTTTCCACTTAAGGGATTTTTTTCTTAACCCCTTTCTCCCTCATGTTTTACCCCATTGTTTTTTATATTCTAAGACGTTCGCCCCATTAGTTTGGTGATTTTAAGAACTTTTGCCCCATTTCTGTCAATGTTAAGACCTTTCGTGTCATTTAGGTGTCGATTTTATCCTGGCGAGCGATAGCGAGCCTGTAATTTAAGAAGAATCGGCCTTTGGCCGGGACATTTTTCTACCGAAAAATGTACAAATTTATCTTGAAAGGGGGTCTAGGGGGCGTAATTTTAAGCTTGATGGAATTCTAGGGAACGAACTAAAAACCTCCCCTTAAGCTGCATAATGGCGTCTAAATATAGCTAGCACAATATATAGCTCACACGTCGCTGGTACTGAAAGGGTTAACAGGTGGGTCCTCTACGTACATAATATTCCCGTGTGGTATTATTTATTTAGTCAGTTTGGTAAACAAGGTTGTCTTTCGAGTATTTATAATAATGTGTAAATAATAATAATAATAATAATAATAATAATAATAATAATAATAATAATAATAAATAATAATGTGTAAATTATATATTCACCTTTACTGGTAGTGAGAGAGAGAGAGAGAGAGAGAGAGAGAGAGAGAGAGAGAGAGAGAGAGAGAGAGAGAGAGAGAGAGAGAGAGAGAGAGAGAGAGAGAGTAAAAAACAATATTTGAGTCATATGTTTGGAATGGCTAATGGGCCAGATGGCTGCACCAATAAACAAACAAAAAGTTATAATTTGTTCAATACAATGGCATAATATTAGTCTAATTCAAACCAGCATTATACCATTATATTTGAAAGGATCGCTTGAATTGTGAAAGAAATGTAATCTGTACCGTTACCTTATTCTCTCAGGTCCTCTCTCAGCTGAATAAACTAGTCTTATGTTGGCCAGAATAATATGTAAATGACGCCACCGGATTGGATATTTTAAGCATGACGTAATAATGTGAGCTTGAACATTCTCGTTCTGTTCACTTAACCCTTTGCATCAGATGACTATATTATATTCTATGGCTAAATCTATACAATTTTGGTATGTATACGTGGAACTTTAAAAGCTGTTTCGGCTCGGGCTCTGTCTCGAGTCGGCCACCTTCAGCCATGGGGTTTGTGCCTGAGCATATACATACCTACAAACGACCCTATGAATCAAATTATTCAAAGGAACCTACTAAACCCTCTTGACAATAATCTAGACCACATAGTTCTTAGCAATTACACAAGTACAATTGTATAATTTGTTGGTCTAATCATGTTAATGTAATCGTGCAGCTCAGTCCCTGGTGCCAACATCAACATAAGGACATCGCTGAGGGCGCCTATAAAGCTGCAAGGGCTCCATAA
This sequence comes from Paralithodes platypus, assembly GCA_032716605.1. Classification (NCBI taxonomy): domain Eukaryota; kingdom Metazoa; phylum Arthropoda; class Malacostraca; order Decapoda; family Lithodidae; genus Paralithodes; species Paralithodes platypus. The sequence continues at coordinate 3,711,489 of CM064497.1, forward strand.
AATGATCTAAAGCCGGAGTCACACGAGCCTTTTTTCGAGCAATTTTTACGAGCAATTATGGTCTGGAAGCTTAAAAAATTACATTTTATCAGAATTCAGCCGCCTAACATAATCTACCTTCAGTCTGATTACCGATACAAGTGCCAAAAAGTCCCGAAATAATACGAGACAAAACTTGCTCATGGAAAATTGACGGAAAAAGCGCTCGTGTGACAGCGGGTTAATGGTTGCCAGAACATGATGAAAAAGACGTCACCGGTACTGAATGAGCTAAATATATATACCGGTAGCACGAAGATAAGCATGCATTCCTTTCTCTCCCTCTCTCTTTTGGCTTGTATCCATTCGGTCCCATTCAGCCTACTGTTTTAAGACGTTTACTCCCATCCAGGTGTCAATATTTTGCTGGCGAGCGTTAGCGAACCAGTATATACATATTTTTGTTTTGACAGCAAGCTAAATGTGTACATTTTTCGATAGAAAAATGTCTCCGCCGGATTTCTCCATACAATGCTGGCTTGCTATCGCTCGCCAGGAAGAAATCGACACCTGGATAGGGATAAAAGTCTTAAAACAGTAGGCTGAATGGGGCCGAATGGATACAAGCCAAAGAGAGAGGGAGAGAAAGAGAGAACCAAACGAGGTGGGCTATCGCTCGCCAGGAAGAAATTGACACCTGGATGGGGATAAAAGTCTTAAAACAGTAGGCTGAATGGGGCCGAATGGATACAAGCCAAAGAGAGAGGGAGAGAAAGAGAGAACCAAACGAGGTGGGCTATCGCTCGCCAGGAAGAAATAGACACCTGGATGGGGATAAAAGTCTTAAAACAGTAGGCTGAATGGGGCCGAATGGATACAAGCCAAAGAGAGAGGGAGAGAAAGAGAGAACCAAACGAGGTGGGCTCCCTTAAGTATACAGTACAGTAGGAACATGATCATATAATATTTCTTTTCATGTGGGACTCGTGACGTGACGTGACGTGTAAAGGTAACATGAGAGTGGAGGGGTTTATAGCCTCATCTGTCAATATAGGAGGCTTTAAGGGGACGTTTTTAGTTTGTTTCCTACTCCTCCAGCAATCTTAAATTTTCACCCCCTTGACCCCCTTTCAAGATAAATTTGTACATTTTTCGGTAGAAAAATTTCCCGGCCGAAGGCCGGTTACTCTTAAATTACAGGCTCGCTATCGCTCGCCAGGATAAAATCGACACCTAAATGGCACGAAAGGTCTTAAAATTGACAGAATGGGGCGGAAATTCTTAAAATCACCAAATTAATGGGGCAAACGTCTTAAAATCTCAAAAGCAATGGGGCTAGACATGAGGGAGAAAGGGGTCAAGAAAAAAGTCCCTCAAGTGGAAAGCTCCCCTCAAATTTACGAAGGTTGTAAAATAATATTCACGACTCATTCTTCACCGCCAGCGAGACTATTTAATGCAGCCTAGTTCTGACGCTCCGTCCAGTCTATATATAACTTGTCGAAAATCTTGCTTATAGACTATGTTTGCTATTACACTGTAAACAAATCCGTTATAAAATGGTACAAAAAGGCTTAACCCTCTCCGACATATGACGCGATTTTGAGCCTATTGGGGATACTTTAAAGCCTTTGTTACCATCAGGGGTATTTAGAAACCTTTAGTTTAGTTACTTCAACCTCTGCAGTTGTCTTTGAGTTAGGTGTGGGCAGAAAACTAATTTTGGAGAGGTAATTATAAGAGTGAGAGAACTCTATTTCTTATTGCTAATCTGGCAACCTCTGCGTCATAAATGCGTGAAAGGGTTAATATATCATTGGGTGTATTGACAGGAATTTACCTCTCTATTCTGATGTTAAATGGGATTATGACTACCTGTATAGCATTATAAAGTCGATTATTACGGACACATTAATTATTTACCTTGTCATGCTCACCCCTAACTGTTGTCTCCTGTTTCTAAAACCCCGTGACTAGTTTTCTTTGTTTCAAGTCCCAGAAGAGTCCATTGTTGAGGGTGTCAAACCGGAACAATGTTGCTTGAAAATTAGAATGAATATGAGAAAGAATACAGGAAAATTAGAATGAATATGAGAAAGAATACAGGAAAATTAGAATGAATATGAGAAAGAAAACAGGAAAATGTACACTCGGTCCAAAAAGTATCTGCACCCCTACCCTGATAATCTGGTGTGTACAGCTTGGTAGGGTTTGCATATCTACCTGTAGCTATATCCATCTATACTACTATCTACTATACTACTATCTACTATACTACTATCTACTATACTACTATACTACTATCTACTATACTACTATCTACTATACTACTATCTACCTATACTACTATCTACCTATACTACTATCTACCTATACTACTATCTACCTATACTACTATCTACCTATACTACTATCTACCTATACTACTATCTACTATACTACTATCTACTATACAACTATCTACTATCTACTATCTACTATACTACTATCTACTATACAACTATCTACTATACAACTATCTACTATACAACTATCTACTATACTACTATCTACTATACTACTATCTAACCACTAATACTATCTACCTATACTACTATCTACCTATACGACTATCTACCTATGCGATATCTACCTATACTACTATCTACCTATACTACTATCTACCTATACTACTATCTACCTATACTACTATCTACCTATACTACTATCTACCTATACTACTATCTACCTATACTACTATCTACCTATACTACTATCTACCTATACTACTATCTACCTATACTACTATCTACCTATACGACTATCTACCTATACGACCTAAGACCTACTACCTGTACTACCAAGCTGTACACACCAGATTATCGGGGTAGGGGTGCAGGTACTTTTTTGACCGAGTGTACATAAATAGGCATTGGTTTGGCCATTCTATCACGTCCAAGGCTATAATAACTGTGAAGCTTATATTAAGGGGAGGTATTTAGTTTCCTCCCTAAACCTCCATCAAGCTTAACAAAAAACACACACAAGACCCCATTTCAAGATAAATTTGTACATTTTTCGGTAGAAAAATGTCCCGGCCAAAGGCCGATTCCTCTTAATTTACAGGCTCGCTATCGCTCGCCAGGAAAAAAATCGACACTTAAATGGCATGAAAGGTCTTAAAATTGACATAAATTGGGCGAAAGTTCTTGAAATCGTCAAGCTAATGGGGCGAACGTCTTATAATCTCAATAGCAATGGGGCTAAACATGGGGGAGAAAGGGGTCAAGAAAAAAATGCCCTCAAGTAGAAATCACCCCTGAAACAGCGTATTTTTTAGTAATGATGATTTAAAAGTAGGGCTTAGATCTCTCGTTTGACACCCTGATAATATGACTGTCCAGCTAAAGGGGGTACTACTCGCTTTTTATGGACCTCCTTCTCCCTCGTGTTGAGCATATATTAGTTTTTGAGATTTTAAGACATTCCTCCATTAGTTTGGCGATTTTAATACCTTTCGCCCCATTTCGGTGTCAATTTCAAGACCTTTCGTGCCATTTAGGTGTCGATTTTTTCCTGGCGAGCGATAACGAGCCTGTCACTTTAAGAGGAACCAGCCTTTATATAAACAAATGTACAAATTTATCTTGAAGGGGGTTCTAGGGGTGTTTTTTTTTTAAGTCCGTTTAATTTGAATATCTTAGCAACTGATTTCTCGATACTTAAAGCAAACACATGAAACTAATATATCTCTGCGTCATAATATAACCAAGTTTTCGTAACTAATAACCTATTTCGGTCAAAAATCTTAACAGATCAATAATCAAAATGCAGACATGGCAATTTACCGTCAATTGCCGACTTGCGAGTTTCGTTCTATTAGGAAGTTGGAGCTGTAGACATCGATATTTAGCAGAATTACCAGCTAAAATACGGTCGTAGTACATTCATAAATACATAAAACCCAATTCAACATACCTTTCATCCATCAGAAACCTACATTATTATTGCATTTCTGTTTAATATCAATGTTTATGGCTCCAACTTCCTTATAGCCTGAAACTCGCAAGTGGTCAATTGACAAAAAAAATATATATATCAGTATGTTGAATTTGTACTTTTAACTTTGACGAAAACATTGCAGAGTATGAGCAACATTATCAGGGACATATTGATTCGACCGTACCACTGAAGAAAATTGGGTTGCATAAAAAAATAGCTCAGCTTCCGGCCATCACAGGTGACGCTGGCGGGTAAGAGGCTGTAAAAAGATAGTGAAGGAAAGGTAAGTGGTGGTGGTGAGAGTGGTGGGGAGGGGGGTGGAGAATGGTGGTGGTGGTGGTGGTGAGGAGAGGGGGAGTGGTATGCTTTGTAGTGAGTGGTGTTGGTGGTGATGGGGGTGGAGAATGGTGGTGGTGGTGAGGGAGAGGGGGAGTGATGATTATGGCTCGTAGAGTGGTGTGATGGTGGTGGTGATGGTGAGGGGGGGATGGTGATGGAGGGGGAGGAGAAGATGGTGAGTGGTGATAATGGAGGGGGGATGGGGGGAGTGGGGGTGGTGGGGGAGGAGAATGGTGGTGGTGGTGGTGGTGGGAGGGGGAGTGGTGGTGATGGGGGAGGAATAATGGTGTTGATGGTGAGGGAGAGTAATATGCCTTCTTTGAGAGTGAGGTACTGGTGGTGAAGGAAGGGTTAGAATGGTGGTGGTGGTGGTGGTGGTGGTGGGGTGGTGGTGGTGGTGGTGGTGGTGGTGGTGGTGGGTGGTGGTGGTGATGGGGGGGTGGAAAATGGTTGTGGAGGTGAGGGTGGTAGTGGTGGTGGTGGTGGTGGTGTCAAGGTGGTGATGGTGGTGGTGGTAGTGGTGATGGTAGTGGAGAGGGAGAGTGGTGGTGTTGATGATGGTGGTGGTGATAGTGGTGATGATTAAGGTGATATTGGTGGTGAGAGTAGCGATGAAAGTAGTGGTGGTGAGGGTAATGTTTTGTTTTTCTATGTTGATAAGGGAGACAAAAGATAAAACTGCCTGTAACGATTGTCTCCCCCAAACTTGAAAGAGTGACAGGGCCAAAATCAAGGAATCTTCGAGCCAAAATGTCTGGACACGCGGAGTTTGAAACAATTCAAGTCATAGGATGAGGGAAATATGGATTCAGGGAGAGAGTTCCAGAGCTCAGCTGTTAAATAGAAGAAGGATTGGGAGTATCGTTTCACTCTTGGGTTGGAGAGTTGCACAGAGTAGGGGTGGGATTGTTTTGCAAGACAAGGTGATGGAGAATGGTGGTGATAGTGATGAGTGGCAATGAGAGTGATGACTACATAATTTTAGAATACTGCCACATCGTCTAAGACCCACACACTAACAACATAACATTTTAATAGACTGGAAAAAAACGTTTTACCTCACTATATCACCATGACTATTACTACCACCATCACCACCACTGTTACCAGAACCATCAACACCACCATGACCACCACCATCTCCACCATTACCACCACCATTCCCATCATTATCACCACCACCATCACCATCACTGTTACCAGAACCATCACCACCACCATGACCACCACTATCATTGCCACTACCATTGCTACCACCACCATCTCCACCCAAACCACCATTACCACCACCATTGCCATCATTATCACCATCACCATCACTGTTACCACTACCATAACCACCGCCATTACCACCACGCGGCAAACACACACCCAAATTACATAAATACATACACATATATCAAACACACACATGATTACACGTTGCTTAAGCCTTGCCCACACCGAGTATAACGCCCCACTATATTGCTTCTCCCACAAACCCACTATATATATATATATATATATATATATATATACTGTACGTCCCTTGATTTTGGCCCTGTCACTCTTTCAATTATGGGGGAGGCAATCGCTACAGGCTGTTCTGCCTTTTGCCTTCCTCACTGACATAGAAAAAAATAAAATAATATACAGCCTATATACAGTATATATAAAAGACGAAAATCGGTTCCATCAGACCGAATTTTTGTTACTACAATTATAATCTACAAGATGTGTTTTCTTATGGTTGTGGAGATGGTATTATGATATAATGTATGTATGTATGTATGTATGTATGTATGTATGTATGTATGTATGTATGTACTCAGGCCCATTCCCCATTTTATAATAACCTTGGTCAATCAGTTTCCATAGCACTTAAGGGGAGATGGGCCGGTTTTCTGGACCACTTTCTCCCTCATGTTTAGCCCCACTAGTTTTGAGATTATAAGACGTTCGGCCCATTAGTTTGGCGATTTTATCACTTTTCGCTCCATTTCGTTGTCAATTTGAAGACCTTTCGTGCCATTTAGGTGCCGATTTAAAGAGAAACTGGCCTTCGGCCGGGAAATTTTTCTACAGAAAAATGTAAACATTTATCTCGAAGGGAGGTCTAGGGGGTATTTTTCTAAGCTTGATGGAGGTCTAGGGAGGAAACTAAAAAAATATATGAATACATGAATTAATAGACCAAACAAACGGCCAGCCTCCCCTTAACACCTTTGAGGATTATGACGTATTTGGTAGCGTATTCTGGCGATTACTAGACAATTGGTCTTGTAATAGAATACAATAGCATATTATATTTACCCAAACCATGTATTATACAAATGGATGATATACATATATTGTTCCATTGGCTGAGCCTTTTGTCAGTTTAACTCTCGGGCCCGCCTCGTTTTTTGTTGTATCTCTCTCTCTCTCCCTCTCTCTGGGTTGTGTCCATTCGGCCCCACTCAGCCTACTGTTTTAAGACGTTTATCCCCATCCAGGTGTCAATTTTTGTCCTGGCAAGCAATAGCGAGGGGGCATATTTTAAAAAATGTTTTTGACAGCAAGCTAAATTTGTACATTTTTCGATAGAAAAATGTCTCCGGCGAAGCCGGATTCCTTCATACAACGAAGAGAGTTAAACTCTCAAAAGGCTCAACCAATGTAACAATATATGTATAAAATCAATTTGTATATAGGCCCTACAATGTCATGGTTTGGCTATATATAATATTCTATTCTATTTTATTCTATTCTATTTTATTCTATTCTATTTTAAGAACAAGAAAACATTCTGTAGAAAAGTGACCCCGGCCCCTTCTCCTAAATTTGAGGCTAGCTATCGCTCACCCAGAAAAATTCGACACCTGAATGGGGCGAAGTGTCTTATAATCACCAAACTAATGAGGTGAAACGTTTTATATTCTCCAAACCAACGAAGTGATACAGGGTGGTTCCAAAAAGACCCAACCTGCACCAGAGAGGGTTAAAATTGACACACAAATGGGGTGAAAGAACTTAAAATCACCAAACTAGTGGGCCAACGTCTTAAAATGTCAAAATGAATGCTGCTACCCATGAAGGAGAAGGGGGGGGACAGAAAAACACCCCCTTAGAGTGTGAATGTGTTTAATATGCTTTAGTTAGTGCCTTTGGTTAAGGGGAGGTATTTAGTTTGTTCCCTAGACCTCCATCAAGCTTAAAATTACACCCCCTTGAGTCCCTTTCAAGATAAATTTGTACATTTTTCGGTAGAAAAATGTCCCGGCCGAAGGCCGGTTCTTCTTAAATTAAAGGCTCGCTATCGCTTGCCAGGATAAAATCGACACCTGAATGGCACGAAAGGTCTTAATATGGGGTGAAAGTTCTTAAAATCGCTAAACTCATGGGGCAAACGTTTTATAATATCAAAAGCAATGGGGCTAAACATGAGGGAGAAAGGGGTCAGGAAAAAAAATCCCTCAAGTGGAGACCTCCCCTTAAGAAGTAATGTCTATCTCAATTCAACTCGTTCAGTACCGGTGTCGATTTTGTTTTCCTGGCGAGCGATAGCGAGCATGTAATCTAACAGCAATCGGCATTTGGCCGGGACATTTATTTTGAAGGTGTTTTTTTTTTTTTTTTTTTTTTTTTAGAGTGTTGGAGGTCTCTAAGGAGGAAACTATAAACAAATAATAAAAAGATTAATCAAAATAAGAAAATATATAGGCCTCCTTAAAGGGTTGATCAATTGTCCACTGGCGAGTTGCAGGCTATAAGGAAGTTGGAGCCGTAGACATCGATATTAAAATGAAATGCAATACTAATTTAAGTTTCAAATGTATAAAATGTATGTTGCATTTGCATGTATGATTATATATGTGAACGGCAACCGTATTTTAGCTGGGAATTCTTCTAAATATCGATGTCTACAGCTCCAACTTCCTTATAGAACGAAACTCGCAAGTGGTTAATTCCTATGACTGATACAACCGGCAAGTCAGCATTTCCAAAATATATTTAATTGGACATTCCTGATTCGCTGCAGGCAAGGCAATTGGCCACTTGTGATTTTCGAATTAGAGGAGATTTAAGCTGCTGCCGTCGATATATTGCAGAAATGAAAGTGTGTGGGTTTGTGATAGGAAGAGGCAGATCGAGAGTGAGATGGAAGGATGGAATTGAGAGGCATAGGAGTGAAAGTGGTGTTGGGTAGAGATCCTATAGTTATAAGTAACACCCCGTTCTTTAACATTAATATCAAACACAAACCCCAATGTACTTGAATAAACTAATGAAAGCATATGGCCCTCCCGGGATTCGAACTAGGGACACCACACCCAGAGCATAAGCACCTAAACCATTACACCACCAACACAGTTATAATAGTTATAATAGTTACTATAGGATTGGGTGGGAGGAGGGGCGCCAGGTGACAGAGGACAGAGGTGCATGGAGGCGATTAATTCGTGCCCACAGCTCCCAAGATTATAACATCTGGCAAAAGATAGATAGGTTTTGTTCTCTTTCTCTCCCTCTCTTTTTGGCTTATATCCATTTGGCCCCATTCAGCCTACTGTTTTAAGACGTTTACCCCCATCCAGGTGTCAATATTTTCCTGGCGAGCGGTAGCGAGCCAGCATATATATATTTTTGCTTTGACAGCAAGATAAATTTGTACATTTTTCGATAGAAAAATGTCTCCGGCGAAGCCGGATTTCTCCATACAATGCTGGCTCGCTATCGCTCGCCAGGAAGAAATCGACACCTGGATGGGGATAAACGTCTTAAAACAGTTGGCTGAATGGGGCCGAATGGATACAAGCCAAGAAAAGAGAGAAAAGGAGACTCCCAAAATATATGTATCAACACTAATGATCGCGACTGTACCTCATTTGAATCCACTTATGACACGGCTCGGACACCAGAGCCGCAATTGACCACTTGCCAGTTTCAGTCTATAAGGAAGTTGGAGTTGTAAACATCGATAACTAACAGAATGATCGCCTAAATTGCGGTATAAATACATAAAACCCAATTCAACCTACTTTTTACCCATTAGAAATTTACATTATTATTGTATTTCTGTTTAATATCGTTGTCTACGGCTCCAACTTCCTTATAGACCGAAACTCGCAAGTGGCCAATTGTGAGCTCGCCTATTGGCAAATAATATTGAAATCCGGTCATATGTGGCTGTCTCGCTACTCCGCCAGGCTTACCATTTCCGGGAATGTCTGAGATCTTGTGTAATACCTGGCGTTTCAAAATATTCCTTTCAAGTCCTTATTAGAAAAAAATATAACTAAACAAATAAATAAAAACATATATATAACACAATAGGGAAAATGGGGATTGGGCCTGAGCATATAGATCTATCTATCTATCTATCTATATGCTCAGGCCCAATCCCCATTTTGGGGGTAGCCGACTCAAGACAGAGCAAGAACAGGGAAAACACAAAAACAACATAAAACAACAAATAAACACAGATAAAAAGCACAAACTCACACACATCCAGGTCACCCAGGAAAAGACCCAGAGACCAGGGTCACCAAGGTCGCTCCAGCACTCTCCCGGCCCCCGACCACCCGGAGAGGTTCCGATCTCGGCAGGCAGACATGCAGCGGAGCCAAAGCCACAAGCCCTCCCACCACACTTCCAGGCGCACCCTTCATATTAATCGTCTCCCCGGGCCAGGCACCTGATGGACTATTCTCTAGTCCATCTTGCGCCAGACCCCTTACTCCAAATGACCACGTGTTCACTCAACTATTCACAAGCATTCTCCATTCACTCCTGTCCACCACCACTTCCCCTGCCTGATCTATAGTCATTCCTCTATCATCCAAAGCCTTTCTTACACAGTCTCTCCATCTCAATGGGGGTCTTCCTGCCCTTCTATCTCCCCTTGTACCTGACTCACATATTCTCTTTGTAAGCCTTTCATCTCCCATTCGTTCAACATGACCGTACCAGCTCAGCACCCTTCTGTCCACTCTGGCTGACAAATGTTCCTGCTGCATATAGATAGATAGATTATAAACAATTAATGGGGATTGGGCCTCAGCATATAGATAGATTGATTAGAAACAATGTATTAGGGACAATGGGAACCTATGGATTATAGTTATAACTGTTTGTGTTATCAACCACTTGAATCCTTTCAGAGCGGGGGACGTCTCTTGTATTTTATTGTAGGCATATTAAGACGATTTCCTGCCGCTTAGGAAGGGAATATGGTAATACAATATGTGCATTGAGATAGTGTGTGGCCTTTTAATTGCTGGAGCCCGGGGGGGGGGGGGGGGTCACCTTTTTTGTTGTTTTATCTTTTTCTCCTTTTCTCTCTTTCCTTGGCTTGTATCCATTCGGCCCCATTCAGCCAACTATTTTAAGACGTTTATCCCCATCCAAGTGTCGATTTCTTCCTGGCGAGCGATAGCGAGCCAGCTTTGTATGGAGAAATCCGGCTTAGCCGGAGATATTTTTCTATCGAAAAATGTACAAATTTAGCTTGCTGTCAAAAAAAATATATATATATATGCTGGCTTGCTACCGCTCGCCGCGAAAATATTGACACCTGGATGGGGGTAAACGTCTTAAGACAGTAGGCTGAATGGGGCCGAGTTGATACAAGCCAGGGAAAGAGAGAAAAGGAGATCAAGCTAAAAAAACAAAACCGGTGACCCCCCTCAATAACATCGTCCAATAGTAGCTATAATAATATGAAGAAAACATCACTGGTACTGAAAGGGCATAACAACCCCGATATGGCCGAACACTAACGGTTCCGAGCCTGTATAACCACGATGATTATGCATAAACATGATTGATTGTCAGGGGTGTGTGGCGTTACCCTTGAGACTGAATAAGGCAGTGCCGTTGTAGACACGTGAATCACCTACATGGGCTGTGGATGTGGCACTAAATATAATGTTCGTTGTGGCACCAATAAAGCGCCGAAATGAGGGCCAGTTCTAATTTGTCGGCTAAAAGTGTGGCGTTACCCTTGAGACTGAATAAGGCAGTGCCGTTGTAGACACGTGAATCACCTACATGGGCTGTGGATGTGGCATTATAGTCTATTCGCTGTAAGTAGGCGACAAATCATGACCTCTATCCTCTGTAACTAAACAAAGGCTAGAGCAAATTGGCTGTAACTTCCCACATCTATTCCTTCACTGACTCTTCCCAAATGGTAGACATAATAGCTCGATTACTCTAGTTGTTTTTTAGTTACAGAGGTTAGAGGCCATAATTTCTCGCCTACTTACAGCGAACAGACTATAAATATAATGTTCTTGCGGATTTATTTATAGTTCGCAGATGAAAGGAAGTTGCATTTTAAGAGCCCTGTAATGTGTGGTACAATCACAAACAGTCCATCTGCATAATAAATTGTATATGTCAACAAAAAACATATATTACATCAATAAGTGTCTGCAATTTGTCTCGAACTAATAAATATATACTAAAATTTTGATAATTTTAATTACAATATATATATATATATATTGGTGGCAGTATGATGGTGGTAGTATGACAAGAGTGAACGAAGAGCCGGTACAGTCACACTAAATAATTCACTGTATACCAGTGATGGGGTAGTTTAATATCACCGCTACACCCTGTTATTACTACACTAGGCTTCGATCTAATACAGGAACACTCTCTCTCCTTCCCTCTCACACACACACGTTGATAATAATGTCTCGGAAGCGGGACAATACGAGCCAAAAACTCAATTCCTGTCAAACTACAATAATGAATACACACACAGTATGCACGTTTAGCTTGGATATAAACTCACACACTCTCTCTCTCTCTCTCTCTCTCTCTCTCTCTCTCTCTCTCTCTCTCTCTCTCTCTCTCGCTCTCTCTCTCTCTCTTCCATGTCACTGTATTATCACCCGTATAAATATATTAATGGCACCGTGTACACAACATTCAATTTATAGGAAATATCCATCTTTACTGAAATATTATTGTACTCACCAATTGAAGTTCACATTATTCCGCTCGAACGAAGCTGACCAATCCAATCTGAAAACGAGATATACAGAGCGTTAACTATATTATAATCTATATCGTAATCTGAAAACGAGATATACAGAACGTTAACTATATTATAATCTATATCGTAATCTGAAAACGAGATATACAGAACGTTAACTATATTATAATCTATGTATCGTAATACTATACAGAAATATTATAATCTATATCGTAATCTGAAAACGAGATATACAGAACGTTAACTATATTATAATCTATATCGTAATCTGAAAACGAGATATACAGAACGTTAACTATATTATAATCTATATCGTAATCTGAAAAACGAGATATACAGAACGTTAAACTATATTATAATCTAATCGTAATCTGAAAACGAGATATACAGAACGTTAACTATATTATAATCTATATCGTAATCTGAAAACGAGATATACAGAACGTTAACTATATTATAATCTATATCGTAATCTGAAAACGAGATAACAGAACGTTAACTATATTATAATCTATATCGTAATCTGAAAACGAGATATACAGAACGTTAACTATATTATAATCTATATCGTAATCTGAAAACGAGATATACAGAACGTTAACTATATTATAATCTATATCGTAATCTGAAAACGAGATATACAGAACGTTAACTATATTATAATCTATATCGTAATCTGAAAACGAGATATACAGAACGTTAACTATATTATAATCTATATCGTAATCTGAAAACGAGATATACAGAACGTTAACTATATTATAATCTATATCGTAATCTGAAAACGAGATATACAGAACGTTAACTATATTATAATCTATATCGTAATCTGAAAACGAGATATACAGAACGTTAACTATATTATAATCTATATCGTAATCTGAAAACGAGATATACAGAACGTTAACTATATTATAATCTATATCGTAATCTGAAAACGAGATATACAGAACGTTAACTATATTATAATCTATATCGTAATCTGAAAACGAGATATACAGAACGTTAACTATATTATAATCTATATCGTAATCTCTTGTTTTGGCTCTTTGGCTATTTAAGGGGACGGTTTTGCTTTGTTCCCTATATTTCCATCAAGCTTACGATTACAACCCCTAGGCCCCCTTTCAAGATAAATTTGTACATTTTTCGGTCGAAAAATGTCCCGGCCGAAGGCCGATTCCTCTTAAATTACAGGCTCGCTATCGCTCGCCAGGAAAACACCGACACCTAATTGGCACGAATGGTCTTAAAATTGACAGAAATGGGGCGAAAGTTCTTAAGATCGCCAAACAAATGGGGCGAAAGTCTTAAAATCTCAAAAGCAATGGGGCTAAACATGAGGGAGAAAGGGATCCAGAAAACAATCCCTCAAGTGGAAATCTCCCCTTAAGTTATATGCCTCTCCGTGACCTTATACATGGAAACATGATGCCCATGATTGAATTACAAGTGTAGTTTCTGATGCAGCAGTTGATTAGTCAACTGATAATTAATAGACACCACGCTCATTCATTCATTCATTCATACTATTCTACTCATTCATTCATTCATTCATACTATTTTACTCATTCATTCATTCATTCATACTATTTTACTCATTCATTCATTCATACTCTTTTACTCATTCATTCATTCATTCATACTATTTTACTCATTCATTCATTCATTCATACTATTTTACTCATTCATTCATTCATACTATTTTACTCATTCATTCATTCATTCATACTATTTTACTCATTCATTCATTCATTCATTCATACTATTTTACTCATTCATTCATTCATTCATACTATTTTACTCATTCATTCATTCATACTATTTTACTCATTCATTCATTCATACTATTTTACTCATTCATTCATTCATACTATTTTACTCATTCATTCATTCATTCATACTATTTTATTCATTCATTCATTCATACTATTTTACTCATTCATTCATTCATTCATACTATTTTACTCATTCATTCATACTATTTTACTCATTCATTCATTCATTCATACTATTTTACTCATTCATTCATTCATTCATACTATTTTACTCATTCATTCATTCATTCATACTATTTTACTCATTCATTCATTCATTCATACTATTTTACTTTCATACACAAAATCACGACGAGGAACATAACTTATTTAGGCAACTGTACAGTTGCCCAAATAAGTGATGTCGCAGCACCAATTATATTTCGATCAATAATTAGTATCAGCACTATCTTAACATTAAATCATCGTTTCGAGTGATATATACAAACATGTCCCTACACTTACCCACCCTATTCACCATCTGACAGACATTAATACAGCACACAGCGAGCAAAGCATAATGACAGCTGGAACATGACTTATTTAGCCAACCGTACATGGAGCGATATTTAAAATGATCTGAATAAGCTTCCTCGTAACCCTTTGATTCCGAGGCATCTCTCTGAAGCGGAATAAATATCGTTAGTCGTTATTGGATTTAAGAGGGGATGGGTCGCTTTTCTGGACCCCCCTTCCCCTTTTCCTTCGTGATTAGCTCCATTGGTGTTTAGTTTTTTAAGACATTCGGCCCATTAATTTGGCAATGTTAAGATCTTTCACCCCATTTCTTTGACAATATTAGGACTCAGTGTCATTTACGTGTTGATTTTATCCTGGCGAGCGATAACGAGCCTGTAATATAAGAGGAACCGGTCGTTAATAATAATAAACAAAGATACATAAATGAGCAAATAAATACGCCCCTCCCCCCTTCAGTCCACATAGCTGTACATTCCCAGTCAGGAATTTCGGGGTAAGCTTTGGAAGCGCGAGTATGATAGACTGGCGAAACACTTAAAGGGGGCAGTGCTTGTTTGTATCTTTCTCTCCTTTTCTCTCTTTCCCTGGCTTTTATCCATTCGGCCCCATTCAGCCAACTGTTTTAAGACGTTTATCCCCATCCAGGTGTCGATTTCTTCCTGGCGAGCGATACCGAGCCAGCATTGTATGGAGAAATCCGGCTTCGCCGGAGACATTTTTCTATCGGAAAATGTATAAATTTAACTTGCTGTCAAAACGAAAATATATATATGCTGGCTCGCTACCGCTCGCCAGGAAAATATTGACACCTGGATGGGGGTAAACGTCTTAAAACAATAGGCTGAATGGGGCCGAATGGATACAAGCCAAAGAGAGAGGGAGATAAAGAGAAAACAAGCGAGGTGGGCTCCCGTAAGGGGGTAGTGCTTGTTCTTTGGTCAATATATATATTCATTAATGTATTTTTGAGTTTCCGCGTTAGACCTCCATCAAGTTTAAAAATACTCCCCCTACACTATGTCTGTTGTTGCTTGTTTTCCTTTGTATTTTGCCATCTCAATAGTAGAGTAGGCCATATGAAATTTTATACCCTCCCTAATTTTATACCCTCCCTAATTTTATACCCTCCCTAATTTTATAAGTATGAGTGAATGAGAAGTGTGTTTTCTTTACAGTAGTTAAATAATATGACCAATTAACGTTTTTATAGCATATTGGTATTATTATTATTGTTGATATTATTATTATTATTATTATTATTATTATTGGTATTACTATTATTATTATTATTATTATTATTATTGTTGTTATTGTTGTTATTAGTATTATTATTATTATTGGTATTACTATTATTATTATTATTATTATTGTTATTAGTATTAGTATCATTATTATTATTATTATTATTATTGTTATTACTATTACTATTATTATTATTAGTATTATTATTATTATCAGTATTCAATCATTGGTCTAAAGAAGCTTCCTCCTAACCCTTTCAATCCGAGGTATCTTTCTGAAGCCGAATAAATATCGTTAGTGGTTATTGGATTTAAGGGGAGATGGGTCGTTTTTCTGGACCCCTTTCTCCACTCGTATAATCAGTGCGTGGATACAGGCTAATGCGGGCAACTGTACGTCCATTATTCCCGAGGCAGAATGGAGGTCCCTTGTATGAGGTCAGGAACAAGGAGGAGGTGCTTGTTGCTTGTGGCTCGCTCAAGGTTGTTAGGGTTTCTCTCTCTCTCTCTCTCTGTCTGTCTGTCTGTCATTCATTCTCTCTCTCTCTCTCTTTCTGTCATTCTCTCTCTCTCTCTCTCTCTCTTTCTGCTTATCCTTTGCATATGTCATCTCATTCATGTTTCCACATTTCCTTCTCTTTCTCTCTCTCTCTCGCTCTCTGCTTATCCCTATCACATGTTTCATCTCATCTCTATTTCCACATTTCCTTCTCTCTCTCACTCACTCTCTCTCTCTCTCTCCTCCACCCCCCCCCCTCTCTCACTCACTCTCACTCTCTCTCTCTCTCTCTCTCACTCACTCACTCACTCTCTTTCTCTCTCTCTGCTTATCCCTTGCATATGTCATCTCATTCATGTTTCCACATTTCCTTCTCTCACTCACTCACTCACTCTCCTCTCTCTCTCTCTCTCTCCTCCCCCCCCCCCCCCCCCCCCTCTCTCACTCTCTCTCTCTCTCTCACTCACTCACTCTCTTTCTCTCTCTCTGCTTATCCCTTGCACATGTCATCTCATTCATGTTTCCACATTTCCTTCTCTCACTCACTCACTCTCTCTCTCTCTCCTCCACCCCCCCCCTCTCTCACTCACTCACTCTCTCTCTCTCACTCACTCACTCTCTTTCTCTCTCTCTGCTTATCCCTTGCACATGTCATCTCATTCATGTTTCCACATTTCCTTCTCTCACTCACTCACTCTCTCTCTCTCTCCTCCACCGGGGAAACGGTTGCAAAATTATTGGTAAATCTTTTAACTCGCACGAATCTAAGAATTTCTTCTTCAATCGAGTTGTCAACTTGTGGAATGGGCTTCCCCGAGACGTTATAGACTGCAGCACCGTTGATTCATTTAAATTCCGCCTAGACAAATATCTCGCATCAAACCCGCGACTGACTGCGTTTGTAAATGAATAACTTTATCCTCCCCTCAGTTACTAACCCATCTGTCCTCTACTAACTTCCTAGTCCTGCCACGTTAGTGGCAGGGCAGTAGTTCCCTTTCCAATGTTCCCTTACCCACTCTAAACCACTGTTTGGACACTTGATCCTCAGTGTTTTGGAGGACAAGCAACCTAGAAGGGTCACTAGACCTGTTGTTGCTTGATTTCCTTTGTACTCCTTTGTACTCACACTCTCTTTCTCTCTCTCTGCTTATCCCTTGCACATGTCATCTCATTCATGTTTCCACATTTCCTTCTCTCTCTCTCTCGCTCTTTCTGCTTATCCCTATCACATGTTTCATCTCATCTCTATTTCCACATTTCCTTCTCTCACTCACACTCACACTCACTCTCACTCTCTCTCTCTCTATCTCACTAACACCAGCACACACACACACACACACACACACACACACACACACACACACACTCTCTCTCTCTCTCTCTCATATCATCAAAGCACTTCTCTTTGACCTTATAATCGCGTTACCTAATAATTCCTGAACACTCTCCGCTCATCATGTATACCTCCCTCCACCGTCGGGCCTTTCCTTGGAGTAGGTAAAGTCAGAATCAGGTCAAATTGTCCTATCTACCGGTACCTATCTATCTATATACTCAGGCCCAATCCCCACTTTTCCTTTTTTTTCTCCATCTTTTTTTTTTTTTTTTTTTTTTTAGGGTGGCCGACTCAAGACAGAACCAGAATAGGGACAACACAACAGAAAACAATGAACACGACAAAAACAAAATACAAATTCACATACATCTTTACTAACCCTTTTTATTTTTAGGACGCCGTTTTTTCATTCATTCTGGATAGCATTAGACGATTTTATGCACACTCGATATTAATTATTGTTTTATAATCAAAGGGTGATAAATAATCGTAATATACTTTAAACTCCACCATACACTTAACCCCTTCTGTACCGGCAACGTCATTTTGTCACACTGATCTGGCTACTATTAGACGATTGTATTCAGTTTTAAAAGGGCCTCCAGCAATCAACAGGTTTCGAACTATCTCACTTAACCCATTTTACTACCGCAGATCCTTCTCAAACGGAACACTATCGTCTAAATATAGCTAGGATCAAATTAAACATGCTTCGCCGGTATGGAAGGGGTTAATAAATTGCCTAATGCTGAGCCAGAATAAAGTGAAAACAAAAAAAAGTGTCTTCGAGGACTGAAAAGGTTAACCCCATTTGGACCGCGGGTGATCTTTTTGGTCCTCACTTGTTTCGCTGCATTAGTTTGGTGGCTTTAAGACGGTTTATCCCATTAGTTTGGCGATAATTAGACGCTTAGCCCGATTCAGGTGTCGATTTTTTTGCAGGCAAGCGACAGCCAGCCTGTAATTGATTAGAAATGTACATAGGCCTATTTAGCTTGAAGGGGGTCGGGTTAGGCATCTTGTGGTTTGAAAGAAGTCTGGGAAGGCATTTTTGTTAGCCTAGGGAACAAAAATAAAAAATGAAAACATTGTTAAAAAACGGCAAAAACAGGCAAAATCCTCAATGACAATTAAACACATAATTATCTAACGATTAGGAGGCAGGGGGCTAGAAATCCCCCCCCCCCCCGGTATAATTCTCCTAATCAACGAGACAGAAGAAAGGGGCGAGGGAACGCGAAAGTGGTCCCGAAAAAAAAAAAAAAAAAAAAAACGTTGACTCCTTCTTTTTCACAGGTGTCATGGATGCGTCACGCGGACCTGCACATCCTCTCTGTGGGAGAATACAAATACAGCAGTGACGAGCGGTTCGAGGTGTCCAGGGGGCCCAAGGAGGGAGAGTGGTCCCTTACCATCAAGGGGGCCAGGGTGGGGGACCAGGGCATGTACCAATGTCAGATCAACACCAAACCCATGCTCAGCTTCGTTATTAGTCTACAAGTCGTTGGTGAGTCTATCTATCTATCTATCTATCTATCTATCTCTTTACTCTGGCCCAATCCCCATGGTGGTTGGTGAGTATGGTGTTATTTTATATACTCTATCACTGACTATTACTTCGTTATTAGTCTACAAGTCGTTGGTGAATATGGTGTTATATTTGATTTAGATGCTTATGTTCTGGGTGTGGTGTCCCGAGTTCGAATACCGGGAGGACCATATGCTTTCATTAGTTTATTCAAGTGCATTGGGGTTTGTAATTGATGATTAATGTTAAGAACGGGGTGTTACTTAATTATATAGGCCTACTCTATCACTCACAGTACCCCATCACACCCCACTACACTGTACACTACCACATCACACACTTCTACACTACCACATCACACACACCACACACCATCTATATACGCTCTGAATTGTTTAAATCTGTTGCGAAAACGTAGCAAGGGAGAGTGGCCATAATCTAATTTGCACGCCATTTTGATGCTTCGAATGTCGAAGAACGAGGCTTTCTATCAATAATAATCGTCAAAGACCAAACTATATATTCTGTACCAGGATTGCCAAATGTTGAGAGGCCTAATGGGTTTGGAGACAATTGACCACTTGCAAGTCTCAAGGTATTAGGAAGTTGGAGCCGAGAACATTGCTATTAAAGGAAAATGCAATAATAATGTGGGTTTCTGATGGATGAATAGTATAATCAATTTGGTTTTATATAATTTATACATGTATTTTATATAATTTATACATGTATTTTATATAATTTATACATGTATTTTATATAATTTATACATGTATTTTATATAATTTATACATGTATTTTATATAATTTATACATGTATTTTATATAATTTATACATGTATTTTATATAATTTATACATGTATTTTATATAATTTATACATGTATTTTATATAATTTATACATGTATTTTATATAATTTATACATGTATTTTATATAATTTATACATGTATTTTAACCGTATTTTAGCTGACTATTCTGCTAAATATCGATACCTACAGCTCCAACTTCCTTATAGCCTGAAACTCGCAAGTGGTCAATTGAGTGTCAATAGAGGGACAATAGGGGTATCTAGGGTGAACTAAAGGTATAATACAATAGTTTGCAATACATTGACTGCAAAAGGTCCATTCAATATTGAATAGCAATCGTGTAAAGATAGCAAACATAATTATAGAGTCCTGATACTGAAAGTCTTAAGGGGAGGTCTCCACTTGAGGGATTTTTGTCTTGACCCCTTTCTCCCTCATGGTTAGCCCCATTGTTTTTGAGATTTTAAGACGTTCGCCCCATTAGTTTGGTGATTTTAAGAATTTCCGCCCCATTCTGTCAATTTTAAGACCTTTCGTGCAATTTAGGTGTCGATTTTATCCTGGCGAGCGATAGCGAGCCTGTAATTTAAGAGTAACCGGAGGAGTAGGAAACAAACTAGAAACCTCCCCTTAAGGGGAGGTATTTAGTTTGTTCCCTACTTTTTCATCAAGCTTAAAATTACACCCCCTAGACCCCCTTTCAAGATAAATTTGTACATTTTTCGGTAGAAAAATGTCCCGGCCGGAGGCCGGTTGCTCTTAAATTACAGGCTCGCTATCGCTCGCCAGGAAAAAAATCGACACCTTAATGGCACGAAAGGTCTTAAAATTGACAGAAACGGGGCAAAAGTCTTAAAATATCCAAACTACTAGGGCGAAGGTCTTAAAATCTCAAAAGCAATGGGGCTAAACATGAGGGAGAAAGGGGTACAGGAAAAAAAATCCCTCAAGTGGATATCTCCCCCTTTAAGCGAATACCGAGAATGGCAATCAATGTGGAGAGGTATGTCATCTTAGTTATCAGACGGCTGCACACCGTGTATTGCAGCAGACATAATCCATCACAATACGTATTGTTATGTTACTGTTGCATCGAAACTGGATTATTGCACATATCGCTATTAACCCCTTCTGTACCGGCGACGTCATATTTATTTGATATCAGCTACATTTAGACGATTTCATGTCACTTAGGAAAGCTAAAAGGATTAATGGAGATAGTCTGTATACCCTTTAATGGTTTAAATATAGCTAGAATAACATGAAACAGACGTCGCCGGTATAGAAAGGGTTAAGAAGTAAAAGGCGAATTTAATATAAATTTAAATAAAAATAATCATAATAACAATAAAAATAACAAAAAAATATAGTTGTTGTTGTTCCCCAAGTTGCCTGGCCGAACAGCCCCAAGGCCCCGAGCAACAATATAGTTGAAGCGAACTATTGTGAGCGCCTACACATTTACCTGAGAAGAACGTGAATAGAACCGTAGCAGTTCACGCGGAGTGTATAAGCAGGAAAACGATTGAAATTCCGATACACACTGCTTACGTATAAAAGTTTCATCCCTCCCTCTCCTTCTTCCTCTCTCTCTCTCTCTCTCATTCTCTCTCTCTCTCTCTCTCTCTTCTTTGCTACACTTTCCTTCCAGTTTCATCCCTCCCTCTCCTCCTTCCTCTCTCTCTCTCTCTCTCTTCTTTGCTATACTTTCCTTCCAGTTTCATCCCTCCCTCTCCTTCCTCTCTCTCTCTCTCTCTCTCTCTCTCTCTTCTTTGCTACACTTTCCTTCCAGTTTCATCCCTCCCTCTCCTTCCTCTCTCTCTCCCTCTCCTTCTTCCTCTCTCTCTCTCTCTCTCTCTCTCTCTCTTCTTTGCTACACTTTCCTTCCAGTTTCATCCCTCCCTCTCCTTCCTCTCTCTCTCCCTCTCCTTCTTCCTCTCTCTCTCTCTCTCTCTCTCTCTCTCTCTTCTTTGCTATACTTTCCTTCCAGTTTCCCTTACTATCGAGTTCGCTAGCTTTACTAGAATTAAATCCTGACCATCTCGTTGGGATCGTAAAATCGATGTGGCCTATGTATGTATGTAAATCTATGTAAACCTCTCTCACTCTGGTAAGTTTGTGTAGATTTTTAATGTATGTGCGCGCGTGTGTGTGTGTGTGTGTGTGTGTTGTGTGTGTGTGTGAGAGTGTGTACTAATAATAACAACAACAGTAATATTAGTAACAAGAATTGTTGGTTGATTGATTGTTCATTTGCAGCCGTGAGACTGAACATCTGCAGAGTTTTTCTTAAGGGGAGATATCCACTTGGGGGATTTTTTTCTTGACCCCTTTCTCCCTCATGTTAAGCCCCATTGCTTTTGAGATTTTAAGACGTTCGCCCCATTAGTTTGGCGATTTTAGGAACTTTCACCCAATGTATGTCACTTTTAAGACCTTTCGTCCCATTTACTGTAGGTGTCGATTTTTTCCTGGCGAGCGATAGCGAGCCTGTAATTTAAGAGGAACCGTCCTTCGGCCGGGAAATTATTCTACCGAAAAATGTACAAATTTATCTTGAAAGGGGGTCATGGGGGTGTAATCTCAAGCTTGATGGAAGTCTAGGAAACACACTAAAAACCTCCCCTTAACCTAGGTACATAATAAAGCTTATGCTACCTTAACTACGAGCTAGGTCACATGCGACCTTTGGCAACTGTGAGGAGCCGAGTTCCCATTCACAGTACATACGCAGATGCACTGGTGAGAGTACGTGTAGGCTAACGCAAGCCTATAGACAAGCAGCCTAGCTAGAGAGGGATCGAGATACAAGCCTCTCCATCTGGATAGCCGAAATAAACTTTAGATTTTGTGTTCGCCTTAGACCACTCTACCCGACCCATGTGTGTGTGTGTGTGTGTGTGTGTGTGTTGTGTGTGTGTGTATGTGTGTGTGTGTGTGTGTGTGTGTGTGTGTGTGTGTGTGTGTGACAAACGAACACACAGCATACCTCAGCTCCACACCATTCCTGCATTATTCAACACCACATAACTCCACACTACACTACACTATACTGTACTGTGAGAGAGAGAGAGAGAGAGAGAGAGAGAGAGTGAGTGAGAAAGAGAGAGAGAGAGAGAGAGAGAGAGAGAGAGAGAGAGAGAGAGAGAGAGAGAGAGAGAGAGAGAGAGAGAGAGAGAGAGAGAGAGAGAGAGAGAGAGAGAGACAGAGAGAGAGAGAAAGAGAGAGAGAGGGAGAGAGAGAGAGGGAGAGACCACACACCACCTTCCACAGCTCCATATCGCCCTGCATTATTCAAAACCACATTATTTAACACTGTATTATCCTATTCTACACACACACACACAGTACCACAAAGACAGATATATACACACACACACACACATCACACTATCTCTCTAACACTCACATACGCACACCCACCCACCTCACTCATAGTCTCAGTCTCTCTCTCTCGCACCTTTCATCTGTGCTATCGTTTCGTAAGATCTGCGTAGTGAGTGTCTATGTAAATATCTCTCTCTTTCTTTGTTTTTCTCTCTTTCTTTCCTCTCTCTCTCTCTCTCTCTCTCTCTCTCTCTCTCTCTCTCTCTCTCTCTCTCTCTCTCTCTCTCTCTCTCTCTCAACAAGGAATCAGAGCAGGAAAACTTTGGAGCTATTTTCACTGTTGGCTGGTTGCATTGAACCAGGAAGGGTTAGTGATTGTGAGGATGATGATGATGATGATGGTGAAGAGGAAACAATGATACCCCCGTCATTAACATCATCGTCATCAACACCATCAACATTAATAGTTTCATCATCAACATAATCATCATCATCATCATAATCATCACTATTATCATTATCATCATCATTATCATCACTATTATCATTATCACCATCACGCTCATCATTATCACCATAAGCATCACCATCCTTAAACATCATCATCAATGTATTAGTATCTTCCCCAGACCCCCTTCAATCTGAGAGCACTCCCTAAAAGCACATTTTCTTTTGGTAGAAACATGCCTTGGCCGAAGGTCGGTTTCCTTAAATTGAAGGTTCGCTATCGCAAACCAGGAAAAAACCGACGCCTGGATGGGGCGAAACTATAGGATAAACAGAATTATATAAAAAAAAAAAAAAAAAAAACGGGCCACTCTCATTATAGAAAATTAAATTATACATGTTCTGTTCAAGTTATAACTGATCATATGTTTTATATATACTTTTAATGGACGTGTTTGTCAAGGAAGTTTACAAATTAATATAAGATAATAATGTTATTATCATTAATGAGGATTATCATTGTTCTTGCCATTATTGGTTTATTTTTAGCAGTTTGCCCTGAAGACCCTCTTTAAAGCTAAACAAAACTTTCCCAGGGCCCTCTTCAAGCTAGAAACTCCTTCCCAAATTTCTATTCAAGCACGTTTTGTACCTTTTTCGGTAGGCATATGTTCCAGCCGACTTTACCGGTTCGCTATCACTCACCATGAAAAATCGACACCTGAATGGGGCAAAACAATAGAATAAAATCAACATTATAAAAACATCAAAATAGACCCCCCCTCGGCCTAAATACACCTGAAGTTATCTCCAAAAGCTCTCCAAACTCCATCACCCTCCTCATGATGAACTGGCCAATTTTCTCTCCATATACTTTTAATGGGCGTGTTTGGGCTCACCTCTGTAAAGGGGCCTGGCCGAGGAAGTTCACTAATTAATCGAAGAATTTTGGAGGCCTCTGGGATGATCAAAGTTACCGGTGGGGTGATGGTGTTAAGGGGAGATCTCCACTTGAGGGACTTTTTTCTTGACCCCTTTCTCTCTCATGTTTAGCCCCATTGCTTTTGATATTAGAAAACGTTCGCCCCATTAGTTTAGCGATTTTAAGAACTTTCACCCCATATTAAGACCTTTTGTGCCATTCAGGTGACAATTTTATCCTGGCGAGCGATAGCGAGCCTGTAATTTAAGAGGAACCGGCCTTTGGCCGGGACATTTTTCTACCGAAAAATGTACAAATTTATCTTGAAAGGGGGTCAAGGGGGTAACATTTTTAGATTGCTGGAGGAGTAGGACACAAACTAAAAACCTCCCCTTAAGGAGGAGGAAGATAAGCTGAAGGGTGGGAAGAGAAGGAAGAGAAGGAGGAGGAGGAATACAAAGGAATACAACGGAGAAATAAACTGCAACAGACCTATTGGTCCTTACGGGGCAATTTGCATATATGAAACTACTAATCTATTGACTACGAGGTAGATAGAAGGATAACAAAGAAGAAGGCTCCTAGGAGGATAACAAAGAAGAAGGCTCCTAGGAGGATAACAAAGAAGAAGGCTCCTAGGAGGGGGAGGAGGAGGAATTTTTTCTTTCATTATGTCTGTATTTTGTATCTTAGAGCTCCTGTTCGTCTGACTCTTATAGTCTACCTTAAGGGGAGGTTTCTAGTTTGTTTCCTACTCCTCCAGCAATCTAAAAATTTCACCCCCTTGACCCCCTTTCAAGATAAATTTGTACATTTTTCGATAAAAAAAATCCTCTTAAATTACAGGCTCGCTATCGCTCGCCAGGATAACATCGACACCTAAATAGCACGAAAGGTCTTAAAATTGACAGAAATTGGTCGAAAGTTCTTAAAATCGTCAAAATAATGGGGCGAACGTCTTAAAATTAGAAAATAAATGGGGCTAAACATGAGGGAGAAAGGAGTCAAGAAAAAAATCCCTCAGGTGGAAATCTCCCCTTAATATACGAATAAATATCAATATTATTGTTCCGTGAAATGTATGATGTAATCATCTGGTTTTTGCTATCATTATTTATTTTTATTTATTTATTTATTTGTTTATTTTGCCAATCAAACATACAATATAATTATGTTTCTAGTCTCTCAGTGGGGATCGAACCATCGACCATCAGAACGATAGCCGACGCTTTAATCAATTACACCACGGCAGTTCGATGGTTCGATCCCCACTGAGAGACTAGAAACATTTAGTGGCTCACGTGTATTTGTGATATATTCTCAATACAATATATGTTAATTTTACAATAAAATAATATCATGGCTGCGCCTTTTGAGAACAATCTCTCTTAAAGGCAGTTAGATCAGTAGGTTCATCTTATGCTTAATATTATTTGCTAACCCGTCCTGTTCCATCATACTCTGGCAAATAATACACGATTTTATTCAGATTAGGCAGGATCTGTGGTGGCTAAAAGGACGAATTGGGATAGTCTGCAGCCTTTTCATAGTTAGAGGTCCTTCCTAAGCTGAATACAATCATGTAATAGTTGGCAAAACATAATGCAAAGAACGTCACCGGTACTGAATGGCCTAAAAAAAAAAAAAAAAAAAAAAAGCGCATGTGAGAGGGGATACTAACCCAAGAGGTAAAAATAAAAAAAAAAGGAGGGAGGGGGGGGGGGAGGGGGGGAAATCGGAAAAATCTGGGAAATGGGGGCAATGGTGGTGGGGGGTGGGGGGTGGGGGGGGGGGGGTCATTCAATGCTAACCGAAAGTTAATGGGATCTTTTCGGATACCAAATGAAGCGATTGACGAAATTTCGGCGAAATCCATTCATTGCGTTCCCGAGAAAATTTGTGGACACACACATACACACACTAACGCGCGCGCGCACGCACACACACACACACACACACACACACACACACATAATTACTTTAATTACTTAGGGGAGGTGTGGTGGAGTGGTCTTGCCACTGGCCTGGTAATCCAAAGGTCCCGGGTTCAAATCCCGATGTATCAATGGGAAGATATTATTGGGATGGAATTTGTGCTGTACCTGGTATCAGTGCATTACCACAAGCCCACCGAAACGTCAATAAAATACCCTCATTGTTCCCTGATTAAATAGCACTGTATGAATATTCCCATATTCAAAATATGCTATAGGGCTTCAATGCCTGGTGAGTTATCTGCTCAACAGGTGGCGTTGTGTGTGTGTAAGTGTGAGAGTCCGAGTGTAGGGGGTGAGACAGTGAAGCACGGGAACGAGGTGGCTTCAGAGATGGGGTCGTTTCGGGCCATGAGTGAGCACCGTGCCTCATGTGAAGGCAAGATGGCAGGTGCTCGTTGTACTCTACGTGCTTCACATGTCTCACTCCCTAGACTGGAACAAGACCTCACGGGCTTCACTGTTCATTGTAAAGCGGTGAATGTTAAGGCTCTCAGCCTATGCCCGAGAGGAAGTAAGTTGGAAAATAGAAAAAAAAAAAAAAATACTCTTTTCATACCTTTCTTAACTCTAATTGACCCGTGGGGGGGTCTTTTAGGACCTCCACAGTTTCGCTCCATTAGTTTGCAGATATTAAGACGCTTAGCTCCATTCGGGCGTCGATTTATATCTGGGCGAATGTTTCACTCCATACGGGTGTCGAATTAATCTGGGCGAACGATAGCATAACTGTAACTTTGAAAAATCTGACTTTCGGACGGGATAGTATTTCTATCGACTAATGTACAAATTTAGCTTGAAGGGGTCTGGGCTTCAGTTTGAAAGAAGTCTTGGAAGGCGTTTTTGTTAGCCTAGTGGACAAACTAAAATACATTGCTCGAAAAATGGCAAAATCAAGGAACTTCCTCAATATTAAGTAAAAACAAAATATCAAAACAACCCACGAGACTTTTGACCAGATTAATTTAGATATTTGAAGACGTTCGGCCCATTATTATGGTAATTTTAAGAACTTTAGCCCCATATCTTTGTTAATTTCAAAAACTTTTGTGCTATATACTGTAGATGCGAATGTTCTCATGGCGAGCGATAGCAAGCCTGTAATTTATAAGGCACCTAGTGTGACACCTTATTGATACACCAACATCTTTACCTACCCACCAAATCATGTTATCCCTTCCTCAAAATCGGAAGTATTTAAATAACAAGAACAACTATTTCCTTCTCTCTCTCTCTCTCTCTCTGTATGTAATATATATATATATATTTTATTCATATATCTTCTCTCACAAGAATCGCAATTACACACACACACACACACACACTCTCTCTCCCTCCATATTGCGTATGAATAAATTAAACACTACGGTATTTGCCCGCCACTCGTCAATAATTCCAGCTTCCGGGATACTAACAGGACAACACACACACTAATAATGCAGGACCTCAAAATGTATATATACTGTATATATCTGTTCAATTGACCACTTGCGAGTTTTGGTCTATAAGTAAGTTGGAGCTGTGGCCATCAATATCTAGTAGAAATATCTACTAATATACGGTCATAATACACACACACATATACAGTATATATATATATATATAAACCAAATTTATCCTACTTTTTATCCAATAGAAATCCACATTATTTTTGCATTCTCGTAAATATCGATGTTAACGGCTCCAACTTCCTTGTAGTCTGAAACTCGCAAGTGGTCAATTGTATGGCTATGAAAAGGGTATTTAAAGTGTCCATAACAATCTATCCCTGTAAAGGTATATTGGTGGTAATTAAACCATCTAATACAAGGATAGCCAGTTCAATATACCACAATTACATTCTTTTCATCTAATACAAGGATAGCCAGTTCAATATACCACAATTACATTCTTTTCATCTAATACAAGGATAGCCAGTTCAATATACCACAATTACATTCTTTTCATCTAATACAAGGATAGCCAGTTCAATATACCTCAATTACATTATTTTCATCAAATACAAGGATAGCCAGTTCAATATACCACAATTACATTCTTTTCATCTAATACAAGGATAGCCAGTTCAATATACCTCAATTACATTCTTTTCATCTAATACAAGGATAGCCAGTTCAATATACCACAATTACATTCTTTTCATCTAATACAAGGATAGCCAGTTCAATATACCACAATTACATTATTTTCATACCTTTATCATACCATTTTTTCACCCTTTAATGTTAAGGGGAGATGAGCCGGTTTTCTGGTCACCCTTCTTCCTCATGTTTAGCCCCATTGGTTTTCAGATTATATGACGTTCGGCCCATTAGTTTGGCGATTTTAAGACCTTTCGCCCCATTTATTGGTCAATATTAAGACTTCTTTTCGTGTCATTTAAGTGCCGATTTTGTCCGGGCTAGCGACAGTAAGGAGGGACTTGGGCGGGTGTTTTCTAAGCTTGATGGAGATCTAGAGAGGAAACTAATTAAGTACCGGTAGTAAAAAAAATACATAAATGAGCAAATAATTAAGTAGTAAAAAAATACATAAATGAGCAAATAATTAAGTAGTAAAAAAATACATAAATGAGCAATTAATTAAGTAGTAAAAAAATACATAAATGAGCAAATAATTAAGTAGTAAAAAAATACATAAATTAGCAAATAATTAAGTAGTAAAAAAATACATAAATTAGCAAATAATTAAGTAGTAAAAAAATACATAAATGAGCAATTAATTAAGTAGTAAAAAAATACATAAATGAGCAAATAATTAAGTAGTAAAAAAATACATAAATGAGCAAATCAAAATTATGACCCTTCCCCCCTTAACCCTTTCAGCACCAGGACGCCTTTTTACCTCTCATTCTGGCTAAAATTAGATGACTCTATGCAGTTTAAGAAGGACCTATGTTATCAAGAAGGTATATTGAGCTCGTATTGACCCATTTGTGTCGCATAGGTAGATTACAAACTAAAGAAAATCGTCTAATGGTAACCAGAATATGATGAAAATTACGTAATGGTACTGAAGGGGTTAAGGAATATTATCTTCAATTCTCCACTATTTCCATCTTCCAAA
Organism: Paralithodes platypus; assembly: GCA_032716605.1. Classification (NCBI taxonomy): domain Eukaryota; kingdom Metazoa; phylum Arthropoda; class Malacostraca; order Decapoda; family Lithodidae; genus Paralithodes; species Paralithodes platypus. The sequence goes on from CM064497.1 coordinate 3,741,228, forward strand.
TTGACCACTTGCGAGTTTCAGGCTGTAAGGAAGTTGGAGCTGTAAACATCGATATTAACCCTTTCAGACTCATTGACGCAGAGGTTGCCAGATTAGCATTAAGAAATAGAGTTATCTCACTCTTATAATTACCTCTCCAAAATTAGTTTTCTGCCCACAGCTAACTCAAAGACAACTGCAGAGGTTGAAGTAACTAAACTAAAGGGTTCTAAATAACTCTGATGGTAACAAAGGCTTTAAGGTATCCCTAATAGGCTCAACACAGCTAACTCAAAGACAACTGCAGAGGTTGAAGTAACTAAACTAAAGGGTTCTAAATAACTCTGATGGTAACAAAGGCTTTCAAGTATCCCCAATAGGCTCACAATCGCGTCATATGTCGGAGAGGGTTAAACAAACATACAATAATAATGTAGGTTTCTGATGGATAAATGCTACGTTGAATTGGATTTTACGTATTTATAAATGTACTACCACCGTATTGTAGCTGGTAAGTCTGCTAAATATCAACGTCTACAGCTCCAACTTCCTTCTAAAACAAAACTCGCAAGTGGTGCATTACCCACAGGTCAACAGTCAAACTAATAATGCATGGAATCAAGATGGATATATGCCGTATATGTCCAATAATGAGACCCGCTTTGAATGATTCCTGTGATGCCTGTTTTGCACTCCGGGTTCGGCATATTCACTTCCTTAACATTTATCTTTCTATATTTGCTAGCAGTTTTCCATGCACTAGAATAATGTGGGTACGAACAGGGTCATTAAAGTGCTTGAAGGGCTTATTACCCCCCAAATGCCTTGACCTGCTTTTATTATCTCTCTGGGTTGCATCCATTTATCCCCATCCAGGTGTAGATTCATTCCTAGCGAGCGATAGAGAGCCAGCATTGTATGGAGAAATCCGGCTTCGCCGGAGAAATGTTTCTATCGAAAAATGTACAAATTTAGCCTGCTGACAAAAACATGATATAAAATATGCTGGCTCGCGGTAAAAATCGCAACCTGGATGGGGATAAACATCTTAAACCAGTAGGCTGAATGGGGCCGAATGAATACAACCTAGAGAGAGAAGAAAAAACGAGGTGGGCCCCCTTAAGCCGGTATCACACGAGCGCTTTTTCCCTCAACATTTATCCTCAACACTGGTCTGGCAGCTTATGAGGTCAAAATTTTAAATACTTCGGTTACGTAAATTTATCGACCATCCGTCTAGTTTCCGATACCAGTGCAAATTATTCCAGAAATGTTGCCAACAAAATTATGATCATCGAATGATATTAAATATAATAACAACAACAACAACAACAACAATAATAATAAGAGTAATTATAATAACAATAATAACAATACTAATAATAATAACAATAACAATAATAATAACAATAACAATAACAACAATAACAATAATAAGAGTAATTATAATAATAATAACAATACTAATAATAATAATAATAATAATAACAATAATAAGAGTAATTATAATAACAACAATAACAATACTAATAATAATAATAATAACAACAATAACAACAACAACAACAATAATAAGAGTAATTATAATAACAATAATAACAACACTAATAATAATAATAATAATAATAATAACAATAATAAGAGTAATTATAATAACAATAATAACAATACTACTAATAATAATAACAACAATAACAATAACAACAACAACAACCATAACAATAACAACAACAACAACAATAACAACATATAGGCACACGCAGGAAACATTTACGCTCGCCTGGCCCCCGAGCGGGTTTAGTGCTAAAAATCCTGTTTACGAGGAAAATTCCCTCAAACACACATTTTTCACCTCAGCTCTTGAAGGACGAGGAAGCGGAAACTCTAGTAAAGGATTTAACCCTTTGAGTACCAGCGACGTATGTTAGCTTTTATTCTAGCTGTATCTAGATGGTATTATGCAGCTTAGGGAGGATCTGTGGTAGTTATAAGGGTTGGTCGTGATAGTTTGAAGCCTTGTTATTACTAGAGGTCCTTCCAAATCTGAATATAACCGTATGGGTTGAGGGGAGATGGGTCGTTTTTCTTGTCTCCCGTCTTCCTCATGTTTAGTCCCATTATTTTGGCGATATTGTATGACGTTCGGCCCATTAGTTTGACGATTTTAAGACCTTTCACCCCATTTCTTTGTCAATATTAAGACTTTTCGTGTCATTTAGGTGTCATTTTTTTTCCCTGACGAGCGATAGCGAGCATGTATTATAGAAGGAACCGGCCTTAGGGAGGCACATTTTTCTACCGAAACAATAATAACATATACAATAATATCTACAAGGGGGATTCTGGGGATGTTCTTTTAAGGGGAGGTTTTTAGTTTGGTCCGTAGATATCCTTCAAGCTTAAGATTACACCCCCTTGAGCCCCTTTCAAGATAAATGTGTACATTTTTCGGTAGAAAATTTCCCGGCTGAAAGCCGGTTCCTCTTAAATTACAGGCTCGCTATCGCTCGCCCCAGGATAAAATCGACACCTAAATGGCACGAAAGGTCTTAAAATTGACAGAAATGGGTTGAAAGTTCTTAATATCGTCAAAATAATGGGGCGAACGTCTTAACATTAGGAAAACAATGGGGCTAAACATGAGGGACAAAGGAGTCTAAGAAAAAAATCCCTCAAGTGGATATCTCCCCTTAAGTTTGATGGAGGTCTCGGGAGGAAACTAAAAAATAATGAATACATGAACACATCGACCACAAAATAAGCCCATCCCCCCTTAATGATGGCAAATAATACGTGAGGATATTATAGTTGGGTTTATTATACGTGAGGATAATATAGTTGGGTTTATTATACGTGAGGATAATATAGTTGGGTTTATTATACGTGAGGATATTATAGTTGGGTTTATTATACGTGAGGATATTATAGTTGGGTTTATTATACGTGAGGATATTATAGTTGGGTTTATTATACGTGAGGATAATATAGTTGGGTTTATTATACGTGAGGATATTATAGTTGGGTTTATTATACGTGAGGATATTATAGTTGGGTTTATTATACGTGAGGATAATATAGTTGGGTTTATTATACGTGAGGATATTATAGTTGGGTTTATTATACGTGAGGATATTATAGTTGGGTTTATTATACGTGAGGATATTATAGTTGGGTTTATTATACGTGAGGATATTATAGTTGGGTTTATTATACGTGAGGATATTATAGTTGGGTTTATTATACGTGAGGATATTATAGTTGGGTTTATATACGTGAGGATATTATAGTTGGGTTTAATATACGTGAGGATATTATAGTTGGGTTTAATATACGTGAGGATATTATAGTTGGGTTTAATATACGTGAGGATATTATAGTTGGGTTTATATTCGTGAGGATATTATAGTTGGGTTTAATATACGTGAGGATAATATAGTTGGGTTTAATATACGTGAGGATATTATAGTTGGGTTTATTATACGTGAGGATATTATAGTTGGGTTTATTAGCATTGTTTGTAGTTTGTCCTCTAGGCTAACGAAAACGCATTCCCAGACTTCTTTCAAATTATCCTAAAATGTCCCAGACCATAATTATTCAAACTAAATTTGTAATAAAAATACTACTAGTACTACTACTAATAATTGATAGATAATTGACTTAGTTCAGACTGAAAATATGCCCACCCAGACCCCATTCAAGCTAAATTTGTACAATTTTTGATAGGAAATTATCCCACATTTCTTCGCCATCGCTCGCCTAGACAACGGTTTTATTCAGCTTAGGATGGATGTCTACCCATTAAAAGGTTATAGACTATCTCGATTAATCTTCTTAGATACCATATATCTTTCCTAAGCTTCATTAAATCGCCTAAATGTAACTAAAATCAAATACAAAAGACTCACCGGTACAGAAGGGGTTAAATATTCTTGAGGCATTTGATCGATATTTGTTATGTGTGTGAAGGAGACAAAAGGAAAGGCTGCCTGTAACAAGTGTCCCTAAAGTTGAAAGCGTAGTGAGAGAGAGCCAAATTCATGGTACGTTAGAGTAAAAATATCTGGACACACGGAACTTGAAGCGGTTTCAGTCATAGGATGAGAGAAAGACAGATTGAGGGAGACAATTCCAGAGCTTACTTGTTGAGTAGAAGAATGATGTAGAAAATTAGTTCACTCTTGGGTTAGAGAGCTGGACAGAAGAGGGGTGGGCATGTATTGAAAGACGGGTGCTTCTGCTATTTTCAAGCAATTTATTGTATAGCCATCCTCCTAAACTAAATAGACGCTTACCCAGACCCTTCTGAAGCTAAATAAAGTCCTCTAAACCCCTTCCCTTCAACCTACTCCATTCAGTACCGGTGACGTCCTCTTCATTATATTCTGGCAACTATTAAGCGATATTATTCAGCTTAGGCAGGACCTCTCACAATTACAAGGCTACAGACTATCTCATTTAGTCCTTTGAGCTACCGGTACCACAGATAATTCTTAGTCAGTCAGTCAGTCAGCCAGTAGCCAACCCTTACTCCCACAAGGGGTAGGGAGGATCAGCAAGAGACACGAGAAAGGTAAAAGAGGTGACAGGAGAAGAACAGTTTACCCACAACAAAAGCAAGCACACACGCATTCATTATTACCAATCACTCATCAGCCACCAAAATCAATGGCTCACTTCAGATGTTATACTTCCGAACAAGGTCTCTTAAGGGGAGGTTTCTAGTTTGTTTCGTACTCCTCCAGCAATCTTAAAATTTCACCCCCTTGACTCCCTTTCAAGATCAATTTTTACATTTTTCGGTAGAAAAATTTCCCGGCCGAAGGCCGATTACTCTTAAATTACAGGCTCGCTTTAGCTCGCCAGGATAAAATCGACACCTAAATGGCACGAAAGGTCTTAAAATTACAGAATGGGGCGGAAATTCTTAAAAATCACCAAACTAATGGGGCAAACGTCTTAAAATCTCAAAAGCAATGGGGCTAGACATGAGGGAGAAAGGTGTCAAGAAAAACGTCCCTCAAGTGGAAATCTCCCCTTAACATCAACATCGTAAACTACCCACAATCGTCTAAGTATAGGCCTAGCTAGAATAGAATTAAAATTACATCTTTGGGGTACGGTCGCGCTAATAAGTCATGTCCCGGCTGTCATTACGTTTGGCTTTCTCTGTGCTGTATTTATGTCTGTCAGATGTTGAATAGGGTCGGTAAGTACTCAATATAAAGAAATGATGCTTAGATATTGCGGATACCAATTATTGATCAAAACATACTTGGTGCCGAGACATCACTTATTAGCGCGACTGTACCGGTGTTAATACATCTTTTAGGTAGACAAATTTCCTAATTTCCAATAATTCGCAATCGCTGTCTCGCGAAAAAAAAAAAAAAAAAAAAAAAAAACGAACCCCCCTCCAAAAAAAAAAAAATCGACACCTGTATTCTTTTATTTAGCTGTGAAATAAATAGGTTCCCATTGTCAAAGGTTAACGAGCGATGCAATTAATCTCTATAGACCGAATGTGTCATAAAGATAAAACTATTCTCTATTCAATTAACAGAGGATTCGTTAAAGCGGATAACAGGATACTGAAGGATTTTTATATTTTGTATAATTGTTGTTGGGGATTTTTGTCTGCGTTTGTGACTTCCAAGCAACGTATTTTAGTTTGTCCTTTAGATTAACCAGAAACCCTTCCCAGACTTCCTTCAAAATATATAATGCCTACCCAGATTACGTTCAAGCTAAAGTTATACATTAAATCGAGAGTAAAATGTTAGATTTCTTCAGGCTCGCTATCACTCCCCCTGAATCAAGACCTGGGGGACTCGACCTGGTGCAAGACCTTTTTCATATCCTTTGTAGGATGGTGTAGTGATCTAAGTTGCTTATGTTCTGGGTGTGGTGTTCAGAGTTCGAATCCCGGGAGGACCATATGCTTTCATTAGTTTATTCAAGTGCATTGGGGTTTGTAATTGATGATTAATGTGAAGAACGGGGTGTTACTTAATATATAATAACCAGGTATATTGACCTTTCCATCCTTGTGTGAGAAGGTTTATTACCACCAATATACCTTTAAATGCATAGATGATCAAGGACACTTTATGTAACCTTTCCATACCCGTTATTGTTGTGTATGTGTAAGGGTGTAAGTGTTAAGGGACTGGTGGGGTTTTTTTTTTTTTTTTTGGTCAATTAATTCCTGCATTTATATATTTTTTAGTTTCCTCGCTAGACCTCCCTCAAACTTAGAAAAACACCCCCTAAAATTTGTACATTTTTCGGCAGAAAAATTTCCCGGGCTAAGGCCGATTCCTCTTATAATTACAGGCTCGCTAGCTCGCCAGGAAGAACAAAACGACACCTAAATGTTATGATACGTCTTAAAATTGACAACAAAATGGAGCTAAAGATGTTAAAACCGCCAAACTAATGGGCCGAACGTTTTAAAATGTCAAAACTAATAGGGCTAAGAACGAGGGAGAAAGGAGTCCAGAAAAATGACCCATCTCCCCTTAAACCCGGCGTCACACGGACAAGCTTATCCGATTAATTGGATGGATTGTGCCGATTATTCGTAATAAATTGAACTGTACACGATTAGGAGCTCTAAAATGCAATATAATTAAAATGAAAGAGAACATGGCCAGCCAGTAAACTCAATGTTAGCTACTTGTTGACACGGATACTGTTACTCCGATACGTACGCCGCTAAAGTGCTCGGTTTTATTGGAAGTTAATTCATCGTATATTTTAAGTTCATGTAACCCACTGACCTACATGTACAACTCCAGTGCTCACATATGCAGTATACATTACACTTACACACACACACACACACATTGTTTGCCTTCTATATTCCAACTACTCCCTCTCGGGCATAGGCTGAGAGCCTGTACATTTTACCCCTGAACACGGTAATGCCTGTGAGGTCTAGTTCCAGGCTAGCGAGTGAGACATCTGAAGCACCCACGGCTTGAAGCAGCCCCAACTCTGACGCCGCTTCGCCTTCGTGCTTCACTGTTTCACCCCCTAGACTCGGACCCTCACACTCAGAACGCCACCTATTGAGCAATTAACTCACTATGCATTGCCCCCCTGTAGCATATTTTGAATATGGGAATATTCACACAGTGCTATTTAATCAGGGAACAATGAGGGTATTTGTGTTGGCGTTTCGGTGTGCTGTGGTAATGCACTGATACTATAATATCTTCCCATTGACATATCGGGATTCGAACCCGGGTCCATTGGATTACCAGTCCAGTGGCAAGACCACTCCACCACACCTCCCCTAACATACATACATTCATCTACACAAACATGAACACACACACACGCACGCACACACACACGCACGCACGCACGCGCACACACACACAGCCCGTAGCCTAGTAGGTAGAGCTCTCGTCTCACACACGAGGGGTCGGGGGTTCAATCCCCGGCCGGGCGGAGACAAATTGGGCTTGTCTCCTTTCATGTGTTAGCCTCAGTTCACCTAGCTGTAAATAGGTACCTGGAATAAGTGGACGACGTTGTGACGTCCCATCTGGGGTTGGCAAAAATGGTACAAGGCGAGATGGGTATCATATGGTTCACCTAAGCTGATGGCTACCTAAGCCTTCGGGCGAGACGGTACCGTCTATAGTGAGAATGGTACCATACAGATCCACCCTAAGCCTTCGTTTCCGATGTCGCCAATTGGCTAAAAATACAGACTACACACACCACACATCCACAGCCATTCCAACGATACATATAACACCTACACATATAGGAGGCGGGAAATAACGAGCATGCTCACTCCCGCAATACAACTAGAGTAAGTACACACACACACCCCACACACACACACACCCCACACACACACACACCCCACACACACACACACACACACACACCCCACACACACACACACACACACACACACACACACACACACACACACACACACACACACACACACACACACACACACACACACACACACACACACACACACACACACACACACACACACACACACACACACACACACACACACACACACACTCTTATGATTATGGTTGCAACTAATATATAATATTTCTTTTTCTTTTCCTGGGCTTCGGTGGACACTTCAACGTGGACCTGTGTGGTGTACATGATGGTGGTGGTATTGGTGGTATTGGTGGTATTGGTGATAACAGTACCAGTAGCCAAGGTACTGAACGGTGGTGAAGTGTTCGTCCACCGAGGCTCCCTAATTAACCTGACCTGTATCGTCACCCATGGTACCACCACACCTGTCTATGTCTTCTGGTACCATAATGATCAGGTTAGTTCATATTGTCTATCATTTAAGGGGGATGGTTCACTTTTTGGGCGATTTTTGCATGTATTAATTATGTTTCTAGTTTCCTCCCTAGACCTCCATCAAATTAAAACAAAAAACATCCATCAGATCCCCCTTCTAGATTAATTTGTAAATTATTCGGTAGAAAAATTTCCCGGCCGCTTCTTCCAATATTACAGGCTCACTATCGTTCGCCAGGAACAAAATTGACACTTAAATAGCACGAAAGGTTTTATTATTGACAAAGAAATGGGGTGAAAGGTCTAAACATCGACAAACTAATGGAGCAAACAACTTAAAATCTGAAAACTAATGAGGCTAAACACGAGGGAGAAAGGGGACGAGAAACCCGGCCCATGACCCCTTAAGGCGGTATCACACGAGCGCGTTTTCCCTTAACATTTATCCTCAACTCTGGTCTGACAGCTTAGGAGGTCAACATTGAAAATATTTCGGTCGCCTAAAAATTCATCTAGCAACAGTCTATAGTTTGCGATACCGTTGCAAATTAGTCCAGAAATGTTGCCAGAATAATGTTCCGAGCATCGAATGTTGACTATAAAAGCTCTCGTATGATACCGGCTTTAGTAAAGGTACGTGGACTTGACCTACTTCCGTTTAGGGAACTATATCTCTGGAAGCGAACTTATCAATGTAATTTTCTATATATTAAGGGGAGATCTCCACTTGAGGGATTTTTTTTCTTGACACCCTTTCTCCCTCATGTTTAGCCCCATTGCTTTTGATACTATAAAACGTTTGCCCCATTAGTTTAGCAATTTTAAGAACTTTCACCCCATATTAAGACCTTTCATGCCATTCAGGTGTCGATTTTATCCTGGCGAGCGATAGCGAGCCTGTAATTTAAGAGGAACCGGCCTTCGGCCGGGAAATTTTTCTACCGAAAAATGTACAAATTTATCTTGAAAGGGACTCAAGGGGGCGTAATTTTAAGCTTGATGGAGGTCTAGGGAACAAACTAAATACCTCCCCTTAAGCTACAAAACCATATATACTATATATTGAAAATAAAGCTCCATCCAAACATCAATCATCAGTCTCTAGCCCACCCATAGTCTCTAACCCACCCATAGTCTCTAGCCCACCCATAGTCTCTAGCCCACCCGTAGTCTCTAGCCCACCCATAGTCTCTAGCCCACCCATAGTCTCTAACCCACCCATAGTCTCTAGCCCACCCGTAGTCTCTAGCCCACCCGTAGTCTCTAGCCCACCCGTAGTCTCTAGCCCACCCGTAGTCTCTAGCCCACCCATAGTCTCTAGCCCACCCGTAGTCTCTAGCCCACCCGTAGTCACTAGCCCACCCGTAGTCTCTAGCCCACCCATAGTCTCTAGCCCACCCATAGTCTCTAACCCACCCATAGTCTCTAGCCCACCCATAGTCTCTAGCCCACCCATAGTCTCTAGCCCACCCGTAGTCTCTAGCCCACCCATAGTCTCTAACCCACCCATAGTCTCTAGCCCACCCATAGTCTCTAACCCACCCATAGTCTCTAACCCACCCATAGTCTCTAGCCCACCCGTAGTCTCTAACCCACCCGTAGTCTCTAGCCCACCCGTAGTCTCTAGCCCACCCGTAGTCTCTAGCCCACCCGTAGTCTCTAACCCACCCATAGTCTCTAGCCCACCCATAGTCTCTAACCCACCCATAGTCTCTAACCCACCCATAGTCTCTAGCCCACCCGTAGTCTCTAACCCACCCGTAGTCTCTAGCCCACCCGTAGTCTCTAGCCCACCCGTAGTCTCTAGCCCACCCGTAGTCTCTAGCCCACCCGTAGTCTCTAGCCCACCCGTAGTCTCTAGCCCACCCGTAGTCTCTAGCCCACCCGTAGTCTCTAGCCCACCCGTAGTCTCTAGCCCACCCGTAGTCTCTAGCCCACCCGTAGTCTCTAGCCCACTCGTAGTCTCTAGCCCACCCGTAGTCTCTAGCCCACCCGTAGTCTCTAGCCCACTCGTAGTCTCTAGCCCACCCGTAGTCTCTAGCCCACCCGTAGTCTCTAGCCCACCCGTAGTCTCTAGCCCACCCGTAGTCTCTAGCCCACCCATAGTCTCTAGCCCACCCGTAGTCTCTAGCCCACCCGTAGTCTCTAGCCCACCCGTAGTCTCTAGCCCACCCGTAGTCTCTAGCCCACTCGTAGTCTCTAGCCCACCCGTAGTCTCTAGCCCACCCGTAGTCTCTAGCCCACCCGTAGTCTCTAGCCCACCCGTAGTCTCTAGCCCACCCGTAGTCTCTAGCCCACCCGTAGTCTCTAGCCCACCCGTAGTCTCTAGCCCACCCGTAGTCTCTAGCCCACCCGTAGTCTCTAGCCCACCCGTAGTCTCTAGCCCAGCCGTAGTCTCTAGCCCACCCGTAGTCTCTAGCCCACCCATAGTCTCTAGCCCACCCGTAGTCTCTAGCCCACCCGTAGTCTCTAGCCCACCCATAGTCTCTAGCCCACCCATAGTCTCTAGCCCACCCGTAGTCTCTAGCCCACCCATAGTCTCTAGCCCACCCATAGTCTCTAGCCCACCCATAGTCTCTAGCCCACCCGTAGTCTCTAGCCCACCCATAGTCTCTAGCCCACCCATAGTCTCTAGCCCACCCATAGTCTCTAGCCCACCCATAGTCTCTAGCCCACCCATAGTCTCTAGCCCACCCATAGTCTCTAACCCACCCATAGTCTCTAGCCCACCCATAGTCTCTAGCCCACCCATAGTCTCTAGCCCACCCGTAGTCTCTAGCCCACCCATAGTCTCTAGCCCACCCATAGTCTCTAGCCCACCCATAGTCTCTAGCCCACTCATACACATTCCTGGACTTCCACCTATTTATAGTTATGGAAGCATATCTCTGGCAACAAATTTATGAATATAATTGTCTATACATCAACTATAAAACTATATATACTATTAAGGGGAGGTATTTAGCTTGTTCCCTAGACCTCCATCAACCTTAAAATGACACCCCCTCGAGTCCCTTTCAAGATAAATTTGTACATTTTTCGGTAGAAAAATGTCCCGGCCGAAGGCCGGTTCCTCTTAAATTACAGGCTCGCTATCGCTCGCCAGGATAAAATCGACACCTAAATGGCACGAATGGTGTTAAGATTGACAGAAATGGGGCGAGGGTTCTTAAAATCGCCAAACTAGTGGGGCGAACGTCTTAAAATCTCAAAATCAATGGGGCTAAACATGAGGGAGAAAGGGGTCCAGAAAAAAATCCTCCAGGTGGATATCTCCCCTTAATATTGTGGAAGGGAGTTTCTTTATTTTGTCCATGCAACTATAACCTGTTCCAAATAGGTAGGTTATATACATCGGGAACCCTAACCTGTGTAATATGCAAATGGGCTGTACATTTCCGCATGTGTACCCTGTCTGACCCTTCCCACATTAAATGGACCAATGTAAGTAGCGGGGTACCCCAGGGATCGGTACTAGGACCAATTCTCTTTCTAATTTACATCAACGATATAGATGAGGGTCTCACCTGTACAATCTCAAAATTTGCTGACGATACAAAAATTGCAAATAGCGTACTCTCAAAAGAACAAGTTGACGATATGCAACACAATCTAGATAAATTGTCATGTTGGGCCCAAATTTGGCAAATGAGTTTCAATGCGGATAAATGTAAAGTACTACATATCGGATACCTAAATGAGAAAGCAAACTATTCGATGAATGGCACTCAGCTTAAGAATGTAAACAGAGAAACCGATCTGGGAGTAACAATATCGAGTAACCTAAAACCGAGTCAACAATGTTCAGAAGTTGTTAAGAAGGCAAACAAAATAATTGGCTTTATAGGCAGGTCATTTGAGCATAAATCCAAAGAAGTTATCCTAACCCTTTACAATTCCTTAGTCCGCCCTCTTCTGGAATACTGCGTTCAATCCTGGTGCCCTTATTACCAAAAAGATATAAACAAGCTAGAACGAGTTCAACGTAGAGTTACCAAAATGATACCTAGCCTAAAGAACAAACCATACGAAGAGCGTCTTAGAGAATTAAATCTATTTCCTTTAACCCAGCGCAGATTAAGAGGTGACTTAATTCAAGTGTTCAAAATCATCAAAGGCATCGACAATATGAACTGTAGTAAGTACTTCACTATCGACCAATCTAATTACACGCGGGGAAACGGTTGCAAATTTATTGGTAAATCTTTTAACTCACACGAATCTAAGAATTTCTTCTTCAATCGAGTTGTCAACTTGTGGAATGGGCTTCCCGAGATGTTATAGACTGCAGCACCGTTGATTCATTTAAACTCCGCCTAGACAAATATCTCGCATCAAACCCGCGACTGACTGCGTTTGTAAATTAATAACTTAATTTTATCCCCCCCTCAGTTACTAACCCATCTGTCTCCTACTAACTTCCTAATCCTGCCACGGACATTAGTTCCAGGGTAGTAATTCCCTTTCCAATGTTCCCTTACCCACTCTAAACCACTGTTTGGACACTTGATCCTCAGTGTTTTGGAGGACAAGCAGCCTAGAAGGGTCACTAGATCTGTTGTTGCTTGATTTCCTTTGTACTCCTTTGTACACACACACACACACATATGTCTCACACATACATCACACACACCTAAACACACATACGTAAACAAACACCTACAACACTCGCACACAAACATACGACACGCACACAAACATACGACACGCACACAAACATACGACACGCACACACACACACACATACGGAACACACACACATACGTCACTCAGGCACACTACACATACTTCACATAATTACACGTAAACACACATATACGGCACACATACACACAAACAGTATTTTACAGAACTCTCAAACTCTCTCTCTCTCTCTCTCTCTCTCATATTTTAAATTTATTCATATTAATTCTATTCTCGCTCCCTTTTGTTCGGACTCTCCCTCTCTCTTCATTATAACTAATGTATCCCTTATAATCTCTCTCTCTCTCTCTCTCTCTCTCTCTCTCTCTCTCTCTCTCTCTCTCTCTCTCCATCCCCATTCAGGTATAGAGTTTAGCGAGCCTTTTATTATTTTCTTAACAGCTTAAAGGGGGTTTAGGGAAAATAATAAGCCTGTACTCTAATCATCCCCTCAGTTAGTTGACTACGAATCCCGGGGCGGGGTTACGGTGACGACCCGGGCCACCAGTAACAATAACAACAACAACACCGTCACCGTCAGTAGTCTGTTGATGAAGGACGCCGCCCCTACAGACTCCGGCACCTACAGTTGTACCCCGGATGCAGGGTCCCCACACTCCACTAACCTGCATGTATTATTAGGTAGGTGCGGCTATAGTCCCTTCATTCTAGGTTGGGCAGAAATCCTAACCTCTAACCTCTGTAACTCAAAAAGGGCCAGAGCAAATGAACTGTCAATTTCCACACCTATTCCCTAGCCAAGTCTTCCTATTTGGTATAAAATTAGCTCGCTTACTCTAGTCCTTTGTTAGTTACAGAGGTTAGAGGTTAGGATTTCTGCCCAACCTATAAAATTGGCTCGCTTGCTCTAGTCCTTTGTTAGTTACAGAGGTTAGAGGTTAGGATTTCTGCCCAACCTATAAAATTAGCTCGCTTACTCTAGTCCTTTGTTAATTACAGAGGTTAGAGGTTAGGATTTCTGCCCAACCTAGAAAATTAGCTCTCTTACTATTCTATCCTTTACTATCCTTTGTTAGTTACAGAGGTTAGAGGTTAGGATTTCTGCCCAACCTAGAATAATCGGACTACCATGGTAGGGTGCCTTTATTAAGGGAAGATGGGTAGATTTTCTGGACCCCTTCCTCCCTCGTGTTTAGCCCCATTAGTGTTGAAATGTTAAGATGTTCGGCCCATTAGTTTGGCGATTTTAACACCTTTAGCTCCATTTCATTGTCAGTTTTAAGACCTATCGTGCCATGTAGGTGTCGATTTTTTCCTGGCGAGTATAGCGAGCCTGTAATTATAGGAAAAACCGGCCTTCGGCCGGGAAATTTTTCTACCGAAAAATTTATATCTACTATCTAACATATGTTGCTTTCATTATGACTATATCTTGTATCTACGAGCTTACAATCGCGCACAATTCTAAACTAGAGAAGATTAAGGGGAGGTTTTTAGTGTGTTTCCTAGACTTCCATCAAGCTTGAAATTACACCCCCTTGAGTCCCTTTCAAGATAAATTTGTACATTTTTCGGTAGAAAAATATCCCGGCCGAAGGCCGATTCCTCTTAAATTACAGGCTCGCTATCGCTCGCCAGGAAAAAATTGACACCTAAATGGGACAGGTCTTAAAAGTGACATAAATGGGGTGAAAGTTCTTAAAATCGCCAAAATAATGGGGCGAACATCTTAAAATCTCAAAAGCAATGGGGCTAAACATGAGGGAGAAAGGGGTAAAGAAAAAAATCCCTCAAGTGGAAATCTCCCCTTAAACTGTTGCAATCTGGGTAATGCAGTTGCCTCGCTAATGAGTTGGTATTAACTGTGTTGGTGGTGTAATGGTTAAGATACTTATGTTCTGGGTGTGGTGTCCCGAGTTCGAATACCGGGAGGACCATATGCTTTCGTTAGTTTATTCAAGTGCATTGGGGTTTGTAATTGATGATTAATGTTAAGGACGGGGTGTTACTTAATACACCCACTACAATCCCTTAACCTTTCACTATTCGAAAATGCCTTTCTTCATTGTATTTTGGCTACTATTTTACGATATTATTCAGTTTAAAAAGGGCCTCCAGCAACTAACAGGCATCGAACTATCTCACTTAACCCTTTTTACTACCACAGATCCTTCTTAACCTGCACAAATTCCACTAAATATTGCTAGAAAATAACTAAAATACGTCACCGGTACAGAAGAGGTTAACTTTTCAGAAATTTGAGCACGCCTTTCTTGATTTTATTTTGGCTATCTTTAGAGGATTTTATTTTGGCTATCTTTAGAGGATTTTATTTTGGCTATCTTTAGAGGATTTTATTTTGGCTATCTTTAGAGGAGTTTATTTTGGCTATCTTTAGAGGATTTTATTTTGGCTATCTTTAGAGGATTTTATTTTGGCTATCTTTAGAGATTTTGGCTATCTTTAGAGGATTTTATTTTGGCTATCTTTAGAGGATTTTATTTTGGCTATCTTTAGAGGAGTTTATTTTGGCTATCTTTAGACGATTACATACAGTTCAAGATGCGATTTTGGAAGTCAGAGGGATATGTAGACAGTTTTGATCCTAGTGATCCTTCCTAATCTGCATACAATCGTCTAATAATAGATAAAATAGAACGAAGCAATGCGTCACCGTCTCCTGAAAGGGTTAAGGGGAGATTTCCACCTGGAGGATTTTTTTCTGGAACCCTTTCTCCCTCATGTTTAGCCCCATTGCCTTTGAGATTTTAAGACGTTCGCCCCATTAGTTTGGCGATTTTAAGAACCCTCGTTCCATTTCTGTCAATTTTAAGATCATTCGTGCCATTTAGGTGTCGATTTTTTCCTGGCGAGCGATAGCGAGCCTGTAATTTAGGGGGAACCGGCCTTCGGCCGGGACATTTTTCTACCGAAAAATGTAAAAATGTATCTTAAAAGGGGGTCTAGGGGGAGTAATTTTAAGCTTGATGGAAGTCTAGGGAATCAACTAAAAACCTCCCCTTAATAAAATAGAACGAAACAACGCGTCACCGTCTCCTGAAAGGGTTAAGGGGGTAGTGCTTGTTTTTTTGGAGTATGTATTTATTTATCTATTTATTTTTGAGTTTTCTCGCTAGACCTCCATCAAGCTTTCAATAGCACAATTATTCGTTCGGGTTGCATGGATCTTTGCATGCAAGGGTAGGAATGGGGTAAGGGCTTCTCTGCCAAGTTAGGTTGCCTCACATATAATGAAGCTAATAATATTTCACTCTCTTCCCGCCAGGTGAGCACCAAGCAGCCATGCAAAGTGATGATGATGATGATGATGATAATGATGATGACGAAGATGATGATGATGGTGATGATGGTGGTGGTACTTCTCCTCCGTCACCACCCAGCCTTCTACTCTGTACTATATCACTATTATTGACACTATACCCTATTGTGTTGTAGCCCTTACTGTATAGCCCTTTCCAGCCCTCATTATAGCCCTAATTATAGCCCCATTATAGCCCTCATTATACATTACTGCCATAGCCATTCATCACTATCACTAACACTACACCCTATTGTGTGATAGGCCTCACTACAGTATATAGCCCTTTCCAGCCCTCATTATAGCCCTTTCCAGCCCTCATTATAGCCCTAATTATAGCCCTCATTATACATTACTGCCATAGCCATTCATCACTATCACTAACACTATACCCTATTGTGTTATAGGCCTCACTACAGTATATAGCCCTTTCCAGCCCTCATTATAGCCATATACATTACTGCCATAGCCATTCATCACTATCACTGACACTATATCTTACTTTGTTGTAGGCCTCACTATAGCCCTTCCCAGCCCTCAGTATAGCCCTTCCCAGCCCTCAGTATAGCCCTTCCCAGCCCTCAGTATAGCCCTTCCCAGCCTTTTATTAAGGGGGGTCACCAGAGTTTTTTTTTTTTTATCTTGCTCTCCTTGTCTCTCGTTCCCTGGCTTGTATCCATTCGGCCCCATTCAGCCAACTGTTTTAAGACGTTTATCCCCATCCAGATGGCGAGCGATAGCGAGCCAGCATTGTATGGAGAAATCCGGCTTCGCCGGAGAACAATTTTTCTATCGAAAATTTTACAAATATAGCTTACTGTCAAAACAAAAATATATATATGCTGGTTCGCTACCGCTCGCCAGGAAAATATTGACACCTGTAAACGTCTTAAAACAGTAGGCTGAATGGGGCCGCATGGATACAAGCCAAAGAGAGAGGGAGATAAAGAGGAAAAAAAGGCGAGGTGGGTTCCCTTAAGTTCAGTAAAATACTCCAATAAATCAAGTGGTAAAGATAAACAGGGTAAATATGGATCTGGAATAACCCATAGACACCAATAAATGGATCTGGAATAACCCATGTACACCAATAAATGGATCTGGAATAACCCATAGACACCAATAAATGGATCTGGAATAACCCATGGACACCAATAAATGGATCTGGAATAACCCATAGACACCAATAAATGGATCTGGAATAACCCATAGACACCAATAAATGGATCTGGAATAACCCATGGACACCAATAAATGGATCTGGAATAACCCATGGACACCAATAATTTCTTCCATAACCGTATACAAAATTAATTTATCGACAACCAAAATACAATACATAAATGAGTCAATGTATTCTGAAAGAGTTAGCCCCTTAAGTCACCATTACGTAATTAATTATCTACTGACAACCAAAATACAATACATAAATGAGTCAATGTATTCTGAAAGAGTTTGCCCCTTAAGTCACCATTACGTAATTAATTATCTACTGACAACCAAAATACAATATATAAATGAGTCCATGTATTCTGAAAGAGTTAGCCCCTTAAGTCACCATTACGTAATTAATTATCTACTGACAACCAAAATACAATATATAAATGAGTCCATGTATTCTGAAAGAGTTAGCCCCTTAAGTCACCATTACGTAATTAATTATCTACTGACAACCAAAATACAATATATAAATGAGTCAATGTATTCTGAAAGAGTTAGCCCCTTAAGTCACCATTACGTAATTAGCATCATATTCGGGTTACCATAAGACGATTTCCTTTACTAGTTTATAATAATCTACCTCTATGAGTCAAAGGGGTAAATACGTTCTCAATAAACCCTCTCAATACCATAGCTCCTTCTGAAACTGCATACAATTGTCTAAGTTAGCCAGAACGAAGGCTAAACAGACGTCATGGTGCTGAAGGGGTTACGTACGATGTCACTTGCTACAATTGATTTATTTACGATTGAATTCCTGTCCTTGTAAATAATGCTCAGTGTCACCGTTTCATTCCCTTCCTTCGATATAACTCATTTAATTTAATAACTCATTCGATTTAAGGGGAGATATCCACTTGAGGGATTTTTTTCTTGACCCCTTTCTCCCTCACGCTTAGCCCCATTGTTTTTCGAATTTTAAGACGTTTGCCCCATTATGTTGACGATTTTAAGGACTTTCAACCCATTTCTGTCAATGTTAAGACCTTTCGTGCCATTTAGGTGTCGATTTTATCCTGGCGAGCGATAGCGAGCCTGTAATTTAAGAGGAACCGGCTTTCAGCCGGGACATTTTTCTACCGAAAAATGTACAAATTTATCTTGAAAGGGACTCAAGGGGGTGTAATTTCAAGCTTGATGGAAGTCTGAGAAACACACTAAAAACCTCCACTTAACTCAAACATAACTGCAACTTGTTTGTATTATTTTGTATTATTTTGTATTATTTTTGTATTATTTTGTATTATTTTTGTATTATTTTTGTATTATTTTTGTATTATTTTGTATTATTTTGTATTATTTTGTATTATTTTTGTATTATTTTGTATTATTTTTATATTATTTTGTATTATTTTGTATTATTTTGTATTATTTTTGTATTATTCTGTATTATTTTGTATTATTTTGTATTATTTTTGTATTATTTTTGTATTATTTTGTATTATTTTTGTATTATTTTGTATTATTTTGTATTATTTTGTATTATTATTTAATTCCATAGTTTGTATACAATGTTGAGCGTCACCCTTCCATTCCCGTCCTTCTAGATCCGTCATTTAGAGTTCCTCAACCATAAGTATAGTCTGTTCATTATAGGTAGGCCAGAAATATTGACCGCTAACCTCTATAACTCACAAATGACTAGAGCAAATGGGCTGTAAATGTCTACACCTACTAGAGCAAATGGGCTGTAAATGTCTACACCTACTAGAGCAAATGGGCTGTAAATGTCTACACCGACTAGAGCAAATGGGCTGTAAATGTCTACACCTACTAGAGCAAATGGGCTGTAAATGTCTACACCTACTAGAGCAAATGGGCTGTAAATGTCTACACCGACTAGAGCAAATGGGCTGTAAATGTCTACACCTACTAGAGCAAATGGGCTGTAAATGTCTACACCTACTAGAGCAAATGGGCTGTAAATGTCTACACCTACTAGAGCAAATGGGCTGTAAATGTCTACACCTACTCCTCCCTGGCTGACTCGTCCCAAATGGTAGAGATATTTACTCGATTTCTTTCGTGATTGTTGAGTTACTAGAGGTGAATGGTTTAGATTCTGGCCTAATTATTGTGAATAGACTATATTAAAATCATCATAATTGTGCTTAGTTATCATAAAGGCGATATAGAAAATCATGTACATAACTCGATAATCACTTTTATGAAGAATGCAAAAGGATGACAATAATACATATGTAAGCTTCCACCCACAGCTTATCTATCTATTTTTTTTTTTTTTTTACTGGGGGTGGCCGACTCGAGACAGAGCCCGAATAGGGACAAAAAACAAAAGTGACAAAATACAAAATAAAAACAGGTTATCTACTATGAAATAAACTTGTTATATAATGATGTACAGTTTTATTGAAGTCCCGTGTAAGTGTGTTGTGTATTTAGTCCTTTATTTACAGTATATATATATTTTTGTTAAGGGTTAACTTGTGAATTTTATAGTATTGAGTATCTTAACCCCTTGAGGATCATGCCAACAACGCGTCACAATCCTCATAGGGTTAACATACAATCGTGTAATAATCACGATAATAAACTGTCAAAAAGCGTCACCATCCTCAAAGGGTTAACCCTCTCCGACATATGACGCAATTTTGAGCCTATTAGGGATACCTTAAAGCCTTTGTTACCCTCAGGGGTATTTAGAAACCTTTAGTTTAGTTACTTCAACCTCTGCAGTTGTCTTTGAGTTAGCAGTGGGCAGAAAACTAATGTTGGAGAGGTAATTATAAGAGTGAGAGAACTCTATTTCTTATTGCTAATCTGGCAACCTCTGCGTCATATATGCGTGAAAGGGTTTAACATACAATCTTTAACCCTTTCTGTACCGGTGACGTCGTTCTGATTACTATTAGAAGATTGTATTCAGTTAAAAAGAGACTCCAGCCATGAACAGGTTTCGAACTATCTCACTTAAGGGGAGATGTCCACTTGAGGGATTTTTTTCTTGACTCCTTTCTCCCTCATGTTTAGCCCCATTGTTTATCTAATTTTAAGACGTTTTCCGCATTATTTTGACTATTTTAAGAACTTTCAACCCATTTCTGTCAATTTTAAAACTTTTCGTGCCTTTGAGGTGTCGATTTTATCCTGGCGAGCGATAGCGAGCCTGTAATTTAAGGGGAACCGGCTTTCAGCCCGGGACATTTTTCTACCGAAAAATGTAAAAAATTTATCTTGAAAGGGGCTCAAGGGGGTGTAATCTTAAGCTTGAAGGATATCTAGGGACCAAACTAAAAACCTCCCCTTAACCCTTTATAACACCACAAATCCTTCTTAAGTTGCACAAAATCGAGTAAATATATAGCTAGAATAAAATATGTAAGAGGTCACCGGTACAGAAGGGGTTAAGGGTATAATGTTTCTAATGACAGCCAGAACAGTCGGAAAGTGGGCCACAATCCTCAAAGGGTGAACTTAAGGGGAGATTTCCACTTGAGGGATTTTTTTCGGGACCCGTTTCTCCCTCATGTTTAGCCCCATTGCTTTACAGATTTTAAGACGTTCGCCCTAGTAGTTTTGACATTTTAAGACATTTTGCCCCATTTCTGTCAATTTTAAGACCTTTCGTGCCATTAAGGTGTCGTTTTTTTCCTGGCGAGCGATAGCGAGCCTGTAATTTAAGAGCAACCGGCCTCCGGCCAGGACATTTTTCTACCGAAAAATGTACAAATTTATCTTGAAAGGGGGTCTAGGGGGTGTAATTTTAAGCTTGATGAAAACGTAGGGAACAAACTAAATACCTCCCCTTAAATAGACTTCTCCCCTCTGAGACAACTCAACTTCAACAAACATTACCCTGTCCAAAGTTACAGTAGTTTATGATAGTTTTGTCTGAGTTACCCCTTCATCTTCCTTCACCTGGATCTGTTGGTGCTTGATTTCCTTCGTACTTCCTTCACCTAGCCAGAATAAACTCTCACAAAGCATCACAATCCTCAAGGGGTTTATGTACACTGTCAAAACGTCACAATCTTGTATCCATTCCGCCCCATTCAGCCTACTGTTTTAAGACGTTTAGGCCTATCCCCATCCTGGTGTCTATTTTTCCTGACGAGCGGTAGCGAGACAGAATATGTTTTATAATGTTTTTGACAGCAGGCTAAATTTGTAAATTTTTCGATAGAAAAATGTCTCCGGTGAAGCAGGATTTCTCTATACAATACTGTCGCCCGGAAGAAATACAATACTGTCGCCAGGAAGAAATACAATACTGTCGCCAGGAAGAAATACAATACTGTCGCCAGGAAGAAATACAATACTGTCGCCAGGAAGAAATGCAATACTGTCGCCAGGAAGAAATACAATACTGTCGCCAGGAAGAAATACAATACTGTCGCCCGGAAGAAATACAATACTGTCGCCAGGAAGAAATACAATACTGTCGCCAGGAAGAAATGCAATACTGTCGCCAGGAAGAAATACAATACTGTCGCCAGGAAGAAATCGACACCTGGATGAGGATAAACATCTTAAGGGGAGATCTCCACTTGAGGGATTTTTTTCTTGACCCCTTTCTCCTTCATGTTTAGCCCCATTGCTTTTGATATTATAAAACGTTTGCCCCATTAATTTAGCGATTTTAAGAACTTTCACCCCATATTAAGACGTTTCGTGCAATTCAGGTGTACGATTTTATCCTGGCGAGCGATAGCGAGCCTGTAATTTAAGAGGAACCGGCCTTCGGCCGGGAAATTTTTCTACCGAAAAATGTACAAATTTATCTTGAAAGGGACTCAAGGGGGTGTAATTTTAAGCTTGATGGAGGTCTAGGGAACAAACTAAATACCTCCCCTTAATACAGTAGGCTAAATGGGACCGAATGGCTACGAGCCAAAGAGAGAAATGGAGAAAACAAATGCATGTCACCCCCCTTAGAGTGGGCCACAATCCTCAGAGGGTGAACTTAGGTAGACTTCTCCCCTCTGAACCAACTCACCTTCAACAAACATTACTACCCTCTCCAAACTACAGTACTTTAGGATTGTTTCGTCAGAGTTACTACTCCTTCATCTTGCGAGACCCTCCTCCTAAACCAACTGAAGATTTTTGGATGGTGAGTTTGTATCTAAGGGGAGTCACCGGCTTTTTTGTTTGTAGCTTTCTCTCCTTTTCTCTCTTTCCCTGGCTTGTATCCATTCGGCCCCATTCAGCCAACTGTTTTAAGACGTTTATCCCCATCCAGGTGTTGATTTCTTCCTGGCGAGCAATAGCGAGCCAGCATTGTATGGAGAATTTTTTTTATCGAAAAATTTACAAATTTAGCTTGCTGTCAAAACAAAAATATATATATGCTGGCTCGCTGCCGCTCGCCAGGAAAATATTGACACCTGGATGGGGTAAACGTCTTAAAACAGTAGGCTGAATGGGGCCGAATGGATACAAGCCAAAGAGAGGGGGAGATAAAGAGAAAAAAGCGAGGTGGGCTCCCTTAAAGCCGGTATCACACGAGACTTTTTATAGTCAACATTCGACGATCAACATTTTTCTGGCAACGTTTCTGGAGTATTATGCCCTGGTATCGGAAACTAGACTGATGGTAGATGAATTTAGGTAACCGAAATCATCTAAATGTTGACCTCATAAGCTGCCAGACCAGTGTTAAGGATAAATGTTGAGGGAAAATGCGCTCGTGTGATACCGTATTCCACGTCTTCCTTTTAGCCACCACATATCCTGCCTTCCTAAGCTTCATAAAATCATCTAAATTCAGTTGAAATATAAACCCAAAGACGTCGCCGGTACTGTAAGGGTTAAGGGGAGGTATTTAGTTTGTTCCCTAGACCTCCATCAAGCTTAAAATTACACCCCCTTGAGTCCCTTTCAAGATAATTTTGTACATTTTTCGGTAGAAAAATGTCCCGGCCGAAGGCCGGTTCCTCTTAAATGACAGGCTCGCTATCGCTCGCCAGGATAAAATCGACACCTGAATGGCACGAAAGGTCTTAACATGGGGTGAAAGTTCTTAAAATCGCTAAACTAATGGGGCAAACGTTTTATAATATCAAAAGAAATGGGGCTAAACATGAGGGAGAAAGGGGTCAAGAAAAAAATCCCTCAAGTGGAGATCTCCCCTTAACCCCTTCTATACCAGCGACGTCTTTTTTGTTTGATTTCAGCTACATTTAGCCGTGTTTATGAAGCTTAGGAAGAATAATTATATGGTAGCTAAACAGATGAATTGAGACAGTCTGTATCTTTTTAATGTATAGA
The DNA here is from genome assembly GCA_032716605.1 of Paralithodes platypus. Classification (NCBI taxonomy): domain Eukaryota; kingdom Metazoa; phylum Arthropoda; class Malacostraca; order Decapoda; family Lithodidae; genus Paralithodes; species Paralithodes platypus. The sequence goes on from CM064497.1 coordinate 3,764,923, forward strand.
CAGACATCCTTCCTCCGTCTAATAGGTGCAAGAATATCATGCAAAGTGCATCACCGGTACAGAAGGGGTTAATCTACCGTACCAGAATACACCGTCGTCGATGATCTACGCAATCGATTATGTGTCCAATATTTATGAAGGTATAATTACACCTTGACGTAATTAGTAGCCTCTCACGTTTGCAAGAGCTCTCCCGGAAGAAATGATTGGTGCGGTCTCGCCAGGTAGATTAGTTACGTGATATAATTATAAATAATGAGTTAGGATAGCGTGGTAGTACGGAATAGTGTTAGCGAAGATAAAGATAGAAAGTTAGTGTGGGCGGAAAAATAAATCAAGGGTATAGAAATGGTATGACAAGGTATATATAGCGATCATTGGGTATGTTGATAGTGATACAACTTTCTAACCTAATCATTGTTAGATGTGTTTATTACCATTACTATCTTACTTAACCATTTTTTATACCACATATCCTTTTTTAAACTGCACAAAATCTTCTAAACATAGCAAGACTAAAATATGTAGACGTCGCTGGTACAGAAGTGGTTATAACTGCGTGACGTGATAATAATAGTTACTGGTATAGGCTGGCGTGGTGGTGGTGGTGGTAAGAAGGTACCGGTATAGTGTGATGATAATGTGGGGTACGAGACCCTATAGTAACAGAGATCGGCCGACTACTACCGCCATCTTGGTACCCCTAAAGACCCGATAGTAACAGAGATCGGCCAACCTCATCCATATTGGTACCCTAGAGACCCTATAGTAACAGAGATCGGCCGACTACTACCGCCATCTTGGTACCCCTAAAGACCCGATAGTAACAGAGATCGGCCAACCTCATCCATATTGGGACCCTAGAGACCCTAGAGTAACAGAGATCGCCCAACCTCGATCAGCCATATTGGGGACACGTACTGGTCTTAATGGCTTCCCTTTTAACGGGGGTAGTGCTTGTTTGATTGGTCTATGTGTTTGCTTATTATTTGTCCTCGCTAGACCTCCATCAAGCTTTACGAAAAAAAAAAAAAAAATCCTTTCAAGTTTAATTTGTAAATTTTTCGGTAGAAAAATGTCTCGGCCGAAGGCCGACTCCTTCTAAAATTACAGGCTCGCTATCGCTCGCCAGGTAAAAATCGACACCTAAATGGTACGAAAGGTCTTAGTATTGACAAAGAAATTATTAGAGCATAATAATCATTTCATACTAAGACCTTTCGTACCATTATTGATCCGGCCATATTCGAGCAATGTATTTTCAGTTTGTCCCATAAACTAAGAAAAAACGCCTCCTTAGGGGGAGACTTCACACCAAGGCCTAACACTATGGCGCAACATGTTTGTATTGTATTAACATTGAATCGACTTGACATAATTGTACCTGTATTAATTGACTTGACATAATTGTACCTGTATTAATTGACTTGACATAATTGTACCTGTATTAATTGACTTGACATAATTGTACCTGTATTTTCTTGATAATTATGCACTATACAGTTATGTTATATGTTTAATAAACTAACGTGTTTATTTGTTTGTGGGTTTTTTCTTTATAGAATGAATGTCTAACTTATAAAACACACACACACACACACACACACACACACACATACGAAAAAATAAAACACACACGACAACAAAAAAACCCACAAGCCAAGTAAAGAAAAAATACAAGAAAAGACACAAATAAACACGTTAGTTTAATTACAAGACATAACTTTACGGTGCATATCAATAAAATAAAGGTAGGCCTATAATTATGTCAAATAAAGGTAATTATGTAAAATAAAGGTAGGCCTATAATTATGTCAAATCAATGAAATCTCACTGTGCACGCTATAATAATGTCTGGTTGCGGCCTTGGTTTGAACACGTCCTTGAGGGAGCCCACCTCGCTTTTTTTATCTTTCTCTCCCTCTCTCTTTGGCTTGTATCCATTCGGCCCCATTCAGCCTACTGTTTTAAGACGTGTACCCCGATCCAGGTGTCAATATTTTCCTGACGAGCGGTAGCGAGCCAGCATATATATATTTTTGTTTTAACAGCAAGCTAAATTTGTAAATTTTTCGATAGAAAAATTTCTCCGGCGAAGCCGGATTTCTACATACAATGCTGGCTCGCTATCGCTCGCCAGTAAGATATCGACACCTGGATGGGGATAAACGTCTTTAAACAGTTGGGAGAATGGGGCCGAATGGATACAAGCCAGGGAAAGAGAGAAAAGGAGAGAAAGATAAAAATAACCGGTGACCCCCCTTAAAGCCGGTATCACAGGAACACTATTTCACTTCATTATCTCACTTGAATACAGTCATTGTTCACGCTATATAATGTCTGGTTGCGGCCTTGATGTGAACACGTCCTTAGAGCCCCCTTCAAGCTAAAGCACGCCACCCAGACTTCTTCTAGCTAAATATGTCTATCTATCTATCTATTGCTGGACGCCTTACTCCCCTTAATGAGGGTGGCCATACACAGAAGGCACCCAAGCGGACCTATCCCCTGTAAGAGGGACAACCCGAGCCAGTTTACTGAAGGACTTACAGTATTGACCACTCAATTTAGGATCCGTCCGAATCCGAGGCCCTCTATGTATCTTGTTAGCACTATTTTTCTACAGTGGTGTTCGGCTAGTCCATCCACTAACCTGTCTTACACTTAGATAAGCAGTACGGATTTGTATCAGGTTTACTCCACTAGACAGGTTGCCGACCAAGGCTAACGAGTCCCATCCACCCGGATGGGTGGACAGTCCCCATTACCTGACCATTCAACCGTACCTCATACCCTGTAAATGCATCCTTCTCAACGATCATACTCGAGTTATCACCATACTGGCCTTCAGGTTCCGTTTCTCATACACATCTCCAAATATACAAGGTATCCCAGGAGGAAAGGTCATAACTTTGGGAAATGACACAAGGTATTCTAAGACTAAATGACACAAGGTATTCTAAGACTAAATGACAAGGTATTCTAAGACTAAATTGTTCTATGAGACATATTCCAAAACTCAACCGGTATTCAGATATTGCATGTTGAAAATGGTATTTTCCTATGTATTTCCCCACAACCACAAATACCATAACAACTACCACACAACCACAACCACAGCCCCCCCCCCCAACCCCAACCACCCACAACCATTACACCAATAACCTTGTATTAACGATTCATCATTGCTTCTGTGGCCGTGTTGAAGGACAGTAATAATTATCACCGCCAAAAATCATTACTTTTCACAATTGTTGGATATTTTTCATTTTTCCATTCGCCTTTTTATATTTTTACATTTTTCCGTGCAGGGTCAAACTTTTTTATTCATTTCAATGGGATATTTTTTTTTGTGTGATTGAACTGAAAGAAATCCGTATGAAATGGGCTGCAAAATGGCTTGTAACCCCTTCTGTACCGGCGACATCTTTGCTACTTTATGCTGGCTACTTTTGACGATTACATCCCAGCTTACAAAAGGGCCTCCAGCAATTAAGGGGAGATCTTCACTTGAGGGATTTTTTTCTTGACCCCTTTCTCCCTCATGTTTAGCCCCATTGCTTTTGATATTATAAAACGTTTGCCCCATTAGTTTAGCGATTTTAAGAACTTTCACCCCATATTAAGACCTTTCGTGCAATTCAGGTGTCGATTTTATCCTGGCGAGCGATAGCGAGCCTGTAATTTAAGAGGAACCGGCCTTCGGCCGGGACATTTTTCTACCGAAAAATGTACAAATTTATCTTGAAAGGGACTCAAGGGGTTGTCATTTTAAGCTTGATGGAGGTCTAGGGAACAAACTAAATACCTCCCCTTAACAGGCCTCAAACTATCTAACATGACCCTTTGTACTACCACAGATCCTTCTTAAACTGCACATAATCGTCTAAATATAGCTAGAATAAACTTAATAGGACGATGCCGGTACACAAAGGGTTAACAGTATCTGATCCGACGTCTTGTGGGTTATCATAGTTTTGGGTTAATAAATATTGTTGAGGATTGTTTTTTTTTTGTTTTTTTTTTTTTCGAGCACTGTCTTTTAGTTTGTATCCTAGGCTAGCAAAAACGCCTTCCCAGACTTCCTTCCAACTAAACAATGGTCAAGCAGACGCCCTTCAAGCCCCAACAACAACACATTAAAAAGAACAATCATTACAACAACAAGAAACAACAACACATTCAAGATACCAATTATTCCCATTACAACAACACCAGAAAATCATGACCAATACAACACCAGAACAATCATGACCATTACAACAACACCAGAACAATCATGACCATTACAACAACACCAGAAAATCATGACCAATACAACACCAGAACAATCATGACCATTACAACAACACCAGAACAATCATGACCATTACAACAACACCAGAACAATCATGACCATTACAACAACACCAACAGAACAATCATGACCATTACAACAACACCAACAGAACAATCATGACCATTACAACAACACCAGAACAATCATGACCATTACAACAACACCAGAACAATCATGACCATTACAACAACACCAACAGAACAATCATGACCATTACAACAACACCAGAACAATCATGACCATTACAACAACACCAGAACAATCATGACCATTACAACAACACCAACAGAACAATCATGACCATTACAACAACACCAACAGAACAATCATGACCATTACAACAACACCAGAACAATCATGACCATTACAACAACACCAGAACAATCATGACCATTACAACAACACCAGATCAATCATGACCATTACAACAACACCAGAACAATCATGACCATTACAACAACACCAACAGAACAATCATGACCATTACAACAACACCAACAGAACAATCATGACCATTACAACAACACCAGAAAATCATGACCAATACAACACCAGAACAATCATGACCATTACAACAACACCAGAACAATCATGACCATTACAACACCACTACCAGAACAATCATGACCATTACAACAACAGAACAATCATGACCATTACAACAACACCAGAACAATCATGACCATTACAACAACAACACCAGAACAATCATGACCATTACAACAACACCAACAGAACAATCATGACCATTACAACAACACCAGAACAATCATGACCATTACAACACCAGAACAATCATGACCATTACAACAACACCAGAACAATCATGACCATTACAACAGAACAATCATGACCATTACAACAACAACACCAGAACAATCATGACCATTACAACAACAGAACAATCATGACCATTACAACAACAACAGAACAATCATGACCATTACAACCATGACCATTACAACACCAGAACAATCATGACCATTACAACAACACCAGAACAATCATGACCATTACAACACCAGAACAATCATGACCATTACAACAACACCAGAACAATCATGACCATTACAACAACAGAACAATCATGACCATTACAACAACACCAGAAAAATCATGACCATTACAACACCAGAACAATCATGACCATTACAACACCAGAACAATCATGACCATTACAACAACAACACCAGAACAATCATGACCATTACAACAACACCAGAACAATCATGACCATTACAACACCAGAACAATCATGACCATTACAACAACAACACCAGAACAATCATGACCATTACAACAACACCAGAACAATCATGACCATTACAACAACAACAGAACAATCATGACCATTACAACAACAACAGAACAATCATGACCATTACAACAACAACACCAGACCAATCATGACCATTACAACAACACCAGAACAATCATGACCATTACAACAACACCAGAACAATCATGACCATTACAACAACACCAGATCAATCATGACCATTACAACAACACCAGAACAATCATGACCATTACAACAACACCAACAGAACAATCATGACCATTACAACAACACCAACAGAACAATCATGACCATTACAACAACACCAGAAAATCATGACCAATACAACACCAGAACAATCATGACCATTACAACAACACCAGAACAATCATGACCATTACAACACCACTACCAGAACAATCATGACCATTACAACAACAGAACAATCATGACCATTACAACAACACCAGAACAATCATGACCATTACAACAACACCAGAACAATCATGACCATTACAACAACACCAACAGAACAATCATGACCATTACAACAACACCAGAACAATCATGACCATTACAACACCAGAACAATCATGACCATTACAACAACACCAGAACAATCATGACCATTACAACAGAACAATCATGACCATTACAACAACAACACCAGAACAATCATGACCATTACAACAACAGAACAATCATGACCATTACAACAACAACAGAACAATCATGACCATTACAACCATGACCATTACAACACCAGAACAATCATGACCATTACAACAACACCAGAACAATCATGACCATTACAACACCAGAACAATCATGACCATTACACAACACCAGAACAATCATGACCATTACAACAACAGAACACACAGAAAAATCATGACCATTACAACACCCAGAAAATCATGAACATTACAACACCAGAACAATCATGACCATTACACACCAGAAACAATCATGACCATTACAACAACAACACCAGAACAATCATGACCATACAACACAGAACAACAACAACACCAAACAATCAAACCAAACAACAACAACACAACACCAACAACAAACATGACCATTACAACAACAAAAAACCATGACCATTACAACAACACCAGAACAATCATGACCATTACAACAACAACAACATGACCATTACAACAACACCAGACCAATCATGACCATTACAACAACACCAGAACAATCATGACCATTACAACAACAACAGATCAATCATGACCATTACAACAACAAAAACAACAACAAACCAATTACAAAAACAAAAACAACAACAACTGACCAACCACGACCATTACAACATCAACAGCAGCACAATCATGACCACTACAACAACCATCAACGTTTTCGTTTCACTGATAAAGGATGCTAATTATGGCAGCTACAATTCATCAGTTTTTTTGTTCGCTATTTTGTTTCGCTCCTCTTTCACGTATTTTCTTTTTTTCGGGCGGGAGATCGTTCTTTTGTGACTCATTTCATTGGGGATTTGCGCTTATGATTGAAATGTTAGAGTTCATAAAACATGATTTAGATTATGATTGAAATGTTAGAGTTCATAAAACATGATTTAGATTATGTATACGATATGCGTTTTACCGTGGCCTAATCCCCTGTATATATTTATATTAATACCTTGGGGTCTGATAATGTCATTTAAGGGGGTAGTGCTTGGTTTTTGGGGCTATATATTTATGTACCGTATTTATTTATTTGTTAGTTTCCTCGCTAGACCTCCATCAAACTTAGAAAAACACCCCCTAGACCCCTTTTCAAGATAAATGTGTACATTTTTCGGTAGAAAAATTTCCCGGCCGAAGGCCGATTCCTTCTAAAATTAGAGGCTCGCTATCGCTCGCCAGGAAAACATCGACACCTAAAGGGCACGAAAGGTCTTAATATTGATAACAAAAATGAGGCGAAAGGTCTCAAAATCGCCAAACTAACGGAACGAACGTCTTAAAATTGAAAAACTAATGGGTCTAAATATGAGGGAGAAGGGGGTCCCTAACAAGCGAGGACCTCCCCCTTTTAATCGTTTATTATGGCCACCACCACCAGGCATTTGGTTTAGGCTAGGAAGATCTGTTCAGGGTCAAACGGCACAGCTCTTGAATAATTGACACGCGCGGGTAATATTTAGCTGGCATAAATTCTACAACAACAACAACTGCAACGAAAACAACAACAACGGGGCAATATCAACATCAAACACAGGGACAAGACTACCACCCCCACCACCAACATACACATCACACACTGGTATACATCAAACACACACACACTTACATACACACACACACACACACACACACACACACACACACACACACACACACACACACACACTTACACATACTGTTACACAGACACTAATTCTTACTCACTTTTGGTCATCCTCCTTTCGAGACTTCGGTGAAACCTTTTTTATTGTGCTAGACATATTGAAAGCTTTCGATAGAGTCTGGCACAAATCTCTAATTTCCAAGCTTCCCTCCTGTTTCTATCCCTCCATATGTGCCTTTGTCTCTAACTTCCTTTCTGGCCGTTCGCAGCTGCGGTTGTGGACGGCCATCGCTCACTTCCTCAACCTATTAACTCCGGTGTTCCTCAGGGTTCTGTCCTGCCTCCAGTTATCTCTCTAATATTCATTAATGATCTCCTCAACTGTACCTCCAGTTCTACCCACTCCTATGCTGATGACTCTGCCCTACACTATTCAACTAGCTTCCCACAACGACCCAACATGCACTTAAGGGGAGGTAGACCGTTTATTTGGTCTATTAATTCATTTATTCATATATTTGTTTAGTTTCCTCCCTAGAGCTCCATCAAGCTTAGAAAAACACCCCCTAGACCCCACTTCAAGATAAATTTGTACGTTTTTCAGTAGAAAAATATCCCGGCCGAAAGCCGTTTCCTCCTAAAATTGCAGGCTCGCTTACGCTCGCCAGGAAATAATAGACAACTAAATGGCACGAAAGGTCTTAAAATTGACAACAAAATGAGGCGAAAGGTGTTAAAATCGCCAAACTAATGGGCCGAACGGCTTATAATCTCAAAACTAGTGGGGCTAAACATTAGGGAGAAGGGGGTCCCGAAAAAAGGTCTGCCTCCCCTTAATAACTCATGTGATGAGGCTATAGCATGCCTATCTTCTGATCTATCAACTATTTCCGATTGGGACAGACAAAATCTTGTTACTTCCAATGCTTCCAAAACCCAATTTCTCCCTCTATCTACTCATAACAATCTTCCACTCGGCTATCCCGTACACATTAGCAACACACTAATCAACCATTCATTTTCTCCCAGTATTCTTGGTGTTTCTTTTTCTCCTGATTTTCTTGAAAAAATCATATTACCACTCTTGCTAAAACAGCTTCCCAGAAGTTAGGTAAACTCCACCGTCTCTGTGGGTTCCTCACCCCTGCACAGCTTCTTGCTCTGTACAATGGTACAGAGTGCCAATGTATCAAATATTGTTCGCATGTGTGGGGAGGTTCCACCCATACAGAAATTAGGCTTACATTCGTTAGAGAGACGCAGAGTTAGAGGGGATATGATAGAGGTGTTCAAGTGGGTTAGTGGGATTAACAAAGGGGACATGACAAATGTACTAAAGCTCAGTGATAGCGAAAGAACTCGTACCAATGGTTTCAAATTAGATAAATTTCGTTTCAGAAAAGATATAGGCAAATATTGGTTTGGTAACAGAGTTGTAGATGGGTGGAATGGACTACCAAGTGCTATAGTGGGATTAAAAACGATAGGGAGCTTTAAGATAAAATTGGATAAGCATATGGACGAGAAGGGTTGGGTGTGAAGGGGGATCAGCAGGGTTGGGCCAATCAGCGCTCTGCAGACCCCGTAATCCTGCGTTAAATCTCTAACCGTTTTGGTAAGATGATCCTCAGGGTATTAGAGTGTTCAGCCTATAATTGGGCTTTGTAATTGGGGTTGTGTGGGACAGGGATCTGCCTTGCTTAGGCCAATCGGCTTTCTGCAGACTCCCATTTTCTTATGTTCTTATGTTCTTATACCGCACTTCTCGAAAGGGTACAATCAAAAGCATTTCGTCTGGTCAATTCACTTCCTCTTACACATTCCCTTCAATCTCTTTCTACACACCGCCATGTTGCATCTCCCTCACTCTTCTAGCGCTATTACAATAATCAGTGTTCTTCAGAGCTTTCTCAGTGTTTACCTCCTCACATATGGAAGAGAGGGGCACCCGCCTCTCAACATACTCCCACCCCTATTCTGTCCAACTCTCTAACCCAAGACTGAACCGTTTTTCCAAGGCTTTGTGCTATTCAACACAATTTGTTTTGCTTTGGAACTCTCTCCCTCAATCTGTCTTTCCTTCATCCGACGACTTAAACTGCTTCAAGCTCCGCGTGTCCAGATATTTTGACTCTAAAGTACCTTGAATTGGCGTCTGTCAGTCTTTCAACTTAGGGGGAGACACTTTTTACAGGTAGCTTTGTCTTTTGTATCCTTCATTCAAATAGAAATAACAAAACACACACACACACACAAACAGCATACACACACACTGGTTTACACAGACAAACATATACAAACCAATACTGGTACACAGTACACACCCACATACTGTATATACACACAAACATACACATTATATTGGTAGACACACACACACACACACAGACCTTATCAGATTAGATTGTACCGCGATAACAAACTGCGAGGACTGGTAATCGTTGGCGGCAAAGGTGAATATACAACAACAACATAAACAACAACAATGACAACAACATAAACACCAACAAAACAACATAAACACCAACAAAACAACATAAACACCAACAAAACAACATAAACACCAACAAAACAACATAAACACCAACAAAACAACATAAACACCAACAACAACATAAACAACAACAATGACAACAACATAAACACCAACAACAATGACAACAACATAAACACCACCAACAACATAAACAACAACAATGACAACAACATAAACACCAACAACATAAACAACAACAATGACAACATAAACACCAACAACATAAACAACAACAATGACAACAACATAAACACCACCAACAACATAAACACCACCAACAACAACAACGACAACAACAACAGCAACAGATAACAGAGACCATACGGTACCACCAAACAAACAACACTGACAACAACAAACGCAAAAACATCAACACCAACTACACCACCAATAACATCAAAAGCAACAAAACCAACATCAACGCCACCACCACCACCAAGACCACTACCAACAACAACATAAAAAACAACAACAGCAGGAAACATACCACCAAAGAAACAACACTGGCAACAAAAATATGTGCAATGTGTGAGAAAGGGTTACAAAAATTAAATAAATAAATATATAAATAAAAATTGGCGAGAGAGGCTGACTTATAGGACAGTAAATAAGAGGACCGTAATGAAAAAAATATTATAATCATTAACTGGACGCGAGAGAGGGCTCTTTTGGGACCTGCCCTGTTTTGCTTCATTAGTTTGGAGAACTTAAGACGTTTCACCCCATTAGTTTGGCGATAAAAAGACGCCCCATTCAGGTGTCGATCTTTGTTCTGGGCAAGCGATATCTAGCCTCTAACTTAGAGGAATGCGGCCTTATGCCGGGAAATGTTTCTATCAAAAATATGGAAATTAGCTTGAGGGGGTCTGGGTGGAATGGAACGAACGTTTTAAAATCTCAAAACTAATATCCTAAGCTGTACAAAATCGTCTAAATGTAGCCAGAGTATAATGAAAAGTACATCACCGGTACAGAAGGGGTTAAGGTGTCGGCCGGTAAATACAAGTCCCATAACGAACACAGCATTATGATAATTACACCTTGCCGTGAGCGGTGATCGTAAATATGAGAGCGACGACTCCCTCAATCAGTAAAGCCGGCGTCACAGTAGCAACTTTATCGGTTACGTGTATCGGAGTCTGGAATCCGGTACAAGGTATCATCTTATTTCGATATTTGTAGTTTATTCTTATATCATGTATCGGAGTCTGAAATCCGGTACAAGGTATCATCTTATTTCGATATTTGTAGTTTATTTTGATATCATGTATCGGAGTCTGAAATCCGGCACAATTTATCATCTTATTTGTATTGATATATAAAGTGTATTCTTGTATCATGCATAGGAGTCTTTAATCTACTACAGGATGCTAGCTTATTTTAATTGATGATTGCAGTTTATTCTTATATCAGGTATCGGAGTATTGAATCCTGTACAATTTATCAGCTGATTTTGATTGATATATACAGTTTTTTCTTGTAGCATGCACAGGAGACTTGAATCCTTTATATTATGTTATCATCCTTTTTGTATTAATATATACAGTTTATGCTTGTATCATGCATAGGAGACTTGAATCCTCTATTTGTTATCATCCTTTTTGTATTAATATATAGTTTATGTTTGTATCATGCATAGGAGACTTGAATCCTCTATATGTTATCATCCTTTTTGTATTAATATATACAGTTTATGCTTGTATCATGCATAGGAGACTTGAAGCTGCTACAAGTTATTTTCATATTTTGTTTATATATACAGTTTATTCTTATATCAGGTATCGGAGTCTAGAATCTGCTACGTTATCATTTCATTTAGATTGATATATAAAGTATATTTGTATATCATGTATAGGAGACTTAAATCCGCTACAGGATATTGTCTTACTTTGATTGGTATTTACAGTTTATTCAAGCAAAATCAAGCAATATCCTCCATAACAAATATAAACAATATGATACCAGCCCACAGAAGGTGTCGTGTTGGGCCGCTGTTAAGGTCTTTACGTATCACCTACATTATATTATTGACTCCAGGAGATGTTTGTGTGATACCGTACTATACTGTGTGTGTGATACCCTACTATACTGTATGTGTGATACCCTACTATGCTGTGTGTGTGATACCGTACTATACTGTGTGTGTGATACCCTACTATACTGTGTGTGTGATACCCTACTATACTGTGTGTGTGATACCGTACTATACTGTGTGTGATACCCTACTATACTGTGTGTGTGATACCCTACTATACTGTGTGTGTAATACCCTACTATACTGTGTGTGTGATACCCTACTATACTGTGTGTGTGATACCGTACTATACTGTGTGTGTGATACCCTACTATACTGTGTGTGTGATACCGTACTATACTGTGTGTGTGATACCCTACTATACTGTGTGTGTGATACCGTACTATACTGTGTGTGTGATACCCTACTATACTGTGTGTGTGATACCGTACTATACTGTGTGTGTGATACCCTACTATACTGTGTGTGTGATACCCTACTATACTGTGTGTGTGATACCCTACTATACTGTGTGTGTGATACCCTACTATACTGTGTGTGTGATACCCTACTATACTGTGTGTGTGATACCCTACTATACTGTGTGTGTGATACCCTACTATACTGTGTGTGTGTGATACCCTACTATACTGTGTGTGTGATACCGTACTATACTGTGTGTGTGATACCGTACTATACTGTGTGTGATACCGTACTATACTGTGTGTGTGATACCCTACTATACTGTGTGTGATACCGTACTATACTGTGTGTGTGATACCCTACTATACTGTGTGTGATACCCTACTATACTGTGTGTGTGATACCCTAATATACTGTGTGTGTGATACCCTACTATACTGTGTGTGTGATACCCTACTATACTGTGTGTGTGATACCCTACTATACTGTGTGTGTGATACCCTACTATACTGTGTGTGTGATACCCTACTATACTGTGTGTGTGATACCGTACTATACTGTGTGTGTGATACCCTACTATACTGTGTGTGTGATACCCTACTATACTGTGTGTGTGATACCCTACTATACTGTGTGTGTGATACCGTAATATACTGTGTGTGTGATACCCTACTATACTGTGTGTGATACCCTACTATACTGTGTGTGTGATACCGTACTATACTGTGTGTGTGATACCCTACTATACTGTGTGTGTGATACCCTACTATACTGTGTGTGTGATACCGTACTATACTGTGTGTGTGATACCCTACTATACTGTGTGTGTGATACCCTACTATACTGTGTGTGTGATACCGTACTATACTGTGTGTGTGATACCCTACTATACTGTGTGTGTGATACCGTACTATACTGTGTGTGTGATACCCTACTATACTGTGTGTGTGATACCGTACTATACTGTGTGTGTGATACCCTACTATACTGTGTGTGATACCCTAATATACTGTGTGTGTGATACCCTACTATACTGTGTGTGTGATACCCTACTATACTGTGTGTGTGATACCCTACTATACTGTGTGTGTGATACCCTACTATACTGTGTGTGTGATACCCTACTATACTGTGTGTGTGATACCGTACTATACTGTGTGTGTGATACCCTACTATACTGTGTGTGTGATACCCTACTATACTGTGTGTGTGATACCGTACTATACTGTGTTTGTGAAGGAATCTTTCTATTTCACTCAATGCCACCTCCACTTCAGATGTAGATGTTGGTTGGCGAATATAAAAATAATGATACTAATAATAATAATAATAATAATAATAATAATGATAAAATTAATACTAATAATACTAATACAAATACTAATAATAATAACAATAATAATTATAATAATAATAATAATGATAATAATAACACTGAATAATAATAATAATCTAAGAGAGAGAGAGAGAGAGAGAGAGAGAGAGAGAGAGAGAGAGAGAGAGAGAGAGAGAGAGAGAGAGAGTGTGATTCAATTTCCTGTTAAGATTAAGGAGTTACCTAGCTGTTGATTCTGACTGTTCCCGTATGTCCCTCAATAAATATTTTAATTGTATATTTCTCCCCAATTGTGCAACGAAATAATTCAGTGTTATATTAATAAAATTCTTCCCCCTAACTGCAAACTATAATACTTCACAATAAATTGATGAATCATATTTTTCACTTGTACAAAAGGCCGCCAATTATTAAATCTGGCAGTTATATATATATATATATATATACTGTATGTGTGTGTGTGTGTCTGCGTGTGTGTGTGAATAAGCTAATCTATAATACCTTTTCTTTACCTTACATGCCATAAAATATAACAAAACAACACTAAAAAGTAATGAGTTGAAACAAAGGAAGACAAAAATAATAATAATAATAATAATAATAAAAAATAAAATAAAAAACATTAACTAGACAAATATTGGAGCCCTCCCAAATCCCTGACAGTAGGGAATGAGGTCTGCCTGTACTGGTAGGAAGGAGGTCCTGGACAGTCAGCCAAGACTAAAGAGCCTATAGTTAGTTACTATACGATCTCTAGCCAAGATCAGGTAGGCTTCACTCGGATCCCATCCTTTCTAGCCCGCTCCTAACAATTCCTGGACCCCCTAGGATTTTCATTATGCTATTTTTAAGAGATAATAAAAAGAGGAAGGAAAAGCAAAGACCAAACAAATATATATAGGTATATATACTATCTATCTATATATCTATATATATATATATATATATATATATATATATATATAAACTAAATAAATGGTCCATGTGCCTAAATTATAACTATCTGAATTGATTTTGGAAAGAATTTGCTTTTCAATAAATAGTATATACGGTACAGTTTTGTAGATAATATACCGGTATAGCATATTATAGACATAAGTTCGTTTCCATATTATACTTCCATAATTAGAAATTGGTGATATCAATGAATATTTATGAGTGGACTAGAAACTATGGCATCCGAGTTTACACATTAAACAAAACAAATCAGTAAAGAGACACAAACACCTACACTAAGAACACTAGAGAAAACAAATACCCGAAAACAATTAAACAATAAAGAATAAATACACACACAACAGAACAAGAAAAAGAACGACACACAATTGGAAGGAAAGAAGAGGAAAAAAACAACAACCGTAAATGAAAGAAAAACGGCGTTCCCAAATCCCTGACAAGAGGAAATGAGGCTATTTGTGAAGTAGCGCTACACTGTAATAAATCAAGGGCGTAAAAAAGGCACGAGAGGCCCAGGGACACTAGAAAAGAAAAAAAAGAAAAAAAAAAAAAAAAAAAAAAACCCCAAAGCAAATTAACAAAAACGAACAAGACAACACAATGGAATGCAAACAGGATCATAAACAAAATCTAAGGAAAAATAACAGGGGGAAACATTAAAGTACGGTACACATAGCCTAAATAATATAATGGCCATACTGGTTTAGGATACATAAAATAGTTTGCCCTTCGGATAGAAACTGTAATATTAAATAGCAGATAACTACATCAATATATGGAAACAATATTTCCGACAAAATTAAATATCACCCCGCTGGTTTTGTAATCAAGCCACCAAAAAAAATAAAGTATGAAAGAGGTATATATTTAATTATTATAGGTATATTGTTGGTGATTCACCTTTCTACTCTTGTTTACATTGAGTGTATTACCATCAGTACTCCTTAAGGGGAGGTTTTTAGTGAGTTTCCTACACTTCCATCAAGCTTGAGATTACACCCCCTTGACCCCCTTTCAAAATAAAATTTGTACATTTTTCGGTAGAAAAATGTTCCGGCCGAAGGCCAGTTCCTCTTAAATTACAGGCTCGCTATCGCTCGCCAGGACAAAATCGACACCTAATTGACACGAAAGGTCTTAAAAGTGAACTAAATGGGGCGAAAGTTCTTAAAATCGCCAAACTAATAGGGCGAACGTCTTAAAATCTCAAAAGCAATGGGGCTAAACATGAGGGAGAAAGGGGTAAAGAAAAAAATCCCTCGAGTGGAAACCTCCCCTTAAAGGAGGTTGTAGTTATTTTTTGATCTACTTGTTCATTTATTTTAATATATTTTGTGTAACCTCGCTAGATCTCATCAAGCTTAAAAAAACACCCGCTAGACTCCCCTTCAAGATAAATTTGTACCGGTACATATGTTCCGACTAGAATTACAGGTTCGCTATCGCTCGCCAGGAAAAAATCGACACCTAAATGGCACGAAAGGCCTTTATATTGATTAAGAAATGGGGCGAGAGGGCTTAAAACCGCCAAACAAATGGCACGAAGGTCTTAAAATCTCAAAGCTAGTGAGACTTAACATGAATGAGAAAAAACAATTACTTCCTCCTTAAATGAGTTGATTATTATGGATGTAGAGAGAGAGAGAATGAGCTATTTTTCAACAGCCTACTGGGCTGCATCCCTCATAAGGCTGGTTAATCTGCAGAACATATATTACTAATGACAATAGTGAGACTGGTACATCAGGAGGCAAATTAGATACAGGTAACTAAAGTACAGGCGCGATAGGTGAAATATAGCATCAGAAATGCATGAAAACAAAGATGATTAAAGTTCGTCAAAGAGGTGTATTGCAATCAAGAAACGTCGTATGGGGGAAAAGTCAAAAGATGGTGAAGGAGCAAGGACGCGGAGGGATAAGCCGAAAGGAAAGCCGGCGCTCAGAATCATACCGAGGGCACTCACAAAGGATATGACGGACGGTGACTGGCGTTGTAGATGTGTGAAATATTATTTGTATTTTATTTTGTTGCTTGTGTTCGAGCTCTGTCTCGAGTCAGACACCCCCAGCTATGGGGTATGTGTCTGAGTATGTACGGTGGCGCTAATAAGTCACGTCTCATCTGTCATTACGTTTGGCTCGCTCTGTGCTGTATTAGTGTCTGTCAGATGTTGAATAGGGTAGGTAAGTGTAGGAACATGTTTGTATATCTCACTCGAAACAAATGCATCAAGTGTAAAATGCCCTTTCCACACCCATTTTTTTTTTTACATTTTACAGTGTAGGGCAGCCATTTACAGTGTAGGGCAGCCATTTACAGTGTAGGGCAGCCATTTACAGTGTAGGGCAGCCATTTACAGTGTAGGGCAGCCATTTACATAGGAATGGAAAATACTAATACAAACAAAACAAGTAAATTAAAAATATATAATATCATCAACTTTCAAGAACAGGACAAACAAGAGCGAATTATATCGAGTTCAAGGCAGTATTTTCTTATTCCATCACACAAATACACGTGTGGTACATTTGCCCAAATAAGTGATGTCGCGGCACCAAGTATATTTCGATCAATAATTGGTATCAGCACTATCTAAGCATTAATTCATCGTTTCGAGTGAGATATGCACACGTACGTTCCTATATTTACACACCCTATTCAACATCTGGCAGACATTAATACAGCACACAACGAGCTAAACGTACCGTAATGACAGCGGAGACATGACTTATTTGGCCAACCGTACATTTGCGGTCATTAACCCTTTGATAATCATGACGCGTTTTGACAGTCTATGCTGGCTATCATTAGCCAATTGTATTTAATTTAAGAAGGATGCCTAATGTCAGGTCTTAGTCTATATTACTTTAATGTGAGCGTGTTTGTGAGTGTAAATGTAAGTATGTATGTGTGTGAGTGTAAATGTAAGTATGTATGTATGTGAGTGTGCGTGTAAATGTAAGTATGAGTGTGGTGAACGCTGGGTCTATTAAAGAATTTGAAAGGAAACTTGACGAGGCATGGAAAAATAAAAAATAAATGCCATTTTAAAGAGAGAATAGAACACGTTCAACTGGGTCACATAGACCACACAACCATGAGACCCAGCCAGAGAGATTTAGAGCTGGAGTTACAGGCTTGATAGCCTCTTCCAGGATTCGTCTGTGAGTTAATGTGAGTGTACGTGTGAGTGTAAATGTGTAGGCTAGTTATGTATGAGCGTATACTTTAAAAAACTATTGGTATGAAAGGGGTAAATAAAGTTTCTGTAATAATATACCCTTTTATAGGTGTAACAATAGTAATATACCCATTTACTATGAGGGGAGAAATAAATATAAATAAGATAGTTCCCTCTAAAATGCGTAACTGTAGTTTTCTCTGGCCGTATCCGTTATCATAGAAAACGCCTCTAATCAAAGAAAACAAGACTAAAAACAGGACTAACTAAAAGAGTGTATTAGCGTGAGCTGAATATTCTACTTTCGTGTTATCGTAGCATTTATGTAATTTTTTGTATGTATATAATATAATTTTTTATATATTATTCATGTTTCTGCCACACTCGCTGTAGCTTTGACAATATAACTTTTGTCTTTAATGTCCTTAGAATATAGCCTATCATGGTATTTCTTTTAACTACTGTATAATATATTTTTGAATCTGTATGGCCGTCAGCTACAATGTTTCTCTGAGTGTTGGGGCTTGTACTGAAGGGTAAATAAGACACAAAAATAACATAACATGAGGTAGAAGTACAGAGAGGGAAGGAGGGGCGCCAAATGACGGATAAGAGAGGAACATGGAGACGATTAATTCGTGGCCACCTCCTTGGGGATTGAGGCGTCTGGCAGCATAGAGATAGATGCAACTGGGATAAACAAACTTACAACAATCACACACACAATTATACGAACACACATACACCCACACACATAGCCTACTCATATAATATACAGCTTTCAGTAACGCTCGTGAAATTAACAGAAAATACCGTAAATAATAATGTTAGAAAACCTTTGTCAATATTACGTTTTCTTAACTGTAACTGTACCTCTATAATAGGGTAATGAAACAGTAACAAACTATAGTCTCTTTTTACCAGCTGATGGTAAATTGCATCCCATAGCTTCTGATTTATCGATTCTCAATGGAAAAATATGATACTGCTATGCCTCTATTAATTCAGTATTGCATAAAAGAAAAATAATTATTTAAACACTTACAATTTATATGGAAAGTCTGACATGTTGATGGTGTGAGTTAGCTAGAAAACGTTCCGTAGTATTTGTGGGTCTAATACGTATCTATCAGTGTAATTAACTCCATGATTACGTCAAAATTAAGTTTACGTGATAAGTGAAAAACGGTAATTACTGCATGGACATTTCATTAATCTAAATAACACACAGACGGTTAGAAGAGACATGCAAACCAAATGAAGATCAATCGATTCTAAGGATAATAAAATGAGTCGAGTTAGAGCTACTAAATAAAGTTAAACCATATTACATAATAAATGATTAACTAAAGCTATAACACAATGCATAAGACATAAAGAAAGAAAGAAACAAACAAACAAACAAAAGTTAGAACATAATACAAGCGGTACACAGCATAGTGTTAATTTAAAATGTACAGCATAATAATGTATACTAAAACAATTGTATTTGAATAAAGTAGAATATACGAAACCAATTTGTTGGCGTCAGTCGAAATTTAAGACCGAGGAATTCTATTTGGCCCTTCTTGCATCAGGCCAAAATACAAAATTAAAGCCAATTAAAGTTAGTGAATAAAGTAAGAGAGAAAGAAGGAAGTTAATGATGCAATTGTTTATTTAATGTCCTTATCATAGACAAGCAAAGCAAACTCGGAGTAAATCTAGATTACTATACCGTGTTCCTAGTAGGTAGGTCAGATAGCGTTAACCCTAACCTCTGTAGCTCAAAAAGGGCTGGAGCAAATGAGCTGTCCATGTTCACTCCTATTTCCTGGCTGACCATTCGTAAATGGTGAAAGTATTAGCTTGATTATTCCAGTCGTTTGTGAGTTATAAAGGTTAATGTTCAAGAGTTCTGGCCTACTTACTTGCAAGAAAGTGAGAGAGAGAGAGAGAGAGAGAGAGAGAGAGAGAGAGAGAGAGAGAGAGAGAGAGAGAGAGAGAGAGAGAGAGAGAGAGAGTGAGTGTAATGGATATTATTACGCGGCTCCCTCTACACAAGCCAATATACTAAGAGACCAAAGTAAAGACAGTGACCAAGAAAGTGAGAGAAAGAGAGCAAAAGTGATAGTGTTAAAGACAGTGAGCAAGAAAGTGTGTGTGTGTGTGAGTGAGTGAGTGAGTGAGAGAGAGAGAGAGAGTGTTGGAGAGAAAGAGGTGGGGGGGGGGGGGAGGGGGGGGGGGGGGAGGAGGGGGGGGGGGGGGGAGGTAATACTAATCGCCCCCCTTGCCTCGTCTCCTCGCTCCAACCTCATTATGGTTATTAAGTCGTTTGCATGTATAATAAGTCCAGGAGATTCTCACTCGCTTTTATGAGGTGAGAGAGAGAGAGAGTGTGAGTGTGTGTGAGAATACGCATAAGAATAAAATCAATTATGTTTCGAACACCCTATAATATTGAGAGAGAGAGAGAGGAGATGAGAGAGAGAGAGAGAGAGAGAGAGAGAGAGAGAGAGAGAGAGAGAGAGAGAGAGAGAGAGAGAGAGAGAGAGAGAGAGAGAGAGAGAGAGAGAGAGAGAGAGCTGAGAGAGAGAGAGAGAGAGAGAGAGAGAGAGAGAGAGAGAGAGAGAGAGAGAGAGAGAGAGAGAGAGAGAGCACCACTACCACTGATCTTGGCAGCGAATTAGCACTAAATATTTACTTCTTCAGCCACCCTAGAAGTAATTTCTTTTTGTATATGATTATATTTTCCATAATTTAATGATATTAAATAAAAACGTTTCACTATTATAGGACAAGACTTTCTAACCTTTTCAGAGTAATTATATAAATGTTGTTTTTCTGGCTAGTAGGAGACTTTTTTTGTTCTATTTGTAAGGACCGGTTCCTCTTAAAATACAGACTCGCTATCGCTCGCCAGGTAAAAATCGACACGTAGATGACACGAAAAGTCTTGATAGTGACCAAATAAATGAGGTGAAAGGTCTTATAATCGCCAAACAAATGGGCCGAACGTCTTATAATCTGAAAACTAATGGGGCTAAACATGAGGAAGACGGATGGGGGGGGGGGTATGGGGGGGGGGGGGAATAACGACTCATCTCCCTTTATTATCACCCAGCACGGACTCCAAGTTAAGGGGAGGTTTTTAGTTTGGTCCCTAGATATCCTTCAAGTTTAAAATTACACCCCCTTGAGCCCCTTTCAAGATAAAATGGTACATTTTTCGGTAGAAAAATGTCCCGGCTGAAAGCCGGTTCCTCTTAAATTACAGGCTCGCTATCGCTCGCCAGGATAAAATTGACACCTAAATTGCACGAAAGGTCTTAAAATTGACAGAAATGGGTTGAAAGTTCTTAAAATCATCAAAATAATGGGGGCGAACGTTTTACAATTAGAAAAGCAATGGGGCTAAACATGAGGGAGAAAGGAGTCAAGAAAAAAATCCCTCAAGTGGACATCTCTCCTTAACTGACTATAAAGTTGATCCGAGAGGTTGATGACGTGATGGATAATTCGCTGCGTGGCAGACACTTAGAAAGGAAGGTATGTAAATAATAATAATAATAGCTCTGTACGAGTTAAGGGGAGATTTCCACTTGAGGGACTTATTTCTTGACCCCTTTCGCCCTCATGTCTAGCCCCATTGCTTTTGAGAGTTCAAGACGTTTGCCCCATTAGTTTGGTGATTTTTAAGAATTTCCGCCCCTTTCTGTCAATTTTAAGACCTTTCGTGCCATTTAGGTGTCGATTTTATCCTGGCGAGCGACAGCGAGCCTGTAATTTAAGAGTAATCGGCCATCGGCCGGGACATTTTTCTACCGAAAAATGTACAACTTTATCTTGAAAGGGGGTCAAGGGGGTGAAATTTTAAGATTGCTGGAAGAGTAGGAAACAAACTAGAAACCTCCCCTTAATAAACCGACACTGAGAGGTCGATCATGGGGTGTAAAACGGAACATAGGCTTACTGGTACCGTAGAATGAAAGTGTATTAATGATCGTATCGCCATAGTTAAGGGGGGGTGGTGGGTGACCTGCTCTTTCTCTCTCTGTGGGTTGTATCTATTCGGCCCCATTCAACCTACTGTTTTAAGACGTTTATCCCCATCCAGGTGTCGATTTATACCTGGCGAGCGATAGAGAGCCTTCATATTCTGGATAATGAGTTAGACAGATGGCTAAAGTTGTACATTATTCGATAGAAAAATATCTCCGGCGAAGCCGGATTTCTTCATAAAATGCTGGCTCGCTATCGCTCGCCAGGAAAAAATCGACACCTGGATGGGGATAAATGACCAAAAACAGTAGCTGAATGGGGCTGAATGGATACAACCAAGAAAGAGAAAAACGCAGGTCACCCCCCTTAAGGGAAGGTTTTTAGTGTGTTTCCTAGACTTCCATCAAGCTTGAAATTACACCCCCTTGACCCACCTTTCAAGATAAATTTGTACATTTTTCGGTAGAAAAATTTCCCGGCCGAAGGCCAGTTCCTCTTAAATTACTGTACAGGCTCGCTATCGCTCGCCAGGAAAAAATCGACACCTAAATGGGACGAAAGGTCTTAACAGTGACATAAATGGGGTGAAACGTCTTAAAATCGCCAAACTAATGGGGCGAACGTCTTAAAATTTCGAAAGCAATGGGGCTAAACATGAGGGAGAAAGGGGAAAAGAAAAAGATCCCTCCAGTGGAATTCTCCCCTTAAGAGACGACTATAGCAAACACTAAGGTATCTCTCTCGTAATACTCGCAGCAGCCCAAATAACCCCTTCTTTACCGGCCATGTCTTTATGATACTATTATAACTCTATTGAGACCATTGTGTGCGGTTTAAGCAAGCTCTATGGTAGTAAAAAAAAAGGGTTCAGCGAAATAGTTCGAAGTCTGCTACTGGCTTGGAGCCCTTTTAAAACAAAACTGCATTAAAACGTCTAACTATAGGGCGAATATAATTAAAAAAAAGACGTCGCTGGTACAGAAGGGGTTAAAATCTCAGAAACCCCATCATCTCCTCCCCCCCCCCATTTAATCTAGCGTCCGAAAATAATGAAATCGACCACCCCCGCCCCCCCACACACACACCCACCCACGGAGACCCCATTTTTCTCCCAGATATATTTCCGTCAGGTGAAATATATCCGGGTCATATATATAGCCCACCCCCCCCCCCACCTCATGCCCCCCCCCCCCCACCCTCCACACCCCTTCGCTCTCTTCTGTCTTTCTTCCAACCCTTTCTCCCTCACGTTTTGCTCCATTGCTTTTGAGATTTTAAGACGTTCACCCCATTAGTTTGGCGATATTAAGAACTTTAGCTCCATTTCTGTCAATTTTCAGGTATTTCCTGCCATTTAGGTGTCGATTCTTGTCCTGGCGAGCAATAGCGAGCCTGTAATTTAAAACAAACCGGCCTTCGGCCGGGAAATTTTTCTACCGAAAAATGTACACATTTATATTCAATGGAGGTCTAGGGGGTGAAATGTTAAGCTCGATGGAGGTCTAGGAAACAAACTAAAAACCTTCCTTTAAGGGAGTAGTGCTTGGTTTTTGGTCTATGTATTTATATTATTTATTTATTTTTGAGTTTCCTCGCTAGACCTCCATCAAGCGTATACAAATTAGCGTAAGAACGTATCTGGTGTTTGCCAGATTCAATATAGCTCACGACATAGAAGTATAGTGCATACCTTTTTATAGTGCATACCGGTACCTTTTTATAGTGCATACCTTTTTATAGTGCATACCGGTACCTTTTTATAGTGCATACCGGTACCTTTTTATAGTACATACCTTTTTATAGTGCATACCGGTACCTTTTTATAGTGCAAACCTTTTTATAGTGCATACCGGTACCTTTTTATAGTGCATACCGGTACCTTTTTATAGTACATACCTTTTTATAATGCATACCGGTACCTTTTTATAGTGCAAACCTTTTTATAGTGCATACCGGTACCTTTTTATAGTGCATACCGGTACCTTTTTATAGTGCAAACCTTTTTATAGTGCATACCGGTACCTTTTTTATAGTGCATACCTTTTTATAGTGCATACCTTTTTATAGTGCATACCGGTACCTTTTTATAGTACATACCTTTTTATAGTGCATACCGGTACCTTTTTATAGTGCAAACCTTTTTATAGTGCATACCGGTACCTTTTTATAGTGCAAACCTTTTTATAGTGCATACCGGTACCTTTTTATAGTGCAAACCTTTTTATAGTGCATACCGGTACCTTTTTATAGTACATACCTTTTTATAGTGCATACCGGTACCTTTTTATAGTGCAAACCTTTTTATAGTGCATACCAGTACCTTTTTATAGTGCATACCGGTACCTTTTTTATAGTGCATACCTTTTTATAGTGCATACCTTTTTATAGTGCATACCGGTACCTTTTTATAGTACATACCTTTTTATAGTGCATACCGGTACCTTTTTATAGTGCAAACCTTTTTATAGTGCATACCGGTACCTTTTTATAGTGCATACCTTTTTATAGTGCATACCGGTACCTTTTTTATAGTGCATACCTTTTTATAGTGCATACCTTTTTATAGTGCATACCGGTACCTTTTTATAGTGCATACCTTTTTATAGTGCATACCGGTACCTTTTTATAGTGCATACCTTTTTATAGTGCATACCTTTTTCAGATATTTTGAGAACAATTAGGCAGTTAAACACCGATGGAAACCTAATGTAGTGATGATGTGCACCCTATGTGGTGGATTGTTATTATATTTCATAATTTGATTTTGCTTAAGTGTCTCTCCACATAGCGATTTTGATTAGTTATTTTGCCTTTATATTGTCTTTGTCCTAATTTTGGTTTGTTTAGTTTGCAAGTTTTGCAATTTAATTAATCTCTAACTAACCCAGGGAACGATATTAATAGCTTGTGTTGGTAGTTTACACAATAATACATAAATCAGGGACCAACTCAATGATCTTTACACTCTAAAGGTCATTAACATATAATTTAAGATGTAATTAGGCCGGCCATTAAGGGGAGATGGGTCCTTTTTCTGGTCCCCCCCCCTTCTTCCTCATGTTTAGCCTCATTAGTTGTTCAGACTTTAAGACGTTCTATCCATTAGTTTGGCGGTTGTAAAACCTTTCGTCCGATTTATGTGTCAATATTAAGACTGTTCGTGTCATTTTGGTCTCGATTTATTTCCTGGTGAGCGATAGCGAGTTTTGAAATTTAAGAGGAACATTTTCGATAGAAACATGTACAATATATCTTGAAGGAGGGTCTTGGAGGGTGTTTTTTTAAGCTTGATTGGGGTCTAGGGAGGAAACTAACACAAATAACAAAACACATACATATAATTAGTGTGTGTGTGTGTGTGTGGTTTTTTTACAGCTGACGGTCAATTGTTCTATCCCCATCTTGATTATTCATCCATCACGAAGATTTTGACGAAATATGTTGTTAATCATGAGAGAGAGAGAGAGAGAGAGAGAGAGAGAGAGAGAGAGAGAGAGAGAGAGAGAGAGAGAGAGAGAGAGAGAGAGAGAGAGAGAGAGAGAGAGAGAGAGAGAGAGAGAGAGAGAGAGAGAGAGAGAGAGAGAGAGAGAGAGAGAGAGAGAGAGAGAGAGCAATTCCAATGGTTTTATATTTTTCTTTATCTCGAGTTTCTTTTCGGGTGGCGACGAAAATATATCACTGTATTATACTGCCAATTTTCAACAGTTTCGCCGTCGCTGTTTTTTGTTTCCGTGGCGAAAAACAAGGAGGTATATTGGTCTTAAGGGGGGGTAGGGTATATTGTTAGGTCTATTGGTCTTAAGGGGGGGGTAGGGTATATTGTTAGGTCTATTTATGTATGTATTCATTTATTGATGGGGGTCTAGGGAGGAAACTAAAAAACATAAGAATAACAAGCTATATATATAAATGAGCAAATGAATAAGGTCCAGACATCATATCACCACCAGCCCTCCGAACCACCCAAGAATTGTCAGTCATCTTTAAGTAACAATATTGAAAGAAAGGTTACAATATGACTTTCTGTTTTAGAGAGGAACCCAACTTTTCCTACTCGTAATGAAAACAGAAGAGCCGACAAGAAGATAATGTGGTCATATAAGGGCCCACCAGATGACCAGCTCTTCCGACCAGCAAAGATAGTTTTATAATCATTAAGGCGACATTGATTTTTTTTTTTTTTTTTTTTTGGTCTATAAATTCATTCATTCATAAATTCTTAGTTTCCTCGCTAGACATCCCTCAAACTTAGAAAAACATCCCCTAGACACCCCCTCAAGATAAATTTGTACATTTTTCGTTAGAAAAAGCCGATTCCTCTTACAATTACAATTTCGCTATCGCTCGCCAGGAAACAAATCGACACCTAAATGGCACGATAGGTCTTAAAATTTATAACAAAATGGGACGAAAAGGCTTAAAAATCGTAAAACAAATGGGCCAAACGTCTAAAAATCTTAGCACTAATGGGACTAAACACTAGGGAGAAAGGGGACCAGAAAAACGACCGTCTCCCCTTAAGAAACGATACTGAAAAGGTTTAGTTATAATATTTCCTTCAGTTTTTCAATATCAATAACTCTTTACCAACTTGCAATGAAGACAGAATAGCCGACAAGGAGGTCATTTGGTGTCATAAGGGCGCAACAAATGACCACCACCATGAACCAACCAAGAATTGCCAGTATTCTTTAAGAAACAATAATGAGAGAAAGTCAGGTGAAGGTATTGAGGGATAAGCCTTTACAACGGCACCTTGTAGCTACTTTCGACTTTTTGTAATTTTCTGAAACGTGTAGAGGAGAGAGAAGAAGCTGTTGGAGTGGCTTTGTTGTGTGTGTTATTAGTCTGTATAAGTCATCGAGGGGTCCCCCGACTTGGTGCGAGCATGTGAAACACGCTAGGACGTACCGTACTACCACACCCACTAAATGTCCGCCTTGGCTGGGATTGAACCAATATTACCGTACTTTCTGTTTTAAATATCAACATGTTATTGCCTACTCATAATGAAGATAACATAGACAAAAAGAGGGTAATTTGGTGTCCTAATGGGTGAACAGATAGCCAAAAAGAGGGTAATTTGGTGTCCTAATGGGTGAACAAATAGACAAAAAGAGGGTAATTTGGTGTCCTAATGGGTGAACAAATAGACAAAAAGAGGGTAATTTGGTGTCCTAATGGGTGAACAAATAGAAAAAAAAGAGGGTAATTTGGTGTCCTAATGGGTGAACAGATAGACAAACAGAGGGTAATTTGGTGTCCTAATGGGTGAACAAATAGACAAAAAGAGGGTAATTTGGTGTCCTAATGGGTGAACAAATAGACAAAAAGAGGGTAATATGGTGTCCTAATGGGTGAACAGATAGACAAAAAGAGGGTAATTTGGTGTCCTAATGGGTGAACAAATAGACAAAAAGAGGGTAATTTGGTGTCCTAATGGGTGAACAGATAGACAAAAAGAGGGTAATATGGTGTCCTAATGGGTGAACAGATAGACAAAAAGAGGGTAATTTGGTGTCCTAATGGGTGAACAAATAGCCAAAAAGAGGGTAATATGGTGTCCTAATGGGTGAACAAATAGACAAAAAGAGGGTAATTTGGTGTCCTAATGGGTGAACAAATAGACAAAAAGAGGGTAATATGGTGTCCTAATGGTGAACAAATAAACAGTTCTCTGAGCCAGCCAATAAGTGCTCGGAGCGGCCCATCACTCCTCCACTACACCCCATTACCTCAAGGGGAGATATCCACTTGAGGGATTTTTTCTAGACCCCCCTCTCCCCCATGTTTAGCCCTATTGCTTTTGAAATTTTAAGACATTCGCCCCATTAGTTAGGCGATTTTAAGAACCCTCGCCCCATTTCTGTCAATTTTAAGACCATTCGTGCCATTTAGGTGTCGATTTTTTCCTGGCGAGCGATAGCGAGCCTGTAATTTAAGGGGAATCGGCCTTCGGCCGGGACATTTTTCTACCGAAAAATGTACAAATTTATCTTGAAAGGGGGTCTAGGGGGAGTAATTTTAAGCTTGATGGAAGTCCACTAAAAACCTCCCTTAACAACGGTCCACATATTTCACCCCTCCTTGAGTAAGATATCATGACTAGCCTATAATTATAAGATACGGTTACCAATATTGTAATTGTGCTCACCTGTTAGTACTCCAAGAGAATATACTAGTTAATTAACCCCTTCTGTATCGGTGATGTACGTTTCATCATATCCTGGCAACTATTAGACGATGTTGTACAGCCTAGGAAGGAAGCTTACTCCTTGAAAAGGCTACAGACCATCTCAATTATTCCTTTTAGCTACCACATATCCTTCCTAAGCTTCATTAAATCGTCTAAATGTAGCTAGAACAAAATAAAACAGACGTCGCCGGTGCGGAAAGGGTTAAGAAATTATAATTAGATAGAGCAGAAGGGTCAAGGAGATGATGAATAAATTACTAGTAGTAGTAGTAGTAGTAGTAGTAGTAGCAACAGCAGTATAATTTTTACTTTATTTTTTATTTTTATTTTTTTATTTTTTATTTTATTTTTTATTCGGTTGACAAGTACCGGGAAAAAATATGTCACAAAAATACCTAATCAGTAAGTTAATAACAAATGCTCCGTGCGTGCATCCTCCTCAGATGCACTTTCATTCAAAAATGTCCTAGGCATATTCAAATCTTGACGTTAGTCGGTTTTATTATTATATTTACTGTATATACTTTGGCTCATACCGGTATCCCATTCTATTTTATATTAGTTTACGGTATTTATTTATTTATATATTTTCGTTTTTTAATTATTATTCTGCTGTTGGTCAAATAAACCCCTTACAGGTGTTGTTTGGATACGGTACTTAATAAACCCCTTACAGGTGATGTTTGGATATGGTACTTAATAAACCCCTTACAGGTGATGTTTGGATATGGTACTTAATAAACCCCTTACAGGTGATGTTTGGATACAGTACTTAATAAACCCCTTACAGGTAATGTTTGGATATGGTACTTAATAAACCCCTTACAGGTAATGTTTGGATATGGTACTTAATAAACCCCTTACAGGTGATGTTTGGATACGGTACTTAATAAACCCCTTACAGGTGATGTTTGGATACGGTACTTAATAAACCCCTTACAGGTGATGTTTGGATACGGTACTTAATAAACCCCTTACAGGTAATGTTTGGATACGGTACTTAATAAACCCCTTACAGGTAATGTTTGGATATGGTACTTAATAAACCCCTTACAGGTAATGTTTGGATATGGTACTTAATAAACCCCTTACAGGTAATGTTTGGATACGGTACTTAATAAACCCCTTACAGGTGATGTTTGGATACGGTACTTAATAAACAGACATTTGACAACTCCCAACATTTAATATTGTTATCATCATAAACCATCACTAATACTGACTGATTTGCAAGTTAACCCGTGGAGCCCAGGCTAGTTTTGTAATGTTTGCGCACCAGAACCCGGCCAGTTTTCAAAAAATTGTTTTATTCCAGAAACAATAGCGAATGGGTTAGGAATGAAGGAAAAACCACGAAAAACCGCTCTAAAAGCTTAAAAAATGGTCCTACAGAGCCCCCGAAAACGGATTTTACAAGAGTAAAAAATTGAAGGCAATTATCCCAAAAAAACAGGTTATTGCGCGCTCGCGCGCACGTGGACTTTGAGAGTTTTCAACCATCGGCACGGTTGCGTGGGATACGTACACAGTTCCCATACAAATCTGAGCCCTCTTGAGTGGCTACACCTGAGGTTACGGTCGCCGCAATTAGCGTGACGCGTCAGGCGCGTCTCTGGGGCTGTGCGTTACATACATCGCCGACGCGTCAGACGCGTCGCTGGGGCTGTACGGGTTAATACCATGTCTCGTATCTCTCTCTCCCCCCCCCCCTTTTCCACTTTTCTATCTCTCTGATCCTCTCTCTCTCGAAGACAGAGAAACCTACAATTAAACAGAAACTAGACAAGCTTGCACACACACAGAAGGATAGACCCATAAAACTACACACACACACACACACATACGATCACACAGACTGACAGACAGACACACACGAATAACAGATATGACAGAAATACACAGACATTCAGACTACGCAGACGGAAATTAGGGTGACGCGTCAGGCGCGTCTCTGGGGCTGTGCGTTACATACATCGCCGACGCGTCAGACCTCGCTGGGGCTGTACGGGTTAATACCATGTCTCTTATCTCTCTCTCCCCCCCCCCCTTTTCCACTTTTCTATCTCTCTGATCCTCTCTCTCTCGAAGACAGAGAAAACTACAATTAAACAGAAACTAGACAAGCTTGCACACACACAGAAGGATAGACCCATACAACTACACACACACACACACACATACGATCACACAGACTGACAGACAGACACACACGAATAACAGATATGACAGAAATACACAGACATTCAGACTACGCAGACGGAAAGGACCCACCCACCCACCCCCACACACAAAAGCAGGACCTTTCACAGTGACAGAACGCAGGACATTACTCTTGCCCCAAAAAGAACACTCGGTATAAATCTCCTCTTTTTAATCTGCGCCCACCAATTTCTACACTTTTCCTGGCCCTTCATAAATTTCTCTCCCTTGCATTGATTTGATTTCTCAGGGTTGCGTGTGTGGCTTTCTTCGAGT
The DNA here is from genome assembly GCA_032716605.1 of Paralithodes platypus. NCBI lineage: Eukaryota > Metazoa > Arthropoda > Malacostraca > Decapoda > Lithodidae > Paralithodes > Paralithodes platypus. The sequence goes on from CM064497.1 coordinate 3,795,953, forward strand.
TTTAACGGCTTCCGGGGTTCTATTGGTGTTGGTGTGGGGTTTTTGTTTTGTTTTAGGTTCATGCTGTCTCGTCTTCTCTCTCTGATTATTTATCTATCTTTTTGTCTGTCTCATTATTTTCCCCACCCCCCTCTCTCTGTTTATCTCATGTGTGTGTGTGTGTGTGTGTGTGTGTGTGTGTGTGTGTGTGTGTTTTTTTTTTTTTGAAGGCCTACCGGTAATGCTTGGCTCTATGTACTGTATGTAGGTTTGTGTGTGTGTGTCTATGTCTGTGTTTGAAGGCCTACCGGTAATGCTTGGCTCTATGTACTGTATGTAGGTTTGTGTGTGTGTGTCTGTGTCTGTGTTTGAAGGCCTACCGGTAATGCTTGGCTCTATGTACTGTATGTAGGTTTGTGTGTGTGTGTCTGTGTCTGTGTTTGAAGGCCTACCGGTAATGCTTGGCTCTATGTACTGTATGTAGGTTTGTGTGTGTGTGTCTGTGTCTGTGTTTGAAGGCCTACCGGTAATGCTTGGCTCTATGTACTGTATGTAGGTTTGTGTGTGTGTCTGTGTCTGTGTTTGAAGGCCTACCGGTAATGCTTGGCTCTATGTACTGTATGTAGGTTTGTGTGTGTGTGTCTGTGTTTGAAGGCCTACCGGTAATGCTTGGCTCTATGTACTGTATGTAGGTTTGTGTGTGTGTGTCTGTGTTTGAAGGCCTACCGGTAATGCTTGGCTCTATGTACTGTATGTAGGTTTGTGTGTGTGTGTCTGTGTTTGAAGGCCTACCGGTAATGCTTGGCTCTATGTACTGTATGTAGGTTTGTGTGTGTGTGTCTGTGTCTGTGTTTGAAGGCCTACCGGTAATGCTTGGCTCTATGTACTGTATGTAGGTTTGTGTGTGTGTGTGTGTGTCTGTGTTTGAAGGCCTACCGGTAATGCTTGGCTCTATGTACTGTATGTAGGTTTGTCTTTCAATAATCTCTATTCCTTTCAAAAGTTTGTATTTCCACACACACCACACCACACCACACACACACACACGCACCCACACACACACACACACACACACACACACACACACACACACACACACACACACACACACACACACACACACACACACACACACACACACACACACACACACACACACACACACACACACACACACACACACACACACACACACACACACACACACACACACACACACACACACACACACACACACACACACACACACACACACACACACACACACACACACACCACACACACACACACGCACCCACACACACACACACACACACACACACACCACACACACACACACACACACACACACACACACACACACACACACACACACACACACACACACACACACACACACACACACACACACACACACACACACACACACACACACACACACACACACACACACACACACACACACACACACACACACACACACACACCCACACACACACACACACCACACACACACACACACACACACACACACACACACACACACACACACACACACACACACACACACACACACACACCTCCCCGTGGCGTAACTGATAGCGCGTCTGGCTCACAACCAGAAGGTCCCGGGATCGAGACCCGGGCAGGGAAGACATTTGGGCAAGTCTCCTAACGGTGTAGCCTCTGTTCACCTAGCAGTATAAATAGGAACCTGGAATAAGTGGACGAAGTTGTGACGTCCCATCTGGGGTTGGTGCTCGGTTACAAGGTGAGATGGGTATCGTACTGGTCAACCTAAGCTACTGGTCAACCTAGCCTTCCTGTGAGACTGGTACCGTAGTGAGAATGGTACCGTACAGATTAGCCCTAAGCCTTCGTGTCCAGATGTCGCCAATTGGCTAAAATACAGACTACACACACATCCACAGCCATTCCAACGATACATAAACACTTAACATGCATTTCACGCAATACATTCCCAGTTAAGGAGGCGCGATAATAATGAGCTTAGCTCGCATTGCGTGGATTCCCCTTGACGAACAAGCAAGTGAATACACACACACACACACACACACACACACACACACACACACACACACACACACACACACACACACACACACACACACACACACACACACACACACACACACACACACACACACACACACACACACACACACACACACACACACACACACACTCACTCCCTCTCTCTTTGCTTTCAACCTCTCCACCACCTCATAGTTAGCATATCCAGCAGGAAGTTTGTCAGTTTCAAGTTTCCGGGCAGGCAATTTACATAATGCCCCAGCTTGCCCAGACCCCTCCATCACACTTACCCGATTATACTATAGTCCATTAACCCTTTGAGTACCAGCAACGTGTGGTATTTTTTATTTTACCTATATTTAGACGATATTATGCAGCTCAGGAAGGCTCTGTGGTAGGCAAAAGGGTTGGTCGAGATAGTTTGAAGCCCTATTACAGAGCTAGAGGTCCTTCCTAAGCTGAATAAAATCGTCTAATAGTTGCCATAAAATGATGAAAAGGACGTCCCTGGTACTGCATGGGTTAAGGGGATAGTGGCCGGTTTTCTGGGCTATTAATTCATTTATTTTTTTAGTTTCCTCGCTAGACCTCCATCAAACTTAAAAAAACACCCCCTAGACCCCCCTTCAAGATAAATTTGTAAATTTTTCGATAGAAAAATGTCCCGGCCAAAGGCCGGTTCCTCTTAAAATTACAGGCTCGCTATCGCTCGCTAGGAAAAAATCGACACCTAAATGGCACGAAAGGTCTTGAAATTGACAACGAAAAGGGGAGAAAGGTATTAAAATCGCCAAACTAATGGAAGGAACGTCTTAAAATGTCAAAACTAATATGCTAAACACGAGGGAGAAGGAGGTCCATAAAAGCGAGTACGGTAGTACCCCGTTAATTACAGACAAAAGATGTTGAACGATAACCGAATTACAGGCAAAAGATGTTGAACGATAGCCGAATTACAGGCAAAAGATGTTGAACGATAACCGAATTACAGGCAAAAGATGTTGAACGATAACCGAATTACAGGCAAAAGATGTTGAACGATAACCGAATTACAGGCAAAAGATGTTGAACGATAACCGAATTACAGGCAAAAGATGTTGAACGATAGCCGAATTACAGGCAAAAGATGTTGAACGATAACCGAATTACAGGCAAAAGATGTTGAACGATAGCCGAATTACAGGCAAAAGATGTTGAACGATAGCCGAATTACAGGCAAAAGATGTTGAACGATAACCGAATTACAGGCAAAAGATGTTGAACGATAACCGAATTACAGGCAAAAGATGTTGAACGATAACCGAATTACAGGCAAAAGATGTTGAACGATAGCCGAATTACAGGCAAAAGATGTTGAACGATAGCCGAATTACAGGCAAAAGATGTTGAACGATAGCCGAATTACAGGCAAAAGATGTTGAACGATAGCCGAATTACAGGCAAAAGATGTTGAACGATAGCCGAATTACAGGCAAAAGATGTTGAACGATAGCCGAATTACAGGCAAAAGATGTTGAACGATAGCCGAATTACAGGCAAAAGATGTTGAACGATAGCCGAATTACAGGCAAAAGATGTTGAACGATAGCCGAATTACAGGCAAAAGATGTTGAACGATAGCCGAATTACAGGCAAAAGATGTTGAACGATAACCGAATTACAGGCAAAAGATGTTGAACGATAGCCGAATTACAGGCAAAAGATGTTGAACGATAACCGAATTACAGGCAAAAGATGTTGAACGATAGCCGAATTACAGGCAAAAGATGTTGAACGATAACCGAATTACAGGCAAAAGATGTTGAACGATAACCGAATTACAGGCAAAAGATGTTGAACGATAACCGAATTACAGGCAAAAGATGTTGAACGATAGCCGAATTACAGGCAAAATATGTTGAACGATAGCCGAATTACAGGCAAAAGATGTTGAACGATAGCCGAATTACAGGCAAAAGATGTTCAACGATAGCCGAATTACAGGCAAAAGATGTTGAACGATAGCCGAATTACAGGCAAAAGATGTTCAACGATAGCCGAATTACAGGCAAAAGATGTTCAACGATAGCCGAATTACAGGCAAAAGATGTTGAACGATAGCCGAATTACAGGCAAAAGATGTTGAACGATAGCCGAATTACAGGCAAAAGATGTTCAACGATAGCCGAATTACAGGCAAAAGATGTTGAACGATAGCCGAATTACAGGCAAAAGATGTTGAACGATAGCCGAATTACAGGCAAAAGATGTTGAACGATAACCGAATTACAGGCAAAAGATGTTGAACGATAGCCGAATTACAGGCAAAAGATGTTCAACGATAGCCGAATTACAGGCAAAAGATGTTCAACGATAGCCGAATTACAGGCAAAAGATGTTGAACGATAGCCGAATTACAGGCAAAAGATGTTGAACGATAGCCGAATTACAGGCAAAAGATGTTCAACGATAGCCGAATTACAGGCAAAAGATGTTCAACGATAGCCGAATTACAGGCAAAAGATGTTGAACGATAGCCGAATTACAGGCAAAAGATGTTGAACGATAACCGAATTACAGGCAAAAGATGTTGAACGATAGCCGAATTAATTCTTTCTAGTCTTTTTTATGGTATGTGCAACGACAAAATTATGGTTTATAGTTCAAATTATGTTTTTGGAAGTGATGAAATGGCCAAAACAGTGCTATTTCATGCTAATTATAATGTATTCCTTATGATGAAATGGCCAAAACAGTGTTATTTCATGCTAATTATAATGTATTCCTTATGATGAAATGGCCAAAACAGTGCTATTTCATGCTAATTATAATGTATTCCTTATGATAAAATGGCCAAAACAGTGTTATTTCATGCTAATTATAATGTATTCCTTATGATGAAATGGCCAAAACAGTGTTATTTCATGCTAATTATAATGTATTCCTTAATTATGTCCATTCAAGTCTTCAAACAAAATTGCTCCGGTTGGACATCCTGAATATAGGCCTAGGCTGTCACACGAAAGCCGAGTCCATTTTTTTTAGTCGTTATTACTAAAATTGTGGCCAAAATGTTTCACCATCTCTAACTATCACCAATTAATTCATTGTATGGAGAAATCCGGCGAAAAATATTGACACCTGGATGGGGGTAAACGTCTTAAAACAGTAGGCTGAATGGGGCCGAATGGATACAAGCCGAAGAGAGAGGGAGAGAAAGAGAAAAAAAAAGCGAGGTGGGCTCCCTTAAGGGATTTTTTAGCTAACTATAATATTCTAGCGTTATTGTAGTTGCCGATATTAATGACAGAAGACGGCCCATAATGCTGGTAGATGCATACAAGCAAATAGAATGTTGTTGTTACTGTCTTATCACCTATTTTTCCAGCATAATTTCTGGACAATTATTTGGTCTGGAGACTTCTGAATTCAAACCTTATTGACATTTAACTAACTATAACCTTCTAAGGTCAGTAGAGTTGCCGATATCGATGAAAAATGACTCCAACATGCCGAGACAAATAAAAGGTGCCAATCAAGTTTCGTCCGGAGAAGCTCTAAGACTTTGTTTTTATGGGGCACTGTAGTTTTATATGAACCCTATTTGGGCCGAGGGGGTCTTTTTGGAACCCACCTGTTTTACTTCATTACTTTGGAGATGCTAAGGCGTTTCACCCCATTAGTTTAGTGATAATCACAAACTTAACCCCATTCAGGTGTCACTTATTTTCTGGTCAAGTGATGGCGAACCCTGCAATATAGAAGAAATTGGCCTTTGGCTGTGCCACTTTTCTATCGAAAATTGTACAAATTTAGCTATAAAGGGGTGTGAGTGAGCATTTATAAAAGGAAGTCTGGGCAGGCATTTTTGTTAGCCAAGGGGACAAAGTAAAATACATTGCTGTAAAATGGTGGCAGGTATAAAGGCGCCAATCGAGTGTCGTCAGGAGACCCTCTGAACCTCGGGTTTTATGGGGTACTGTCTTATTACCGGGCCCTGCTTTATTATGGTGCTCCGTTGGTTATGGCTCTTTCACTTGTTTTATATTAAGCGAGGCCTACGCGTCTTCCTATTGTTCTTCATTATTTTATATTAAGCTAGGCCTACGCGTCTTATTGTTCTTCATTAAGTTAGGTCATGCCCATTCTCTATTTCTTTGCTGCTAAGTTTTATCACAATACATATATTTTGCTATAGTCTCTCCGTGTACACTCACTCTCATATTCTTCACTATTACTATCTCTCATAACTAACCTCGTATATTTACTATGTTGTATCATACTTATTCATAATTGATTTACCACAATAAAACCTGTGGCAATTCATCAAAATCAACAATATTTTTTACTTCAGTTTTAAAGCGAAAGAATTATGAGCGTTACACTGCAATGTCATATAGGTTATACAGTATACTATATTAAACATAGTATATATACTGTATACTTTAGTGTGACGTACGCTGCGCAGTATATTTACTGTATATTGCATGCAATAAGTACCCGGTACATAGCGGAGGTTATTGTTCTATCCCATTAAGTTTATCTTTCCTATAAAATGAAAGGAAACATGAAGTTTTGTTATAGAATTGCTTGAGGTACTTAAACAAAATGTAATGTTTATGAATATTTTTACTGGAATCATTTTTGTATAACCCACCCTACAGCTGATTCAAATTTATGACGGGAATGCTTTGAATTACAATTAAAAATATGTGTAATATCTATGAATAATTTCACTGGAATAAATTAATCTTCTATACCCTACCTTACACTCTTAAGACACAAGTCGTGGTCCTAATGTTTGGAAGCCATCCCGAACGGAATTGAATCTGGGCATTTTTCTACCGAAATACGTTCACATTTATCTCGAAGGAAACTCTAGGTGATTTTTTGTTTTCTAAGCTTGATGAAGGACTAGGAAGGAAACTAAAAGAACACAAAAAGAAAAGAAGGAATATAAAACAAAACAAATATCTCCTTAAATTCCTGACTTATCTTGCAGCGGGAACAAGTAAGACATCATTTTTCACGGAGGCTGCACCATTTATCATACTTCGTGGCACATTCATTATAAACCAACCCCCGTATTCTAAAACCACACCTTCCAGAACGAATTAAGCTGAAACAAATAGTGATCATTCTGAAACCGGATGATATTTAGCTTATTGTCACAAATTAGCACTCAGTTGTATACACCTCCGTGTGCTAGGCCTAGGCTATAGGTTTCAGGAAACACTTAACCTTTTCAAGATCCGATAGCGCATTTCTTCTCTGTTTTCTGGCTATCATTATACGATTTTATTACGATTAGGAAGGGTATGTGGAAATCAGAGGGTTAATTGAGATAGTCTCTACCCTTACAATTCCCAAAGATCCTTCCTAATATGTATACAATCGTCTAATGACAGCTAGAATAAACTGTCAAAATGCATCATCATTTTCAAAAGGATAAACAAACTTAATAACCAGAAACAAATAGTGATCTTTCTAAAACTGGATGATATTAAGCCCTTTATAAAAAAATATAGCACTCGGTTGTGTTATCTGCGTTAGATATAGGGTTAGGGAAGCATTTAAGTGTGGATAAAAAAAAAAAAAAAAAAAAAAAAAATGGTGGTGAATAGTGATGAATTGTGGTGAATAACGATGATGGTGGTGATTAATGATAAATGGTGGTGAATAATGATAAATGGTGGTGAATAATGATAAATGGTGGTGAATAATGATGAATGGTGGTGAATAATGATAAATGGTGGTGAATAATGATAAATGGTGGTGAATAATGATGAATGGTGGTGATTAATGATAAATGGTGGTGAATAATGATAAATGGTGGTGAATAATGATGAATGGTGGTGAATAATGATAAATGGTGGTGAATAATGATAAATGGTGGTGAATAATGATGAATGGTGGTGAATAATGATAAATGGTGGTGAATAATGATAAATGGTGGTGAATAATGATAAATGGTGGTGAATAATTATGAATGGTGGTGAATAATGATGAATGGTGGTGATCAATGATGAATGGTGGTGAATAATGCTGAATGGTGGTGAATAATGCTGAATGGTGGTGAATAATGATGAATGGTGATGAATGATGCTGAATGGCGGTGAATAAGGATGAATGGAGATGAATAATGCTGAACGGTAATAAATGTTGGTGAAGAATGAAAAAGTATGATAAATAGATGATTAATAAAGCATGGTGATGAATGGTGACGAATGACAATGAATGATGCTAAATAATAATGAATGGTGATAAATGGTGATTAATAGTGATGAATAATAATGATATTGATAATGATATAACCATAGTGAATCGGTAATGCATGGGCTACCGGTAGCCTACTGATAAATGGAGATGAGTAATTAGGCTATATACGGTAATGATAAATAGTAATTGGCAGCCAAAGGATAATGAAGACTGATGGTGAATATGTTATTAAACAAATGATGACTCGTAAGATGCAATACTCAAGTGAATAATAATAATGAGCTTTGAAGCATGATGCTGGATAGTGATAATGGTTAACGAAGAGCGGTACTAACCAACGATTTATATTGAGAATTAATTACCGTACTAAACACAAATATCGGTTAACTGCATTAACAAAAAGCGAATATCTTCCCTCAATACTGAGTTATACTTTCGGTTATTTTAAACGACAGTAGGGATACTGTAAAACAAAAAGTTTTCAGCCAGTACCCAACCTGCGGGGGTGTGGGGGCGGCAGCCCCCACCCATATACTAGGTTAGGTTGTTGTTGTTGTTCCCTAAGCTGCCTGGCCGAACAGTCCCGAGTCCCTGAGGAAGGCCATGGCCACGATCGGGCTTTCCCACAGAGCTCTCATTGAGTGTAGATTGTGTTGTTGGCATAAGTGGTTGTGTGAAATGCAGTCTTCTATGATGTGTTTAATGGTATGGGGTGCTGTGTTACATCCCGGGCAGGCGTCGACAACGGAGTCATCCAGTCTCTTCTGATAGCTCAGGAGAGCTGGATGATGTCCGCATCTCAGCCTGGCCAGGTGGACTCTGTCCTCGCGAGGAAGGGAGGATTCGGAAGGATGGATTTCGGGAGGTCGTGCATGCAGCTGCGTGTTGTCTGTGAGTGAGTGGATGGATCGGCGAGAGATATGAGTATGGATGTGCTTCTGGAAGTTGGTTCGGGGTGGGCAGGGAGGGAGACAGTGGAGGAAAACCGGATGCCGGCCGCGGGGAGCAGTTTCGGGAGCCAAACCGTCACAACCATCCCCTCCCTGGGGGCACGGGTCCTTGGAGCGGCTTCGGTCGCGCCGGGAATTTCCACTAGGTTAGGTTAGGTTAGGTTAGGTTAGGTTAGGTTGTTATATTAGGCTAATAGCAAAAACAAGAAAAACAAAAAAAAAGTAACTCAACCAACGGGAGGGGGTGGGGGGCACCCCCCACCCATATACTAGGTTAGGTTACGTAAGGTTGTGATAATATTCAAGGGCACTAGTGTGACGTTATGAGAAACAATGTATTAGGGAAAATAGGCACCAATAGATTCGCCATATTTTTCTCTATATAGTCCGGATGGAGGATTTTCGTTATCAACAAATTGAAAAATACCCACTTCACAGACAAATACACCAAAAATCTAAGTCAAAGCGGGGGTGTGGGGGCAGCAGCCCCCACCTATAATACTAGGATAGGTTAGGTAAGGTTGTTAGGTTAGGCTAATGTCCTTTCAAAGGGGTATAGCGGCTATAGCCTTAGCCTAGGCTAGTAGCCTATACCCGGTCAGAGATAAGAAGAAGAGTCCTGCAGTAGTCTCCTTGAATGCCACCAAGGTTGTTAGGTTATGCTAATAGCCTAGCACATTTTGCCTATGGGGAAAAAAAAAAGCCTAGGCCTAACCCAACCAGCGGGGGTGTGGGGGCGGCAGCCCCCACCCATAATACTAGGATAGGTTAGGCAAGGTTGTTAGGTTAGGCTAATGTCTTCCCAAAGTTGACTATTTTTATAACATAAGATACACTATTAGGCTACCCACTCCACCCAGTGAAATCCGAGCCAGCTTTCGTCAAAAGTTGGCTCAGGTAGCCTATTCACAAAATTGGGTTTTGTGGGTTTGCAAGTTGGGAAAACCCGAGCCAAGTTTTGATACAAAACGCTATATTTATTGTATTTTTACGCTTTCAACCCCTCGTTTTCCCTGAACTTTATAGCCTAGCCCTCCCCACTAGTGGGGGGGGGGCCAGGGTGCCAAAACAGAAATTATCCAGTTCTGGATCATTTTTCTAAGCTTACAAGGAGCAACTTTGCGCGGCGTCTGCGGGGGGTGCGGGGGGCGCAGCCCCCCGCCTCATAACAGGGGGTCCGGGGGCGTAGCCCCCTGGCCGCCGGAGAAATTTTGAGATGTGAAGGTAAATATATGCACAATACATGCTCAAAATTTATTAAAAGGAATGAATAATATTGTAAGTAAAAGGGATGTTATGTATGTTTACTGGTGTTTAATCAGGATACTAGGGGAGCTGGCTGCCTGTACTTCAGTCTCAAAGAGATGCACTTCAGGTCCACTAATATAGGCATTGAAAACAGGTTTTTAAATTATTCTTAGCAGCCCCTGTTTTAGTTTTGTAACTTTTGTCCAATAAAGATTTCATGTATATTTGTTGTTGCATTCCAAGAACTATTACATACTTAATTTATATCCTTTCATATGATACATGAGTTACTATAGAGTACTGGTTAAAATACATACCGGTACAAAGTTTCAAGAATAAACTTTGATTAGAACATTTGTTGCCTATTATTTTCCCTGGACCGAGTGAAAAATACCTGGGTAGGCTATTCCCATCTCGGGTTAAGTACAATCAGTAGGAACGTAGAAACTTACTTTAATTTTCACAACTTTAAAAGACTCAAGATTCTGCGAGGCTAATTCCGAAAATATTCAATCAAGTCTCCGTTACCCCCATGAAGTCAGGTTATAGTAATGACAAGACATACCAATAATATATGTTAGTTAGCGGGTGTGTGGACTGTGGGGATAGTGGCAGCCCCCACTTTGGACACTAAGACTAAGTAAAGTTAGGTTAGGGTAAGGTAATGCAAATTATCTACTCATAACATGATAAACAATTGAACAATAAACTACTGTACTATATTCCTTGAAGAAATAAAAACAAACAATTGTACATAAGGCTGCGGAAAGATTCTTTAGTGATACCCAAGTCATGGCCGGGATTCCGGGAAATCTATAAATGCACTGTAGGCGGTAGGCCTAGCTGCTGGCTGTACACTTATTAAATTGTACCGGTAATCTGGCTAAAAAGTTACCGGTATACAAAATGAGAACATAGAGGCAGGGTGCAGATCCCACTTTGGACACTAAGTTTGGACTTTGGTTAGGGTAAGTTATTGCAAATCTTCCACTCATAATATAAACTACAATAAAATAAGATACCAGTAGATAAGATACTACTGTAGCCTATTCTGCCTATAGCCTATACCTTGAAAACAAAAACAAACGGTAAGACTGCGAAAGTATTCTTCAGTGACAGGTCTACCCCTATAGGCCTAATCCCACGGCATGACGGCAAACTGTTATTGTCATAGGCTATAGCCTAGCCAGGGTGTCGAATGACGCTGTTTTTGTGAGTGATACAACTTTCTGTATAATGATAACAAAAAATTAATCCTAGCCTAGGCCTAGCCTACGTATTTTTATATTATTATTTTAAAAGTTAGACATCTAAAATAGGCCTAGGCTTAGGCCTACTGTGTTCCAAAACTCAAGAGTAGCCTAGGCTAGGTTAGCCTAGGCTAGCCTTAGCTACAAAAAAAAAAAAAAAAACAGGAATGTTGGTCTAGGCTAAGTTTAATATACACTTCCCAGGTCATTTTAACAGTTCTATTGCTTCTATATATCATATAATACACCATAGAGTAAGTTTTTAATAACTAGAAAAAAAGGTCATCTTCTAAATAATTACCATAATTGAGGACCTTCGCCATTCCCGGGTTAAGAGTGGGCTCTGAGTCTTAGCCTACCAGAACCAGATTCCCAGCTGCCTAGCTAACCTTATTTTGTACTGTCTTTAACCTCACATCTTCCTTGATCTTCATTAGCCTATCAATACATTATACATAGCCCCACTAGTGGGGGCAGTCCTAAGATTGTTGGATAATGGGTTATCCTAAGCCTAATATGCCTAGCCTCAGCCTAGGCTACTCATTTCTGCTTCAAATCATCATTATCATCATAGGCCTAGGCTAATACAAGTAGGCCTAGGCTTATCTGACAAAATAATATGCTTGGCTACTTACAAAATCGCTGTTTGGTGCTTGCTAGAAGTCAGGTTTATCCAAAGTATCACCTTGAACTTATACCTTATATATAATGAGTTCCCCAAGATTAATATGCACAATTTTAGAATGTGTAGGGCACTCGCACTTCACATGAAGTCAATGTTATATTCCAGCCCCTTAATTCACTCTATTTTTCCACAAATATATCGGTAAATAACAGCTAACACATTTCCAAGTGTTCCACAGTTGATTGGCGGCAAGCTAATTTGACGTCATCATTGGATTATTCTCGGAAACACCACAATGGAAAACAGTGCTGATATTCGTTCGTTGTTTTCCATTAATCCAACAAATATATACCCCTGAAAACCAATAATTCATCATAAAATCGTACTAATTTATAGCTTACCTTATGCCTCAAGGTCTTGCGCTCTTTGTCAAACACATACAATTATATTCATTCACTATTTTTAAGAAATTAGAGACCCCATAAAATTAGCACATACGAAACAATATCTGTATTTTGTAAGAGTTTAATTAAGATGAAATCTGATCAGAAAATTAACATTCAAACTTAAATTAATATTTTACATTATTCATTTCAGTGAAATTTAGTCAATATATTAAACACATGGAGTAGTTTAGTTAATATATACATAGTTTTAGATAAATACCTATTATTATCCTTTAATCTACATATTTTTGAGCATTCGAGTGCCAATAAAATTACGGTAGTTGTGTTCGTCTTGACTCAGCCTTCGGCGCAATATAACATCGGAGTGTAGGGGTACATTGGTTGTTTGTTTGTTTGTTTGTTTTAGCGGACTCTCCCATCCAGGAGTTCGTTCTATGAACGATGGCTGTTTCCTTATTGTAATATATATTTGTTATATTGGTGCTAAAGTCAGTCACCTCATCCGAACCGAACAAGTTGTGTTTTCACAGTGTAAACAAATCGCTCTCATGACTCGAGCTCTGGATTTATCCGTCTATATTTACATTAGTAGCTGCATTTGGACTTCAATACAGGTGATATATAATAGTTCTAAGATCATAGCCAATGTAGAGTACAGTGTAGAGCAGAGCAACTATCGTTTGATGAGTGTAATGTAGAAATAGAATGGCAGGTTTAGCGGGGCTCCCGGCCGCCCCGGGACAGTCACAGGCTCTTAGCCTATTTCAGTATCAATATTTTTTCAATGTTAGGTTCGGGATCACGAAGAAAATGGGCGAATTTTGGCACACTGGGGGGGGCGTGTTTTTAGATTGTTGGATAATGGGTAAATACTCATTTCAGCTCCTCTTCAGTATAAAACAACACTATATCTGAAGGAAAAATAAAATAAAATAAAACTTAGTGAAATCGCTGTCGGTCCAAAAAGTCAGGTTTACCAATAATTTAGCTACAAACAGCCTCGTAAAAATACATAGCCTACATATGTTGGGGATGGATGTAGTTTTCGGGCGTACGGTCGTCATGTTGTGCGCTCGCAGTCTCTATTTCGACGCTATATTTTCTGCTATTTGCCCCCTGTCATTACTACATGAATACTAGGTTAGGTTAGGTTAGGTTGTTTGGTTAGGCTAATGTATTTTTATATCCAAAGGCAGTCAAAATAGACGGGAACATGATGGGAAAGGTCTGACGCCACTACGCGTAGTGTAAACAAAGCTGGCGGTACGCCCGCACTTAACACTCTTGCCCATATGTTGCTGCTTGTTTTCCTTTTCACTCTGATGAATTGTGATAAACAATTAAGTTGTTGTCTATAACAATAAATCAATATTAGTTCTGAGGGCTCCAATATGAATCATTAATAAAAATCTATCTCCATCCTTCTTCCACAAATCCCACACATCATGCTAGGCTATACGAGAGAAGCCCTCTGAACTATGCCGTATATAGCCTAGCCTACATATATCAATAAAAGATAAACACATTTAGGCCTATGACAAAAACAAAATAAATAATTATACATAAAACATAGCCTACACATAAAATTATCCAGGCGAAAGGATATATTCATTGCGTGAAACACGTAGACAAAAGTCGGACGATCAGACGTGGGACCGGGAAATGCCAATAGCTTATTTACCTTAATTTCCTTCGCTGTGCTTCTTCCCACCGCTTCCAGAGATACACCAGGTCCTTGTGATCAACGTATGAGTGGAATATACACGCTGAATGTCCCTGGAGTTCCATATAATACGATTAAAACAGAGCGCAAATCACTTCACATCTTCCGTCACAATCAAAACACGCAAGGAAACGTCTATATTGGAAACCAACTGTAATTAGTTACTAAAAATTATCTGATGAGCCTATTCACTCTTCTAACACATGCAAACAATGTTTAGAATTACTAGGGATAGTATAATTATACCATTTCATTTTATAGCAAACTTTAAAAGCGAACGTTCATGTAGATGCTCATTTGACTTCTCCCGAGGTCTGCTAGGCGATCAGCTGACTGCCACTTTAACCTCGTTACCTGTACATAAGAAGGTATAACTGAGATAATGAGCTCGTCGGCACCCAAGGCTCACTTACACGCACACCTACAGTCCACACACATATACGCACATACACACCCTCTTCAGTAACAACGTTCTTCGAAGTGTTGGGGCTTGTACTGATGTGCAAATAAGGAGTAAAGACGGCCTGTGAGTTTTGATGCGTCCTAAATGAAAACTTGCAATTCGATTATTGTTTTGTTTTTCATATTTGCTAATACTTACAGTAATTACGACATTGTTCGGTTGAATTTTACTAAAGGGGCGCGCATCTGACAGGCACCACCAAGTACTTATTAGAGATTTAAGTTAAGTTGCCACGCATCCATCAACAACCTACACACTTTTTCTGGTATGATCCTAGTAATAGAAACAATTTAATAACGTTTTTAATGTGGTTTTCGACGAGAATAAAGAAGTGCGTTTGGGCCGAACATCGGGAGTTTACCGCATCTTCCGATCGTCGGTTTGTTGACACGACGCTCGACGTTAGTTATGTTTACTGTTGTTTTTTTTTGTTTTTTGTGTTTGCCCCCTGCTGGCAATATATATGATGATGACAATAAGTCTAGGGGAGGGGGAGGGGGGGTTGAGGGTCAACACATACTGGATCCCGCGGCCTAAATTTTAATTGAACCGCCCCAATATAGGAAATTAGTTAATGCGCGAAGTAGCCTACTATAACCTCGATCACTATGTAAACAAACAATCGCCGTTACTCCCGCGAACGCAACTTTTCCACCGAGTTATCTTGATATTTCGTCTAATATTATTAATATTAAAGTTTCCCCATTGTTTTGTTAGTGCTTCTTACACCAAAAAAGGGTGTGGCTTTGTGTTGGATGCGTGGAAACCGAAAACAAATCTGTATTTAATCCTTAGTGGTACCTGTAAAATAGCTCTCCATGTTCTTTTTTCTACACTGTACAACGAGGGTATAATTATAAGTAAAGCGAAGCGGATCAATGCATTTTAAGTTGGCAAGTGATATACATTGAATGTTATTTTTCACTTCATCTGTATGATTGTCTATCTGACTAGTTTCTTTCTCCTCTCACCCCCCCCCCTTATCTCTCTCTCTCTCTCTCTCTCTCTCTCTCTCTCTACAAATGAAGTTACTCAGTCGATTTGGACGAGCAAACAGCAATCTTTCCGTCATTTTTCTCAATCAGTTTAGAGCTGGAAGGAGCAGAAGTAGTAGGAGGCCACGCACAACACAATACTACTATTACTACTACTTCTACTACTACTATTAATACTACTACGTCTACTACTACTACTACTACTACTAATACTTCTACTGGTACTACTACTACTAACAACAACAACAACAATAATAATAATAATTATTATTATAATAAGTATAAATAATTCGCGTCACACGAGCAATATTAACCCCTTGAAGATTTTGCCCCAATTTTAGTTTATTATTTGTTTTCTATGTGCATGAAGGAGACAAAGAGGAAAGCTGCCTGTAACAAGTGTCTCCCAAGATTGCAAGAGTAACAGAGCCAAAATCAAGATAGAGGTAATTCAATATTCTGGCTATTATTAGATGAGTTGATTATTAAGGAATTGGATTTTTCCAGGTGAAACCAAATCGACAATTATGCCCACATCAACTTGTCTTTCCCTGTCGATACCCCTCCCCTACCCCCTACATACCTCTACCCCTCTCACTTCTCTCTCTGTCCACCACCACCCTTCAACTACCCCCCCCTCCCCCCCCAACATCTCTCTCACCCCCCTCATTCCTCTCCCTGTCCACCACCACCCCTCTACTATCCTCCACCCTCCCCTCTCCCTACATCTATCTCACCCCCTCACTCCTGCCCCTCCTCCCCCCCCCCCCTACCCTACCACCTACATTCCTGTCTAGTCCCCCTCAACTATCCCCTCCTCCCCTACCCCTAAGTCCCTCTCACCCCCCTCACTCCTCTCCCTGTCCACCACCACCCCCACGCCCCCTACCCCTAAGTACCTCTCATCCCCCTCACTCCTCCTCCCCTCCCCTACCACCTACATTCCTGTCTAGCCCCCCTCAACTATCATCCCCCCACCCCCCAGCATGTCGCGAGGGCTGAGCGAACACAATTGGTTGGGTTGACGAAGTTTGCAGCAGAAATTGTTCACTTTGATCCCAGAGATATTGGACGAGAGAAGAGCAACGCAGCGACGTGGAGGAGGCGGACGAGGTAATAAAAAACAAAAAAACAATTATAGGTAAAAGCAAAAATAATACCAGCGTACGAACCTGCACATCCAAGAGCCAACACACACACACACACATGCATTCTCACACTCACCTACTGACATGTTGCTCTTTCTCGCGTTCTCTCTTTCTCTCTCTCTCTCTCTCTCTCTCTCTTTCTCGAAACTCGACATTATAAAGCATCCAATTATTACAATTTAGTTACCCATTAATTTATGTTTTCTGCTACATCAGGTTCCTCCATTTTCTATTGTGTAACCATCTAGTTATTTTTTATATATACTTACGGTATAATGTATAATAGGAGTATATGTATGAAGAATTATATGATAAGATAGCAGGATATTTGTTTATAATTAGAATACAGTACAGTACTTACACACCGCAATATATATCAATATCACATATCAGGTTAAATTATTCATAGCCTATGTTTAATTAATTCAATGTTTAAATAATGTACTCTAAATTGGTTAGTTATAATATATCTGGTCAACGTATATCAATGCCAGGCTGTGACTGAGAAATAAATAATGATTAACCTAGGGAAGTTCCCGGATGTGAATAACCCAGCACACACACTCTCTCACTAGTAAACATACGGGAATCAAGTCCGTCCATCTTATATCGAATCAATCCTCTATTATCACCATCAATCCTCTATTATCACCATCATCTAGTCTTCTATATAAGCGTCTCTCCTATACCTAACAGCTAAGATTCTTATGTATTATAATCACTGGGCCCATCATGTTATGTATTTAAGGGGAGATTTCCACTTGAGCGATTTTTTTCTGGACCCCTTTCTCCCTCATGTTTAGCCCCATTGCTTTTGAGATTTTAAGACCTCCGCCCTAGTACTTTGGATATTTTAAGACATTTTGCCCCATTTCTGTCAATTTTAAGACCTTTCGTGCCGTTAAGGTGCCGATTTTTTCTTGGCGAGCGATAGCGAGCCTGTAATTTAAGAGCAAACGGCCTCTGGCCGGGACATTTTTCTACCGAAAAATGTACAAATTTATCTTGAAAGGGGGTCTAGGGGGTGTAATTTTAAGCTTGATGAAAACGTAGGGAACAAACTAAATACCTCCCCTTAAGATCTGCTATGCCATGAAATTAACATTGAATGATAAGGTAATTTTCAGGTATTCATTCTGCTTTATATGCATATTAATGTCGATACTAATTGTTGTAACAGTCCCAACACTCTCTATCTCTATCTCTCGCTCTCTCTCTGGCAATGTTATGCAACGCTATGTGTTGCTTTCATTTAGCAATGCTCGATGCTCTCATGGGCTTACACATATATAGCTTGACAATGAGCTAATTAGTTAGGGAGGTATAGGGAGTTAGGGAGGTATTGGAAGTTAGGGAGGTATTGGAAGTTAGGGAGGTATTGGAAGTTAGGGAGGTATTGGGAGTTAGGGAGGTATTGGAAGTTAGGGAGGTATTGGAAGTTAGGGAGGTATTGGAAGTTACGGAGGTATTGGAAGTTAGGGAGGTATTGGAAGTTAGGGAGGTATTGGGAGTTAAGGAGGTATTGGAAGTTACGGAGGTATTGGAAGTTAGGGAGGTATTGGAAGTTAGCGAGGTATTGGGAGTTAGGGAGGTATTGGGAGTTTGGGAAGTATTGGGAGTTAGGGAGGTATTGGGAGTTAGGGAGGTATTGGGAGTTGGAAGCTAGGCAGGTATTGTAAGTTAGGGAGGTATTGGGAGTTAGGGGTATTGGGAGTTAGGGAGGTATTGGAAGTTAGGGAGGTATTGGGAGTTGGAATTTAGGGAGGTATTGTAAGTTAGGAAGGTATTGGAAGTTAGGGAGGTGTTAGGAGTTAGGGAGGTATTGGGAGTTAGGGAGGTATTGTGAGTTAGGGAGGTATTGGAAGTTAGGGAGATATTGGAAAGGCTGGGGGAGAGCAGCTGGGAGACATGGGGCACTTTTCAAATATTTTGGTGCCTGTGTGACCCTCTGGATCGATCACTACCTCCTCCCTCACCCTTCATTCACACACACATACACATAATTATATACATCTACACACACACACACATATAATATATATATATATATATACCTACACACACACACAAACACAAACACATATGGTTTCTATCCCTCCATCTGTGCCTTTGTCTCTAATTTCCTTTCCGGCCGTTCCATAGCCGCGGTTGTGGACGGCCATTGTTCACTTCCTCACCCTATAAACTCCGGTGTTCCTCAGGGCTCTGTCCTATCTCCTATTCTCTTTCTAATTTTTATAAATGATCTCCTTAACTGTACCTTAATTCCCATCCATTCATACGCAGACGACTCAACCTTACACTACTCCATTAGTTTTTCAGAACGCCCCAGCCAGCAATCCCTCAACGACAAACGTAATGAAGCCATAGAACTCTTAAATTCTGATCTAAATACTATTTCCAATTGGGGCAGAGAAAACCTTGTTAACTTTAATGCTTCCAAAACCCAATTTCTCCATCTATCTACCCGTCAGGATCTCCCAGCGGACTATCCCTTATTCTTCAACAATACAAAAATCAACCCTTCATCTTCTCTCAATATTCTTGGTGTCTCTTTTTCTTCTGCTCTCATTTGGAAGGACCATATTACCAGTCTTGCTAAGGCAGCCTCCCAGAAGCTGGGTGTGCTCAACCGCCTTAGGGGGTTCTTTTCCCCTGCACAGCTTCTTGCTCTGTACAGGGGCATAGTGCGCCCTTGTATTGAGTATTGTTCACATGTGTGGGGAGGTTCCTCTCACACCGCTCTCCTAGACAAAGTTGAAAGGAAGGCCTTTCGTATCATTAACTCCCGTCCACTCACCAACTCTCTGCAATCTCTCTCTCTCCGCCGCAATGTTGCATCTCTCTCGCTATTCTATCGCTACTATAATAATCAGTGTTCCTCAGAGCTATCCCAGTGCATACCACCTCCTTTACGTAGGGCACGTGGTACCCGTCTTGCAACTCAATCCCACCCCTACTCTGTGCAACTCTCCAACCCAAGAGTGAAACGTTACTCTCAAACTTTCTTCTACTCAACAGCTGAGCTCTGGAACTCTCTCCCAGAATCAGTCTTTCCCTCTTCCTATGACTTAAATTGCTTCAAACTCCGTGTGTCCAGGCATTTTGGCTCGAACGTCCCTTGATTTTGGCCCTGTCACTCTTTCAACTATGGGGGAGGCACTCGCTATAGGCAGTTATGCCTTTTGCCTCCCTCAATCACATAGAAAAAAAAAAAAAAAAAAAAATATACACACACACACACACGGACACACACACACACAGATTAACCCTAATCCTTCGTTTCCAGATGTCGCCAATTGGCTAAAATACAGACTACACACATATCCACAGCCATTCCAACGATACATAAACACTTAACATGCATTTCACGCAATACATTCCCAGTTAAGGAGGCGCGATAATAATGAGCTTAGCTCGCATTGCGTGGATTCCCCTTGACGAACAAGTGAGTGAATTACACACACACACACACACACTCACCTGCCGTCAAAAGGGTATCTCCAATATTCAGTTACTTTTTGACATTTTTTTTACCCGTCTCGTCCATGACTGTACAATATTTGTAATCACAGGTATTTTGTGATTCTGTGTTCACTGTACTGTAGATCTAAAGGAATAACTGTCCTCGCCGAGATATATCTTAGTGTCAGTGTAAGTCGTAAGCCATTTTGGTATTAACTGTAGGCATGAACGTATTATCATATACTGTACATATTATCGTAACTGTAAGTGTAAGCCTAAGGATCTATCTATATATCTATCTATCTCTCTCTCTCGCTCTCTCTCTCTCTCTCTCTTTCTCTCTCTCTCTCTCTATATATATATATATATATATACTAGGAACAGCTACATAACCACGTCAAAAACAATTACTTAATACAAAAGTGATACAGGACATTAAACTTCCAAGATATATAATAAGGTAAATGTAAAAATAACAGAAGAAGAAGAAAAAGAAGAAAGGAAAAACAGAAAATAAATAAAATAAAATAAAAATCTGAAAAATAAAGAAAGAAAGAAAAACAAATAATAAAAGACAAAGAAGAAGAACGGCAAAGACGAGGAGGAAGAGAAGGAAATAAAATAGGAAGAAGAAGAAGAAAAATAAGAACAAGAAGAAGAAGAACAAGAACAACAAACAGAGGAGAGAGAGAGAGAGCCAGGCTTAGGAAAATATAAAGAGAAACGAAAACAGCCTGACAAGAAATAACAAAATAAAGACATAAAAAACGGCTTTCACTGGAGGGGTGCCTAAAATAAGAAGAGGGAAGGGGAAAAAGGCAAACTATATGAAGCGAACGAGGGAAGAGAGGAAACGGGAGGACACAGAGGGGTAGAGAGTTATACAAAGGGAGGAAGTGGATTTATGTGAATAACGGAGGAACGGGATTAAGGGGGTAGTCACAAAGAGATGTAAGGAATTGTAAGTATCTCAAAGGCCTTGCGGTTCATTCCATGGAGAAAGCCGACGATTGAAGACGACAGGAACTGAGAGGGAAGGCAGACAAGGCAAGGATAGAAAGATAATTAATAGATGGATGCGTGATTAGATTGATAGATGGATATAGCTAGATAGATATACATAGATACAGGGGCACAGTGCACCTATGTATAGAGTACTGTTCGCATGTGTGGGGAGGTTCCACCCATACCACACATCTCGAAAAGGTATAGTCAAATGGGTATAGTCAAAAGGGTATAGTCAAAAGGGTATAGTCAAAAGGGTATAGTCAAAAGGGTATAGTCAAAAGGGTATAGTCAAAAGGGTATAGTCAAAAGGGTATAGTCAAAAGGGTATAGTCAAAAGGGTATAGTCAAAAGGGTATAGTCAAAAGGGTATAGTCAAATGGGTATAGTCAAAAGGGTATAGTCAAAAGGGGATAGTCAAAAGCATTTCGTCTCATCAACCCTAATAATTCTCTTACCAATTCCCTACAATCTCATTCTACACATCGTAAGCTTGCATCTCTCTCACTTTTCTACCGTTATTTCAATAATTAGTGTTCTCTCGTTGTATACCTCCTCTATTACGGAAAGTAGGTGGCACCCGCCTTTTTACACATTCCCACCTCTATTCTTTCCAACTCTCTAATCCAAAAGTGAACCGATTTTTCCAGTCTTTCTTCTACTCAACAAGTCAACTCTGGAACTCTTTCTCTCAATCTGTCTCTCCCTCATCTCTTGACTTAAACTGTTTCAAGCTCCGTGTGTCCAGACATTTTGACTCTAGCGTACCTTGAATTTGGCTCTCTTTCAAAATTGGGAGTGACACTTGTTAAAGGCAGCATTGCCTTTTGTCTCCTTCATAGCCATAGGAAAATAAAATATGGATTGAGAGATGGATATCTATAATAAATACAGTTAACGAAAGGGAATTGCCTACATAGGAAGAGCCAACGTGAATAAAGAAGGGCCGACAACAAAAGGATAAAGGAGGGGATAGTGAAGGACGGAAACTGGGGGAAACGAGAGAGAAGGAAAAAGAGAGGAAAGGCAATTTATCTGACTAACTGGCAGTCCGACAGGCAGGTGGGAGGGGGGGGGGGGGGGGGGGGGTAGGTGGAGGGGGTCAAGGGGGGAACAAAGGTGGGTAGGTGAGGGGGGTAGGGAGGTGTAGGGGAGGACATGTGAGGGGGATGGGGGAATATGGGGGGAGGGATGTATAGAGGAGGATACTGTATAGTGAGGTAGGTGGGTGAGCATAGGGTGATGGCGGGGGTGATAGGGGGGTATAGGACAGGTAGAGAGGGGGAGACATATAACAGGTCGGTGGAGGGTGGGGGGGGATGGGATATAGGGGAGAATATAGTAAGGTAGGTGGGTGGGTATTGGGGGTGGATGGGGAGTGTGGTGTGGGACATAGTGGGTAGATGGGTGGGTATTGGGGGTGGATGGGGAGTGTGGTGTGGGACATAGTGGGTAGATGGGTGGGTGTGGGGGTGGATGGGGAGTGTGGTGTGGGACATAGTGGGTAGATGGGTGGGTATTGGGGATGGATGGGGAGTGTGGTGGAGGACATAGTGGGTAGGTGGAAGGGTGGGTGGGGGTGGAGGTGTTTGGGGAGGATACAGGGGTGGGTGGATATGTAAGATGAACCCTCTGAGGATTATGACACATTTTAGCAGTTTATTCTTGTTACCACTCCTTCCCCCTAAAATTAAAATAAACCCTCCTCCCTCAAACAAATAAACCCTCCTCCCTCAAACAAATAAACCCTCCTCCCTCAAACAATAACCCTCCTCCCTCAAACAAATAAACCCTCCTCCCTCAAACAAATAAACCCTCCTCCCTCAAACAAATAAACCCTCCTCCCTCAAACAAATAAACCCTCCTCCCTCAAACATATAAACAAAACAAACCCCTCTTCCCACCAAAAAACAAACACCTCCACCCTCTCCCCAAAATAAAATAATAATTAAAATATATAAATATATATATAAATACAAATAAAACATACAGACATACAAACAACAGGTAGAGAATAGAGCGGGTAGGTCACACAGCACAAAAGCTAGGACATACAACAGGTAGGACACACAGGTTGTTTTTGGAAAGTTGTTTTCAGCTAACGAGAGCAGAGAAATGTTTGATTCTGACTGGCCTATATAAAAAATACATTATATATATATATATATATATATATATATATATATATATATATATATATATATATATATATACTGTATATATATACAGTATATACATATATATATATAATATTTCTTGACTCTACCTATAACAATAGTGAAATAACTTTTTATATTTATTACATCTGCTACAAACTTCAAACATTCTGAAGTCCTTGGAGTCTTTTTCAAAGATATGTTTCGCTTTAATACGAAAAATGCGAGTTTCATATAGTATGTCAGTTTTGTTGGTTTTGCAGACAGCTGGAATTATATTTAATTAGCATATATTAAGGCCTCTCGATCCCCCCTTCCAAAAATGATACTGATTTTAATAGTGCATTATTTCTTCTTATAATCATAATTAACCTTTTCAGTACTCGATGACGTTGTTCTGACTCCTGTGTTTGCTACCAGTAAGCCACTTATGTTTTGGAAGGACCTGAAGCAGAAATAGGGTCGAGATAGAATACACTTTTTGTTTTAAGTTCCCTTATTTCTAATATTTAAGTAGTTATACAGTATATATACATATATATATATATATATATATATATATATATATATATATATATATATATATATATATATATATATATATATATATATATATATATATATATATATATATATATAAAGACGTCGGCGGTACATAAGGGGTTAACAATATATGATAGTGTCAAAGGGTTAACTGAGATCAAATTTACTCCATCGATTGCTAGAGAGCCTTCCTAGGTTGCACATAATCGTCTAGTGTGTAAAAATAAACTAATATAAGTCGTTACGCTACTGAAAGTGTTAGGAAATATCTTGCACTACATCTGCAATAACTTAGTGCCACATAGTTGCATCCTTGAGCAGGAAAGTAGCGGAAGCAATTTGCATAATTAGAACAGGAAGCAGAAAGCAAGAGAATTTATGCAAGCAATATCGCTGCATCCGATTATCAATGACTCTACAGCAATTCATTTGAGATGCGGATATAGCAAACTACTACAAATTCGCTTTAATAACCAAATACTCAAATTTCATACATATTTTTTGTGATTAAGCAGATTCAGAATAAAATGTAAGCTTAAAAACGCTCATTTACAGGAAATTATAACTGAAATTGAAACATATTAACGATAAACATACTATTATTTGTATAAAGGAAGTAGTAAACCAGATAATTTATGCAACTAACACCGTTACAACAGATTATTTACGATTACACGGGAATTTATTGAATATGGTTTCTATTGCAAACTATTACAAAATGAGGTCTGTACCTGATATTTTAATTATTTCATCTAGGATGTTAGCTATAATATATTAGCTGATTAGGTATTTTGGATTTCGTGGGGTGAGCAAGCAGCGATAGCGAGCGAGATATTTTTCTATCGAAAAATGTATAAATTTAGCTTGAAGGGGGTTTGGGTGAGCACCATTTACTTTGAAGGAAGTCCAGGAAGGCGTTATTGTTAGCCTAAAGCCGGTATCACACGAGCACTTTATCACTCAACATTTATCCTCAACACTGGTCTGGCAGCTTATGAGGTAAACATTTAATATTTTTCTGTTACCTAAATTCATCCATCATCATAATAGTTTCCGATACCAGTGCAAAATACTCCAGAAATGTTGCCAGAAATATGTTGACCATGGAATATTGACTATAGAAGCTCTCGTGTGATACCGGCTTAAGGGGACATACTAAAATACACTGCTAGTTTTAGAGTGAGTGAGTGAAGCAGATTTTGGTTGGTGGTAAGAGTTGGGTTGGTGGGAGGGAGAGGAACGTATCGAAGGCATGGATGATGATTGGCCAGAAAACCAATACACTCTCTACAACAATAACAATAACAATTCCATATACAGACAGGCTAGTAATAGTAGCATCTGACATGTTTAGCTAACCTTTTTAGTATTGGGACGACTTGTTTTTATTCTGGCTGGCATAAGACGATTTTATACAGCTTAACCCTTTCTTTACCGGTGACGTATTCTTCATATTATTTTAGCTATATTTAGACGATTATATTCAGCCTAGGAAGGACGTCTACCCATTAATATGTTACAGCCTATATCCATAATCCTTTTAGCTACCATATATCTTTCCTAAGTTTCATAAAATCGTCTAAAAGTAGCTGAAATCAAAGTAAAAAGATGTCGCCGGTAGAGAAGGGGTTAACCCTTTCTGCAGACCATGGAGTGTTTCATAATTTCATTTTGCTATAATTATATGACACAGTACCCATGTCGCAGCTCCTAGGAAACAGTACCCTCAACACCGTATCGCTGCCATCCTTTTGACTTTATGATGGCTACTGCTAGACGACGTTATTCAGTTTTTATAGAACCTCCAGCAATTAACAGGCTTCGAACTATTGCACTTAACCCTTTTTCCTACGACAGATCGTTCTAAAGCTGCACAAAATCGTCTAAATATAGCTTGAATAAAAATAAAAAGAGGTCACCGGTATAGAAGGGGTTAAGAAAAGCAGGGCATAACATAGTACCCCTTTACACAACGGGGGTTGAAGGGCTGGAGGATCCGAAAACCCCTTTTCACCCTGGCGCGTAACCTATTTTACTGTCAGGCGAAACAGAGGCAAGGGGTGTGAGGAGATTGCCCAAACATCTCCACCAGCCGAGAATCGAACTCGGTCCTCCCGGTTAGATACCGAGCGCTCTACCAATGTCGCTACTGGTCACCCCTATAGTAAATAAATAAATAAATATATATATATGGATCAAAAACCAAGTACTACCCCCTTAATTCCTTGATTATGCTGGCCCAAATATGGAGTGTAAAGGAACAGATGACCACTCTACAGATCCCCCCCCCAATGCGAGTCAGCAG
Source organism: Paralithodes platypus (assembly GCA_032716605.1). Lineage (NCBI taxonomy): Eukaryota > Metazoa > Arthropoda > Malacostraca > Decapoda > Lithodidae > Paralithodes > Paralithodes platypus. The sequence goes on from CM064497.1 coordinate 3,822,468, forward strand.
CAGCAGCAGCGTCCTTCATAACATGCAAATGACACTCGGCCATGCGCACTCTTTGTTGTTCCGCGGAATCTTGTAAATATATGCATGCATGGAGATTTTATGACAATATTCTAACTAGGCCGGAGCAGCTGTGTAAAATGTTGAAGTATGCTTGTAGGTAGCGACGCCAGTGCTTTCACATACGGAATTGCTAATATAAATTATAATAATGATTGCCAAGTATTTATGTATGTACAGTATGTATGTATGTATGTTTGTTTGTTTGTATACAGTATATGTATTTATGTATATACTCAGGCACATAAGGGGAGGTATGGAGGAGTGGTCATGCCACTGGACTGGTAATCCAATGATCCCGAGTTCGAATCCCGATGTATCAATGGGAAGATATTATTGGGATGGAATTTGCGCTGTACCTATTATCAGTGCATTACCACGAAGCCCACCGAAACGCCAAAAAGAATACCCTAATTGTTTCCTAAATAGCACTGTATGAATATTCCCATATTAAGAAATATACTACAGGGGGGCAATGCTTAGTGAGGTAATTGCTTAATAGGTGGTGTTATGAGAGTGAGGGTCCGAGTCTTGGGGATAAGACAGTGAAGCACAAAGGCAAAGCAGCTCCAGAGATGGGGCTGTTTCATGCCGTGAGTGGGCAACCAACCGCCGTGCATCTTGCGAAGGCAAGATGGCAAAGGCTGGTTGTAGCTCTAAGTGCTTCACATGTCTCACTCCCAAGACTGGAATAAGACCTCACGGGCTTCACCGTGTTGAACGGTTGAATGTATAGGCTCTCGGCAAATGCCCGAGAGGAAGTAAGTTGGAAAAAAACAAAACAAAAACATACACCATAGCTGGGGGTAGCCGACTCGAGACAGAACCCGAACAGAAAGAATTAATAATATTACATACACCTAATTATAATATATTCTAATATCATCTATAGCACATGGTTTAACCCCTTGACGATCATGACGCGTGTTGACAGTTTACAGTATATGGGGCTGTCATTAAACGTATTTATAGAGTTTAGAATCTGAAAACTAATGGGGCTAAACGTGATAGAGAAGGGGGGGGGGGGGGCAGAAATATAGACCCTCTGCCCTTAATATTGAACGACCATATCAGACAATAAGGGTTCTGCTATTGTAAAGGTTGGCATATAAATCATCGGAAGCTACGGATCCGAGCGATGATGAGAAGGCGGTGTTTACTCTTACTCTGTTTGTTTGGCTTGTTTGTGTGCGAGTATCCGTGCCCCCCCCCCACCCCCCCACCCCGCAAGCACGTTAGGGAGGACAGAAATCAGTCGCACACACGTACAAGCAAGCAACCTCAATGCATCAAAGCCAAGCAATTAAACTTTATAATTGGAGTGAGAAGCGCGGGGGGTGGGGGTGGGGAGAGAACACGACATGGTTGGGGGGGGGGGGGGGGATATTGAGCAGGGACGATATATTGGCGTCAAGGCAAATATTGGAGAGAAAAGATTAAAGAATATATATAATACTATATATATATATATATATATATATATATATATATATATATATATATATATACCCTAAACATGCCTTAATTTTGGCTCTCTTTAACTCAATCTTTTTCATGAACATAGGAAAAATAATAATATATATACTGTATGCAAGGATAAATCGACACTTAATGGCATGAAAGGTCTTAAAAATAACAGAGAATTGGGTTGAAACATCTTTATATCGCCAAACTAATGGGGCGGACGACTAAAAATGACAACACAAATAGGGCCAAACATGAGGGAGACAGGGGCCAGAAAAGAAAAAAAACACCCCCTTAAACCGGTATCACACGACCGCCTTTTCCCTCAACTTTCAACCCGGGTCTGGGGAGTTATGAGATCAACTATACACGGTTTCTTTTCAACTGACGGTCAATTGCAAGGTTCCCATCAAGGTTTCTCCAGTTATTTTGAAGCTTGTGTAGGGAAATACGGTGTTAATTATATAAACTTGGTCTTCATATGATGATGATGCAGAGACATAGTAGTTTTATATATATATATATATTTTTTTGTTTTTTTGTTTTTTTTTTTGGGGGGGGGGGGAGATTTCCACTTGGGAGATTTTTTTCTGGACCCCTTTCTCCCTCATGTTTAGTCCCATTGCTTTTGAGAATCGAAGACGTTCGCCCCATTAGTTTGGCGATTTTAAGAGCATTCGCCCCATTTATGTCAATTTTAAGACTTTTCGTGCCATTTAGGTGTCGATTTTTTCCTGGCGAGCGATAGCGAGCCTGTAATTTAAGAGGTACCGGCCTTCGGCCGGGACATTTTTCTACCGAAAAATGTACAAATTTATCTTGAAAGGGGGCTTAGGGGTGACATTTTAAGCTTGATGGAGGTCTAGGGAACAAACTAAAAACCTCCCCTTAAGTATCGAGAAATTAACTGCTAGGGGATTCAATTTACCGCCAGGTGAACAGAGACAGAGTATAGTTAAGTAATGCTATCACCTAATTTAAGGGGGAGGTATTCGCTTTTTATGGACCCCATTCTCCCTCATGTTTAGACCCATTAGTTTTGCGATTTTAAGACGTTCGTTCACTAATTTGGCGATTTTGATACCTTTCGCCCCATTACTTTGTCGATATTAAGACCTTTCATGCCGTTTAGGTGTCGATTTTTCCTCGCGAGCGAAAGCGAGCCTTCACATTTCTGTCAATTTTTAAGACCTTTCGTGCTATTTAGGTGTCGATTTTTTTCCTGGCGAGCGATAGCGAGCCTGAAATATTAAGAGGAACCGGCCTTTGGCCAGGACATTTCTTTTACCGAAAAATTTACAAATTTATCTTGAAGGGGGGTCTAGAGAATGTTTTTCTATGCTTGATGGAGGTCTAGCGAGGAAACTAAGACATAAAGGAATAAATAAATTAATAGACCAAAAAAACGTTCCATCTCCCCTAACGTACTGCCTGGTGGTGTAATGGTTAGAGTGTTTAACAATCTGGGTGTGATAACCCAGGTTCGAATCCCGGTGGATCACAAAATTATTATATATGCTTTCATTAATTTCAATGGAGGTGTTTGGTGTTGGGGTGATATTAACAACAGATATAGATAAACGTGATTAAAGTAGAGTAACAATAGGAGCGTACACAACAGATAAGCTACCTGTGTTTGCTGATCGGACACACCTGCGCGGGATCCCGTACATACAAGCGAGCGACGTGACAGGTAATCCTATCCTGTTAAGGGGGGGGTCACCGGTTTTTTTTTTTTTTTTTATCTTTCTCTCCGTTTATCTCTTTCTCTGGCTTGTATCCATTCGGCCCCATTCAGCCAACTGTCTTAAGACGTTCATCCCCATCCAGGTGTCGATTTCTTCCTGGCGAGCGATATAGCGAGCCAGCATTCCATGGAGAAATCTGGCTTCGCCGGAAACATTATTTTATCGAAAAATGTACAATTTTAGCCTGCTGTCAAAACAAAAATATATATATGCTGGCGAGCGGTAAATATTGACACCTGGATGGGGGTAAACGTCTTTAAACAGTAGGCTGAATAGGGCCGAATGGATACAAGCCAAAGAGAGAGGGAGAGAAAGAGAAAAAAGCGAGGTGGGCTCCCTTAAAAGATCGATCCTTATGCCTCCTCCCCCCCCCCTCCCCTCCCATAACGGCACAGTCACGTTCAGAAATTGCCGCTTTAGGTGAGGTTATGTTATGTTGTATCTAAATTTTGTATTGTCAATATATTTTTATTAATTTCACTCCAACACCAAACACCTCCCAAAGAACTTAAGGGGAGGTCTCCACTTGAGGGATTTTTTTCTTGACCCCTTTCTCCCTCATGTTTAGCCCCATTGCTTTTGATATTATAAAACGTTTTCGCTATTAGTTTAGCGATTTTAAGAACTTTCACCCCATATTAAGACCTTTCGTGCAATTCAGGTGTCGATTTTATCCTGGCGAGCGATAGCGAGCCTGTAATTTAAGAGGAATCGGCCTTCGGCCGGGACATTTTTCTACCGAAAAATGTACAAATTTATCTTGAAAGGGACTCAAGGGGGTGCAATTTTAAGCTTGATAGAGGTCTAGGGAACAAACTAAATACCTCCCCTTAAGGGAGACCTATCGTGCCATTTAGGTGTCGATTATTTCCTGGCGAGCGATAGCGAGCCTGCAATTTTAAGAGGAATCGGCCTTCGGCCGGGACATTTTTCTACTTAAAAATGTACAAATTTATCTTGAAGGGGGGTCTAGGGAGGAAACTAAAAAAATATATGAATAAATTAATTAATAGACCAAACAAACGCCAGTCTCCCCTTAACTTACAAATAAACGTAATTAGTGAAATAAATTAAACTAATGAATACATGTGGCACTCCAAGGACTCGAACCTAGGATACTTATACACCGAAATTCGGCACATTAACCATTAGGCCATCAAGACAGTTCAAGTTTTATGCACAAGCCTACGACATAATAATTATGCATTCTCAAATACTGCATATTAATCTGAGCTTGTACATAATTATACCCAACTACACGTCGCCGGTACAGAAGGGGTTAAGGGGAGATATCCACTTGAGGGATTTTTTCTGGACCCCTTTCTCCCTCTTGGTTAGCCCCATTGCTTTTGATATTTTAAGACATTCGCACCATAATTCACATACAGTGGCTATATCGCTCAAACATACTTATTCATTCATAACCACAGACATACTGACACTCACACATATACTCATTCACACAGATACACCACTAGCACTCATGCATTTGATCGATTCACTCATCCCCGAATCAACCCAAAGATGCCGAGAACGCGATGCCGAACCCAAGATCATACCTAACCTAACCTAACCTATTTTATGATCTTAGGCAAACCCTCAGTATCACACCACGGCCTCAACCAAACAGACAGACGTCCCTCGCGAAAACACCAATCGTGCCGACCCGATGATGATGAGAGTAGTAGTGATGATTACAATAGTAGTAGTGCTGGTGATAGTGACTAGTAGTATATATAATTATATATCATTTTCGAGCTGTTACTTTTCCATTTCATTGTTTCCCTCCTAGACAACCTTCATGCTAAAAATACGCCCCCTCCCCCCATTCAAGCTAAATTTGTATAATTTTGCAGATAAATAGGGCCAGTTTCACCTAAATTGGAAGTTACCGTTATAATTTTATTCTAGCTATATTTAGACGATTTTGTGCAGCTTAAGAAATATCTGTGGTAGTAATAAAAATAGTTAAATGAAACCATTCGAAACCTTTTAAATGCTAGAGGCTCTTTTTAAACTGAGTAAAACATGTGTCATTATTCCGGCTATCATTAGACAAGTTTATACAGTTTAAGAAGGATCTGTGGGAATTATATGGGTAAAGACTATCTCAACCCTCTGAGTGACCTGTTAAAATTAGTGAACTGTTAAAAATGAGTGAAGTGTTAAAATGTGTGAGCTGTCAAAATGAGTGAAGTGTTAAAATGTGTGAGCTGTCAAAATGAGTGAAGTGTTAAAATGTGTGAGCTGTCAAAATGAGTGAAGTGTTAAAATGTGTGAGCTGTCAAAATGAGTGAAGTGTTAAAATGTGTGAGCTGTCAAAATGAGTGAAGTGTTAAAATGTGTGAGCTGTCAAAATGAGTGGTGTTAAAATGTGTGAGCTGTCAAAATGAGTGAGTTGTCAAAATTTGTGAGCTGTTAAAATGTAAATAAATAAATACATACATAAAAAAAAAAAAAAAATAAATAAATAATAGGAATGTACTCTAAAAATAAATCGAGATATTTTTTGTCAGTCACCATGATTCTTGAGAGGGTGGCCACGAATAAATGACCTCCGTGCTTGTTCCTTTTCGCGGGGGGGAGGATCTCCAACCCAACTTCCCAACCCTCTTTTGGTCGCCTTGTAAGACACGCAGTACCGGCGACGTCTTTTTTATTTGATTATTGCTACAGTATAATTATGTTGACGATTTTGTGCAGCTTAGGAAGGATCTTTGGTAGAAAAAAGGGTTACGTGAGATATTCCGAAGCCTGTAAAATACTGGAGGCCCTTTTTAAACAATAGAATCGTCTAACAGTAGCCAGCATATAGTTAAAGGGACGTCACCGGTACTGAAAGGCTTAAGGGGACAGTGGCTGGATTTTTGGTCTATTAATTGACGTATTCATATATTTTTAATCTATTAATTGACGTATTCATATATTTTTCAGTTTCCTCCTTAGACCTCTATCAAACTTAGAAAACCACCCCCTAGACCCCCCTTTAAGATAAATTTGTACCTTTTTCGGTAGAACAATTTCCCGGCCGAAGGCCGGTTTCTCTCAAAATTACAGGCTCGCTAATGCTCGCCAGGAAAAAAATCGACACCTAAATGGCACGAAAGGTCTTAAAATTGACAAGATGGGGCGAAAGGTGTTTAAATCGCCAAACTAATGGGCCGAACGTCTTAAAATCTCAAAACTAATGTGGCTAAATACGGGGAAGAAAGGGGACCAGAAAAACGACCCATCTCCCCTTAATCTCAACAGTCCATCAGCCTCACCTTAAGCATTTGGCAATACTGTTACAGGATATACAGTATAGTTTGGTCTTGGGGTAGCCATTGTACGGTCGCGCTAATGAGTCATGTCCCGGCACCAAGTATATTTCGATCAATAATTGGTATCAGCAATGTCTAAAACTGGATTTATTCTTTTCGATTGAGATATACAAGCATGTTGCTACACTTACCCACACTATTCAACATCTGACAGACATTAATACAGCACAGTGCGAGCCAAACGTAATGACAGCTGAGACATAACTTATTAGCGCCATTGTACGGTCGCGTTAATAAGTCATACCCAGCTATCATTACGTTTAGCTTGCTCTTTGCTGTATTAATGTCTGTCAGGTGTTGACTAGGGTGGGTAAGTGTAGGGACATGATTGTATATTTCACTCGATATGAAGAAATGAAGCTTAGATATTGCTGATTCCAATTATGGATCAAAACATACTTGGTGCCGAGACATCAATTATGGATCAAAACATACTTGGTGCCGAGACATCAATTATGGATCAAAACATACTTGGTGCCGAGACATCATTATGGATCAAAACATACTTGGTGCCGAGACATCAATTATGGATCAAAACATACTTGGTGCCGAGACATCAATTATGGATCAAAACATACTTGGTGCCGAGACATCAATTATGGATCAAAACATACTTGGTGCCGAGACATCAATTATGGATCAAAACATACTTGGTGCCGAGACATTAATTATCAGCGCGACTGTACACGATCACGAATAAATTAAGGGGGATCACCGGCTCTTTTTAATCTTTCTCTCCTCGCTACCGCTCGCCAGGGAAATATTGACACCTGGATGGGAGTAAACGTCTTAAAACAGTAGGCTGAATGGGGCCGAATGGATACAAACCAAAGAGAGAGGGAGAGAAAGATAAAAACAAAAGCGAGGTGGGTCCCCTTAAGGCCCTGTTGTTCGATACTTGAGGTTCCAAAAGGGCGTCCAGAGATATAGATGTCCACTCTCTCATATAAAAAGATCTCTACTATACACACAGCCCCCGTGGAAGGGTTGGCATCAAAAGCTATGCATTGGTACCGTGGGTGCTTCTCCACTAACTAACTCTGCCTCACCGTCCTTTATGGGGCGGGGAAATATTGCAACCCCCTCTCTATCTGGCTAGCGTTTCATTTCTCTCTCACTCTGTCTCTCTATGTATGTATCAATTCATCCATCTATATCTATCTGTCTATCTATCTATCTATTTATCTATCTATATACTGTTATCCCCTTCAGCACCATGACGTTTAAGAAGGGCCTATGTTACTATGAGGGTTTATTGATATTGCATTTATCCATGTGAGTTATATAAGTAGGTTATATATATATATATATATATATATATTATGTTTGTATGTTAGGCTTAATTACATACAAGTAATATCTTAGCAATTATATATATACAGTATATATAAATATCTCTCTCTCTCTCTCCCCTCCCCCATCTCTCTCTCTCTCTCTCTGTCTGTCTGTCTCACTCTCTCTCTCTCACACACACACAAAATTTGACAATTTTTCCCCGTCTTTCTTGAACACCACCACCAACACCGTAACTACCTTCCGAGCCACAGTTTTGTCCTGCTACAACTCAAAATACTTCCAACATCGAGGCCGGATTCCAAAACTCGAGGCTGGTTTCTTTCTGGATTCTCCGTGTTTCGACTCTCTAGTTTGGCAATTTTATGACGTTTTCAACCATTATTTGGCCGATTTTTAGACAGTTCGTCCCATTTTGGCGA
>CM064497.1:3835774-3945054 GCA_032716605.1 Paralithodes platypus
GCTAAAAGGATACATTGAGATAGTCTGTAGCCTTGGAATGGGTAGATATGACTAAGATGTCCTTCCTAATCTGAACATAATCGTTTAATAGATACCAGAAAGGTTTATAGTGATGGGCACAGACAAAAATAAACAATGTAGTCAATTATGTACATGTTAACTCCTTTATTATATTGTATTGTGGCTAAAATTAGACGAATTTACTCAGCTTAAGAAGGATCCCTAGGTAACGCATGGTGTACAACCTACCTCAATTAACCCTCTAACTCCCACAGATCCTTATTAATACCATTAATATCGTATGATGGTCACCAAAAATATAATGTTAAGCGGCGTGGTTGTCTAAATGTTGTCTAATTTCGATGTGTAAGATGTGTTTTTTTTTCCAATAGATAGGATTTTTTTTTTTTTTTTTTTTTTTTTTATTAGATAAGCTCGCAATGGGAAAATGGTGTTCGTAAATTCCTATCACTTATCGAAACGGAAAACGGAAATCAGTCGAGGGGTGACAGGCGAGTTTGGCGATAAGAAAACGGGATATCGATCTATATATATTTTTCTTTTGCTAGACCCTATCAGCGTTTGCGAGAGGTAGCTTATCACACACACTCTCTCTCACACTCTCTCTCTCTCTCTCTCTTTCTCATACAGTGCATGTCTTCATATTCATTCTCATTCATTTCCTGTACTTCTCTATCACATTCTCTTTCCTGATATATATATATATATATATATATATATACTGTATACTATCTATCTTTCTATCTATTTATCTATCTATCTCTGGACGTGAACAGTGTCATCATCGTTAGAATCGGTCCCCAGCCGCTCATCACTCTCCTCCTTCAGTGATTCATGATGCTCCCCCTCTCTCTCCCTCCCCCCCCCCCCTTCTCTCTCTCACTCACTCTCACACACACACACACACACCGTCTCTCTCGCTCACTCATACACACACCCTCTCTTTCTCTCTCACTCACACACACACACTCTCTCTCTCTCTCTCTCTCTGTATGTTCATGATTCTAGACGCCTCTCTGTAGCCCCAGTATCTCTCTCTCCCTCACTTTCTCCCTCTCCCTCTTTTGATCTCTCTCTCTCTCTCTGACCCCCCCCCCCCCCTCTCTCTCTCTCTGTCTTTTCCCTCTCCCACACTCTCTCCCCCTCCTTCTCTCTCCATCCGTCTTCTCCAATGATTCCCGATTTCTTTTTATTTTCTCCTCCAAGGGCACTCGCCCGGGAAATTAATCGCTGGTTCATGTAAATTTCCGCGTAATTAGGATTTTATTGCCGTTTAATTTCCAAGATTTTCGAGTTTATTGCCGTTGAACACTAGCTGGTCCGACTTCTTGGGGGTTATTATGATGTTGTGTTTCATCACCTTGATAACATGGGTAACTGAGTCCCATTGTAATTGTGTATTCATATTTTTTCACCAACCAACTCTACTTCTAAACTCAAATAATAAAATCAACAAATACATGTGGCAATCCAAGGACTCGAACCTAGGATACTCACACGGAAATTCCGTGCATTTATGCATTACACTATCAAGACAGTTAAATAAATATGCACAAGCCTAAGATTTAGTATGTAGTTTCGAATCCTGCATATTAATCTGAGCATGTAAATTTTTTTTTTTTTTTTCTATATTCCAACTTACTTCCTCTCGGGCATAGGCTGAGAGCCTTAACATTCACCGCTTTACAATGAACAGTGAAGCCCGTGAGGTCTTGTTCCAGTCTAGGGAGTGAGACATGTGAAGCACGTAGAGTACAACGAGCACCTGCCATCTTGCCTTCACATAGGCACGGTGCTCACTCATGGCCCGAAACGACCCCATCTCTGAAGGTGCTTCACTGTCTCAACCCCTACACTCGGACTCTCACACTTACACACACACAACGCCACCTGTTGAGCAGATAACTCACCAGGCATTGCACCCCTATAGCATATTTTGAATATGGGAATATTCATACAGTGCTATTTAATCAGGGAACAATGAGGGTATTTTATTGACGTTTCGGTGGGCTTGTGGTAATGCACTGATACTAGGTACAGCACAAATTCCATCCCAATAATATCTTCCCATTGATACATCGGGATTTGAACCCGGGACCTTTGGATTACCAGGCCAGTGGCAAGACCACTCCACCACACCTCCCCACCTGTCCAACTGTGCTATGGTAGCCTAATTTATAGACGAATGGAAGGAGTAATGTATAGACGAATGGAAGGAGTCATAATCATACATCTTTCTAAGTCTATCTTTCGGTTCAGCTCACACCACTTTCAGACTTGATTATTTTCACCCAATTTACTTTCACTCATCTTCCTTGCATACCCAAATCACCCAAGGCTGCATGTACAGTCGGGCTAATAAGTCATGTCTCGGCACCAATTATGTTTTGATCAATAATGGTATCAGCAGTATTAACACATGATTTCTTCTCATTGAGTGAGTAATACAACCATGTTCCTACACTTACCCACCTTATTCAACATCTGACATACATTAATACAGCACAGAGCGAGCCAAACGCAATGACAGCTGAGCCATGACATATTAGCGCCACTATAAGCATCTCTTCGCTGATATTCATGATAACCAACCTCCTCCTCAACTCCTGACTTGATATCCTAGCTGTAAGTTTACTACCTATGGCAACATATCGGGGCTAAGGCTACAGACACGCTAACAAGCCATGTCCCAGCTGTCATTACTTTTGGCTTGCTCTGTGCTGTATTAATGTCTGTCAGATGTTGAATAGGCTGGGTAAGTGTGGGAACTTGTTTGTATATTTCACTCGCTATGAAGAAATGAAGCTTAGATATTGCTTATACCAATTATTGATCAACACATACTTGGTGCATCACTTATTAGCGCGATTGTACGTGTAGCTTCCTCAAATATACGTATAGTTTCAGTCAACCAATCATCATCGCGTTACACACAGCCAGCCAATCAGCTTCGCATAACTCTGTCGTCATTGATCCTAGCCAATATACATCGTTTAGCTCTTCCTTCATCTTCTTAAACAATGTGCAGACAATTCAAGACCTTTCGTGCCATTTAGGTGTCGATTTTTTCCTGACTAGAGCAAATGAGCTGTCAATTTATACACATATTCCCTAGCCAAGGCTTCCTATTTGGTAGACATATTTGCTCGATTACTCTAGTCCGTTTTTAGTTATGAGAGGTTAAGGGATGAGATTTCTGCCCAACCTAGAATGAACAGACTATAGTACCACGCTTCTTCCCATGATGTACCCAGTAACGACAGACGCTACATTGAATAGCCTTCACACCCACTGCCTCCCACTTCACACCCACTGCCTCCCACTTCACACCCATTGTCACCCACTGTCACAGCTAAAAACTATGGAAGTAAAAGCTCTCTTCATAAATCTATTGGCTCCCCTTGTTCTATTTTAACCCTTTCAAGATCCGATTACGCATTTGTTTTTAGTTGTATGGCTTTTATTAGACTATATTTGTCAGAATAGGAAGGGTGTATGGAAGTCAGAGGGTTAATTGATATAGTCTTTACCCTTATAATTCACACAGATCCTTCCTAAACTGCATAAAATCGTCTAATGAAAGCCAGAATAAACTTCCAAAATGCGTAAAATCGCTCATTGACAGCCGGAAGAGAAAATGAGTTAATTAAAGTCTGCCATAATGACGTAATAATTAGGCCTATAGTGACGGGTTGTAATGTTTAGCATATTAGTGTTGAGGTTTTAAGACGTTCGTTCCGTTAGTTTGGCGATTTTGAGACCTTTCGCCTCATTTTTGTTTTATCAATACTAAGAGGTCTCGTGCTCTTCAGGTGTCGATTTTTTCCTGGCGAGCGATAGCGAGCCTCTAATTTAAGAAGGAACCGGCCTTCGGCCTGGACATTTTCCTGCCGAAAAATGTACACATTTATCTTGAAAGGTGGTCTAGGGGGTGTAATTTAATCTTGATGGAGGTCTAGCGAGGAAAGTAAACAAATAAATAAATAAATAGACCACAAATGAACCACTATACCCCCTTAATGAACCACTATACCCCCTTAATGAACCACTATACCCCCTTAATGAACCACTATACCCCCTTAATGAACCACTATACCCCCTTAATGAACCACTATAACCCCTTAATGAACCACTATACCCCCTTAATGAACCACTATACCCCCTTAATGAACCACTATACCCCCTTAATGAACCACTATACCCCCTTAATGAACCACTATACCCCCTTAATGAACCACTATACCCCCTTAATGAACCACTATACCCCCTTAATCCAAGTCTGACATAAAGACGCAATGAGGCCTCCAGTGACGGGTTGTAGGTTGAATCACTCGTGGACCCCAGAGCTATTTCCTGTAACGATCCCATGGAAGGATTTTATAGCCCACCCCAGACGACCCATCACAATCACTGGAGGAACCTTAGGGAGGAGTAGGGGAGGATTTGGAGTCATTTTAAACCCTTTTATTTCACTTAGTCATTATAACAAAATGACTGTACTGTAGGTATGTTGGAAAGAAGAGTGGTGTGGTTGTTAAGTGTAGTTAACTTTAGGAGGAGGAGGAGGAGGTATTGGGCTATTTTGGCTACAGTGTTGCTTGGATGCTCCATTGGACACTTTGAGGGGGTAGTGCTTGGATTTTGGTCTCTATATATTTATTTATTTTTGTTTTAGTTTCCTCGCTAGACCTGTATCAAACTTAGAAAAACAACCCCTAGACCCCCCTTTCAAGATTAATTTGTACATTTTTCGGTAGAAAATTTTTCCGGCCTTGACAGTTTATTCTGGTTCCCATTAGACGATTTTAGACAGCTTAGGGAGGATCTGTGGGCATTAAAAGGGTTAAGGACTATCGCAATTGACCCTCTGACTCTCCTTTACACCTTCTAATCTAAATAAAATCGTCTAATATTTACCAGAATAAACTGCTAAAATGCGTCATTATCCTCAAAAGGATTAATTAGTTCATATGGTTGCAGTCGCTATCATGAAGGGGAGGTAGTTACTTTATTTTAGGCCACCTTCTCCCTCATGCTTAGCCCCATTAGTTTTGAGATTTAAAAGTGTTCGTCCTATTAGTTTGTCGATTTTAAGACCTTTCGTCCCACCTATTTATCAATATCAAAACCTTTCGTGCCAATTTGGTTTAAATTTTATCATGGCGTGGGATAACGAGCCTGAATTTTATAAGGAACCGGCCTTATGCCGAGACATTTTGCTACGGAAAAATATACACATCTATCTCAAGAGGGGAGCTTGAGGATATTTTATAAAGCTTGATGGAGGTCTGGGGAAGAAACTAAAAACAATAATAACAAACATGAATGATAATACTAATAAATAAATCCTAAGATTCCTAACCCCTTAAGTAAACTCTAACCCCTTAAGTAAACTCTAACCCCTTAAGTAAACTCTAACCCCTTAAGTAAACTCTAACCCCTTAAGTAAACTCTAACCCCTTAAGTAAACTCTAACCCCTTAAGTAAACTCTAACCCCTTAAGTAAACTCTAACCCCTTAAGTAAACTCTAACCCCTTAAGTAAACTCTAACCCCTTAAGTAAACTCTAACTCCTTAAGTAAACTCTAACCCCTTAAGTAAACTCTAACCCCTTAAGTAAACTCTAACCCCTTAAGTAAACTCTAACCCCTTAAGTAAACTCTAACCCCTTAAGTAAACTCTAACCCCTTAAGTAATTCATGACTCTCGTGTGTACTAATCGTTTACACTTTTACATTTTTACTTACCCTCTGCAAAATTGAAAGTAAATAAGGCTTACTTTCCGTGGAGTATCTCTTCTTAAGCTAGTGCATGGAGTTAATATGATAATTTCCCAGTTTAATATTCAAGGCTACATTATATGATTTTCTTTACTCCTCCCAAGTACAGTTGCCTAAATAGATTCTGTTCCTCATCGTGATCTTACGTATGAAGGTAAAATTAGTGCGAATGAATTACGAGTGTGGTTTCTTTTAATTATCAGTTGACTAGTCAGAGGGGTTAGCCACTGCATAAGAAACTACAATCGTAACTCAGTCATTCGTAATTCAATCATGTATATAATATTTCATTCAATCATGCGCAATATATTCCATGTCTAAGATCACGCCGAGGACCGGAACTTATGTGGGCAACTGTACATTTGCTGCATTGTCTGGTGTTCTCATCTTCATTCACCCACCTCGCCCCCGCCTCAACGTAATAATTCTAAAACTATTTTCCGGTGTGCTCTCCTCATTTCAATTTTCGTTCTAGTTTTCCCACTCTAACTTTGTCCATTTGTGCGCTTTTACTTTGTCCTTTTATCTCTGGGAATACACTACCCCTTCTCTCTCTCTCTCTACCATTGTTCTTTTTCAAATTGCTCGACATTTTCTCGCTCTAAATGTTGTTCTTCTTTTCGGTTGTACACGGGCATACCTGTGTGCACGAACACTAACACACACACACACACACACACACACACGCATGCCTAGACAATTCCAGACATATACTGCACATGCATGCACATCTCATCTGTTTATCCATTATTACATTCACACACACACACATACACACAGTTCCTGTCTAGTAGTTTTAAGGCCAAACACGTAGTAGGGACCGCAAGGTCTGTGTGGTCTGGCTATATGTATAACTCTGGGTAACTCTATCTCTCTGCAAGGTTATTTACTTCCAACTGTGTTCATGTACGGCAATTGCCGGAGGGAACGGAGGGTGGGGAGAGAGCCTTCTTCTTTGCTATTCTTTCCTTCCACTGTACCTTACTGTCGGGTTAGCTATCTCTACTAGAATTAAGTCCTGACCACCTCGCTGGGATCGTAAGGTCTGTGTGGTCAGTGTATCTATGTAAATCTCTCTCTCTCTCTCTGTTCCCTTCTCCTAGTTTCTGTTATTACCATTCCACCCTTCTTCCTGCCTGTTCCTCTACCTCCCACGCTGCGAGGGCTAAATCTAATAAGATAGATAGGAGACTTGGGGGTTGAAGGCAGAGGAGGCGCGCGCTGAAGTCCTTTCCGTTTGGTGGTAGCCATGTTAGTAGTAGTAGTAGTAGTAGTAGTAGTAGTAGTAGTAGTAGTAGTAGTAATAGTAGTAGTAGTAGTAGTAGCAGTAGTAGCAGTAGTAGTAGTATTAGTAGTTTCTCTCTTTCTCTCTCTCGAACACAAATGAGACAATACAATGCTTATTATAGCCCAGATGCTTCAGAACTTGGGTTTTAAGTTTTTTTAGTCATTCTTCTACTCAACAAGTAAGCCTTGGAACTCTCTCCCTCAATCTGCTTTTCCCTCATCCTATGACTTAACTGGTTCAAACTCCGTGTGTCCAGACATTCTTATTCTAACGTGTATCTTAAATTTGACTCTCTATCACTCTTTCGGCTTGGGAGGAGACACTTGTTACAGGCAGCTTTGCCGTTTGTCTCCTTCATACACATAGACACATATAATATTCGAATTGACCACTTGCGAGTTTCAGGCTATAAGGAAGTTGGAGCCATAGACATCGATATTAAACAGAAATGCAATAATAATGTAGGTTTCTAATGGATAAAAAGTATGTTGAATTGGGTTTTATGTATTTATATAAACACTACAACCGCAATTTAGGCGATCATTCTGTTAATTATCGACGTCTACAACTCCAACTTCCTTACAGCCTGAAACTCGCAAGTGGTCAATTGGTGTAACCTTATATATGCTGAGAACTGTACCCCCCCCCCACCCCCTTTATATCTCTTCTGTGCTATCCTGTTCTTCCAGTTTCCATTATGTAGGGTTCTGCTATTTCTACAAGCATTGATCACCTCGCTTGGATTGTAAGGTCTATGGAGTCAGTGTATCAATGTTCATCTATGTATATACATGCTATATATATCCACCCATCCTCCCACCATTAAGCCCATAACACCCCATACCCTTACCTCCCATGCTGCGAGAACCAGATCTAATAAGGTAGATAGTCAACAACAGTTCTTTCTTTTGGTAGTAGCCATTGTGTTCACCTACAGTATATGTCTGTCCATTTGTCTCTCTCCTTATCTTAGAAAAAGCCAATGGGTATCAAAGCAGTTAATTGGTGAAAACAAATATGAATGTAGCTATTAATAGATGATTTTATTCAGATTAGGAAGGGTAACTGGAACTCAGAGGGTTAAGTGTGAAAATATTTACCCTTAAAATGCCCACAGATCCAGCCTAAATTGCATAACATCGTATAATGATAGCCTGAATAGACTGTCAAAATGCGTCACAATCTTCAGAGGGATACAATATGAGGTACTCTTACAATTAAAGTCTATTGAAGTGATTGTCTGAGCATATATTGTGACTCAGACCTGACTTGAGGGGAGATTTCTATATATATGTATGTATTGCGGTATGTTTCATTCATTTATTTATGTATTTATTTGTTTTCAGTTTCCTACCAAGCCCTTCATCAAGCTAAAGAAAATACCCCCAAGACCCCTTCGAGATAAATGTGTACATGTTTATAAATTACAGGCTCACTATCGCTCGCCAGGAAAAAAAAACTCGACACCTAAATGGCACAAAAAGCCTTAACATCGCCAAAATAATGGAGTTAAACATGAGAGAGAAGGGGTCCCGAAATAAACAAACTTCTCCTTAATAACCTGCACCTGTTGTTCCATAGAGTGAAGGCAGGTAGGCAGCAATACATTTTGATACAATAACTTCTTCACTACAATAAGCTGATTACAGACGGGCGTGGAATATTACGCTATTGACTTTGTGCAATATACTGTAGGTCATTGTAAATTAAGTATAAACAAAACCATTTCTTGTGAACAAATTAACAAATATAAATTGCACAGTGTGTTTGTGTGTGTGTGTGTGTGAGAGAGAGAGAGAGAGAGAGAGAGAGAGAGAGTACATGAGCGAGAAAGCGATGGTACAAGAGCGAGAGCGAAATAGGTAGATAGATAGATAGATAGAGAGATAGATAGATATATAGATAGACAGATATAATTAGATAGACAGACAGACAAACAGACAGATACATAGAGAAAATAGATACAGATAGATGTACAGAGGTCCAGTATATCAATAACAGCTAAGTACACACACACTCTCCCTAACGGCACATATATCACCCACACCAAGACTAATAGATATACAGATAGATGTAGAGGTCCAGTATATCAATAACACCTAAGTACACACACACTCCCTAACGGCACATATATCACCCACACCAAGACTAATTAATTATCACATATAAATCACTGCTACTCTACTCTATTATCAGAATATATCAAACGTACTAGTATTATTATTTCTACCATCATTGTGTCACTAAGGAGAGAGCTTTGTATTTGTTCTATTGTGTTTATCGATATTCTTTATATATATACGGTTACTGAAATGTTGAACTAATAAAAGTATTCAGTTATTTTATGATGTGTGTGTGTGTGTGTGAGAGAGAGAGAGAGAGAAAGCGAGAGAGAGAGTCTACATAATTAACATATAATTATCATACTAATTACCAACATTACTGTACTCTCATTATTTAACCCTTTCAGTACCATGACCCTACTGTCGCTCTTTAAAGGTAGATTTGTTTTTGTATTTCTATTATTTTTCCTCACTAGACCTTCATCAAGTTTGAACATAAATAGCGCCCTAAATTTCCCTTAAGAGATATATTTGTGCATTTAAGGGGAGATATCCACTTGAGGGACTTTTTTCTGGACTCCTTTCTCCCTCATGTTTAGCCCCATTGTTTTCCTAATGTTAATACGTTCGCCCCATTATTTTGACGATTTTAAGAACTTTCAACCCATTTCTGTCAATTTTAAAACCTTTCGTGCCATTTAGGTGTCGATTTTATCCTGGCGAGCGATAGCGAGCCTGTAATTTAAGAGGAATCGGCTTTCAGCCGGGAAATTTTTCTACCGAAAAATGTACACATTTTTTCTTGAAAGGGGCTCAAGGGGGTGTAATCTTAAGCTTGACGGATATCTACGGACCAAACCAAAAACCTCCCCTTAACCTTGCTTGGCCGCAGTGTGTTTGACTCCATTCTGTACCAGCGACGTATTTTATATTGGATTCTAGCCATATTTAGACGACTTTATTCAGCTTGGAAACGTTTCTACCCCCTACCAAAAAAAAAAAAAAAAAAAAAAAAAAAAAAAAAAAAAAAAAAAAGGCTACAGACTTTCTCAATTCATCCTTTTAGCTACCATATATCCTTCCTAAGCTTCATAAACTCGTCTATATCGTAGCTGATATCAAATGTAAAATACGTCGCCGGTACAGAAGGGATTAAACTGACTATGCCTCCATGATTAAAACCAATGCAAGATACGCATACAAAATTAGGGTATTACTAAATGATATATTTCTAGGATTATTATACTCGACCTTGGAGATTCATATGTCTTAAATGTAGCTCAATGAACCCTCTAATTCAGACAGGTCCTTTCTAGGTTGAATAATCGTATGGAGGTAGCTAGATTTAAATCCTGATTAATATTATTTGATTGAAAGGGATATATAACCCTACTTCTCCCCCAAGCCCCAGTGTTTTGGAGGGCAAGTAATCTCGAGGGGTCGCATGATCTGTTGTTGCTTGTTTTCCTTTGTACCTCCTCTCTCGGGCCTTCAGAATCCCTCGCCTCTCATACTTGGTCATGCTCAGTGGGAAAATTGCAGTGAATATAAGCCAGGCCGTGTAGGCTGTAGCGCGGGGTGTCAGTAGCCTCTAGAACTTGAAAGCGGGAGGTTGCTCGTCGTGCGCTCCGCCGTCCCTCACTCGGGCACCACTCCTCTCGTGATACGGCTGATTTATGTGACGTAAGAGGCAGAATGCTACCTTTACTTTGGCAGTAATATTCTTAACAGTAGGAAAATGGTTGGTTAGTGAATACTAAGAAAACAGATATGAATTATGTACATTCATGAAAAGCAACTTTGATAAACTTTCTTTAAAACAAAAATGTATTTGTTCTTATTTTGGTAAAACCTGCGAAGGGTTTTATTGTGGCAAGTGTTAAGGACAGTAGAAGCCATGATATACTTAAAATTAAATGCTGGTAAATTATTTGTTTTCTCATGCGCTCTATATATTCATCATTAGTGAGTGATTACCCAACTCTATATATTACCCAACTCTATATATTACCCAACTCTATATATTACCCAACTCTATATAATACCCAACTCTATATATTACCCAACTCTATATATTACCCAACTCTATATAATACCCAACTCTATATATTACCCAACTCTATATATTACCCAACTCTATATATTACCCAACTCTATATATTACCCAACTCTATATATTACCCAACTCTATATATTACCCAACTCTATATATACCCAACTCTATATATACCCAACTCTATATATTACCCAACTCTATATATTACCCAACTCTATATAATACCCAACTCTATATATTACCCAACTCTATATATTACCCAACTCTATATATTACCCAACTCTATATAATACCCAACTCTATATATTACCCAACTCTATATATTACCCAACTCTATATATTACCCAACTCTATATAATACCCAACTCTATATAATACCCAACTCTATATATTACCCAACTCTATATATTACCCAACTCTATATAATACCCAACTCTATATAATACCCAACTCTATATATTACCCAACTCTATATATTACCCAACTCTATATATTACCCAACTCTATATATTACCCAACTCTATATATTACCCAACTCTATATAATACCCAACTCTATATATTACCCAACTCTATATATTACCCAACTCTATATATTACCCAACTCTATATATTACCCAACTCTATATATTACCCAACTCTATATATTACCCAACTCTATATATTACCCAACTCTATATAATACCCAACTCTATATATTACCCAACTCTATATATTACCCAACTCTATATATTACCCAACTCTATATAATACCCAACTCTATATATTACCCAACTCTATATATTACCCAACTCTATATAATACCCAACTCTATATAATACCCAACTCTATATATTACCCAACTCTATATATTACCCAACTCTATATATTACCCAACTCTATATATTACCCAACTCTATATATTACCCAACTCTATATATTACCCAACTCTATATATTACCCAACTCTATATATACCCAACTCTATATATTACCCAACTCTATATATTACCCAACTCTATATATTACCCAACTCTATATATACCCAACTCTATATATTACCCAACTCTATATATTACCCAACTCTATATAATACCCAACTCTATATAATACCCAACTCTATATATTACCCAACTCTATATATTACCCAACTCTATATATTACCCAACTCTATATAATACCCAACTCTATATATACCCAACTCTATATTTTACCCAACTCTATATATTACCCAACTCTATATATTACCCAACTCTATATATTACCCAACTCTATATATTACCCAACTCTATATAATACCCAACTCTATATATTACCCAACTCTATATATTACCCAACTCTATATATTACCCAACTCTATATATTACCCAACTCTATATATTACCCAACTCTATATATTACCCAACTCTATATATTACCCAACTCTATATATACCCAACTCTATATATTACCCAACTCTATATATTACCCAACTCTATATATTGATTACCCAACTCTATATATACCCAACTCTATATATTACCCAACTCTATATATTACCCAACTCTATATATACCCAACTCTATATAATACCCAACTCTATATATTACCCAACTCTATATATTACCCAACTCTATATATTACCCAACTCTATATATTACCCAACTCTATATATTACCCAACTCTATATATTACCCAACTCTATATATTACCCAACTCTATATATTACCCAACTCTATATATTACCCAACTCTATATATTACCCAACTCTATATATTACCCAACTCTATATAATACCCAACTCTATATATTACCCAACTCTATATATTACCCAACTCTATATAATACCCAACTCTATAATACCCAACTCTATATATTACCCAACTCTATATATTACCCAACTCTATATTACCCAACTCTATATAATACCCAACTCTATATATTACCCAACTCTATATATTACCCAACTCTATATATACCCAACTCTATATATTACCCAACTCTATATATTACCCAACTCTATATATTACCCAACTCTATATATTACCCAACTCTATATATTACCCAACTCTATATATTACCCAACTCTATATATTACCCAACTCTATATATTACCCAACTCTATATATTACCCAACTCTATATATTACCCAACTCTATATATTACCCAACTCTATATATTACCCAACTCTATATATTACCCAACTCTATATATTACCCAACTCTATATATATTACCCAACTCTATATATTACCCAACTCTATATATTACCCAACTCTATATATTACCCAACTCTATATATTACCCAACTCTATATATTACCCAACTCTATATATTACCCAACTCTATATATTACCCAACTCTATATATTACCCAACTCTATATATTACCCAACTCTATATATTACCCAACTCTATATATTACCCAACTCTATATATTACCCAACTCTATATATTACCCAACTCTATATATTAACTACAATCGAAACATATTGTTCAGAACATCCAACACATTGCAAGTCCGGTGCAGATTCTTGAAGTGCAATATCTATTACATTAATGGCAACAGGTGACGAGAACGATGTGTATAACAGAAGATTTTATAAATTATATATATATATATATATATATATATATATATATATATATATATATATATATATATATATATATATATATATATATATTCTACAAGTGAATGAAACTTAGCGAACATTTAAGGGGGTCACCTGCTTGTTTTATCTTTCTCTCCTTTTCTCTCTTTCCCTGGCTTGTATCCATTCGGCCCCATTCAGTCAACTGTTTTAACACGTTTATCCCCATCCAGGTGTCGATTTCTTCCTGGCGAGCGATAGCGAGCCAGCATTGTATGGAGAAATCCGGCTTCGCCGGAGAAATTTTTCTATCGAAAAATTTACAAATTTAGCTTGCTGTCAAAACAAAAATATATATACGCTGGCTTGCTACCGCTCGCCATGAAAATATTGACACCTGGATGGGGGTAAACGTCTTAAAACAGTAGGCTGAATGGTGCCGAATGGATACAAGCCAAAGAGAGAAGGAGAGAACGAGACAAAAAGCGAGGCGGGCTCATTTAAGCAAGCTAAATGTATTTTCAATAAAATTAGAAGGGAGTGCTCATAATTAGAAGGGAGTGCTCATAATTAGAAGGGAGTGCTCATAATAGTAAAATAAAAAAAATCATGTTATTTTAAAAAACTGTATTGAGGTGAGACTGTGGAATATATAGAAACAGCAAATTATTACATTTGTACTCTATGATCTAAATTTAGGGTGTTACTCAGTTACTTGTTCGTCAAGGGGAATCCACGCAATGCGAGCTAAGCTCATTATTATCGCGCCTCCTTAACTGGGAATGTATTGCGTGAAATGCATGTTAAGTGTTTTATGTACTGTTGGAATGGCTGTGGATGGGTGTGTAGTCTGTATTTAGCCAATTGGCGACATCGGAAACGAAGGCTTAGGGTGGATCTGTATGGTACCATTCTCACTATAGACGGTACCGTCTCGCCCGAAGGCTTAGGTAGCCATCAGCTTAGGTGAACCATATGATACCCATCTCGCCTTGTACCATTTTTGCCAACCCCAGATGGGACGTCACAACGTCGTCCACTTATTCCAGGTACCTATTTACAGCTAGGTGAACTGAGGCTAACGCATGAAAGGAGACAAGCCCAATTTGTCTCCGCCCGGTCTGGGATTGAACCCCCGACCCCTCGTGTGTGAGACGAGAGCTCTACCTACTAGGCTACGGGCTGTGTGTGTGTGTGTGTGTGTGTGTGTGTGTGTGTGTGTGTGTGTGTGTGTGTGTGTGTGTGTGTGTGTGTACGTGTTTTAATCCATTCAGTACCGGTCCCGTCTGTTTCCTTATACTCTGTCTACTATTAAACGATTTTACTCAGATTAAGAAGGGCCTACAGTAAAGGACGTCGCGGTAAAGAAGGGGTTAAGAAGGATCTGTGGTAGTTGAATGGGTGGGTTGAGATAGTTTGAAGCCTTATTATTGCTAGAGGTCTTTCTTAAGCTGAATAAAATCGTCCAATAGTTGCTAGAGTATGATGGAAAGGACGTCCCTGGTACAGTAGGGGTCAAGGGGAGGTATTTAGTTTGTTCCCTACGTTTTCATCAAGCTTAAAATTACACCCCCTAGACCCCCTTTCAAGATAAATTTGTACATTTTTCGGTAGCAAAATGTCCAGGCCGGAGGCATTTGCTCTTAAATTACAGGCTTGCTATCGCTCGCCAGGAAAAAATCGACACCTTAATGGCACGAAAGGTCTTAAAATTGACAGAAATGGGGCAAAGTGTCTTAAAATGTCCAAACTACTAGGGCGAACGTCTTAAAATCTCAAAAGCAATGGGGCTAAACATGAGGGAGAAAGAGGTCCAGAAAAAAATCCCTCAAATGGAGACCTCCCCTTAAGGAGTCCAGATTTGGCTATTGACTGACATACTGGTTTACATCCTCAAGGGGTTAAAGTACTAATTTTCCCCGCAGCATCTTTGAGTGGAGTCAACCCGCTGTTCCCTTTGCTCTGATTAAGGGGAGGTTTCCACTTGAGGGATTTTTTTTTCGAACTTCCTTCTCCCTAATGTTTAGCCCCATTGCTTTTGAGATTTTAAGACGTTTGCCCCATTAGTTTGGCGATTTTAATAACTTTCGCCCCATTTCTGTCAATTTTAAGACCTTTCGTGCTATTTACGTGTCGATTTTTTCCTGGCGAGCGATAGCGAGCCTGTAACTTAAGAGGAATCGGCCTTCGGCCGGGAAATTTTTCTACCGAAAAATGTACATATTTATCTTGAAAGGGGGTTTAGGGGATGTAATTTTAAGCTTGATCGAGGTCTAAGCAACACACTAGAAACCTCCCCTTAAAGCTACTGATGTTCTAATTGGTAAAGCAAATGTAAGCTCTCAAGTATAAAAACATATAAAAGGACCAATATATATATATATAGCAACATGCAAAGGCGCTATGTCTCTCTTTAACCTCTTCAGCACGATGACGTAATGGTCGTCGTCTTATTCTGGTTACCATTAGACGCTTTTCTTCAGCTTGTAATCTACCTATACATTTGAAAAGGGTACATACTATCTTGATAAACCAACTACATAACATAGGTTCTTCCTAAACTGCATAAAATCGTCTAATTAAAGCCAGAACTATAAGGTATACGAAACCGCCTGGTAGCGAAAGAGTTAAAATTGGAAAACAAAAAAGTGGAAACCTATAAAGCAGGTATCACACGAGCACTTTTTCCCTCAACATTATATCCTCAACACTAATCTGGCTGCTTATAAGGTCAACATTTCAAATACTTCGATTACCCAAATTAATCTAACCTTAGTCTACTTTCCGACACCAGTGTAAAATATTCCAGAAATGTTGCCAGAAAAATGTTGATCATCGAATGTGGACTATAAAATCGCTCGTGTAATACCGGCTTAAAAGAAACCCATCCGAATGTTTTACGCCCGGATACCCAACAACGGAACCGGTGCAGCGAGGCCAAAATTTGCCTTCCGTCTATAAAAGTGAAAACTCCCGGGAAAATACGAGAGCGGAGCCGTGATCACCTTTTTGGTCCGCTTGTTTAACCCTTTTCTGTCCGTCCGGCCCGCGCTGTGTTACCTTGTTGCAGAGGTAGGTGGGGCAGGTAGGTAGGGGAAGGGGGTTGTTAGGTTGTTGTTGGTAGCAGAGGTAGTGGGTGGAATTAGACCTGTTACAAACATTGGAATTAGACCTTTTTGGGTAAAAAACAATTTGCCTTGGAATATTTACGCGAACTTCGAATTGTAGACCTATTTTTTTACATTGATATAATTATCTGTTCCTATTCTAATTAAACTCATCTGCATAAAGCTAGACAAATGTAATTTTAGTGAAGGTAACTGAATGTAGTCGATTGCAAATGTCCTACCTAACTTACATTTCTTCTCCTTTTCAGCATTAATATTGATTAATTACAGTCGAGTGAGTTGATCATGCAACATAATGAAGATGACATATTCAAGAGAAATCGCAATAAGAACTATTGAACTCTTCCAACCATTACGAAACTTCCTGAAATAAAAAAAGAGCAACAGAAAGTTGAACATAATCATGAAACGAACAATAGCAACAAACATGGGACACCGATACTGACAACCCTCAAGAAAATATGAAATACACGAAAGATGAAAACACGAAAAGAGATAACGATTCCATAAACAAAGAAATTAAGACACAGAAATGACCAAAGCACGAAGAATAAGTGAATCAGAGGTGATGGTGGCACGACTAAAGAGAACTCTGTATTGAACTGTGAGCTGGAAGGCGTTTGGTAGAGAAAGATGGAAGTGTGGAGGCAGTGGTTAGTTAATATACTTTTACTGAAAACTTGGTGCGTCTATGAATGCTGTACGGCTGGTGAGTAATATATTTATTAATTAATTTAATGTATTTTTTTATATATTGTCCGTCTGTGTCTTTGTGTAACACTTGTCTCGCCTTTCTTATTGCCATATCGTGTCATGAGATTAATAAAACTTATACACAAAAACTACAATGACACAAAAGCCTCTCTCTCTCACACTCATTCTCATTCTCTCTCTCGCTCTCCTACTTCCACTCCCTATTCCATCAAACAATTCCCTTCACCAGATCACATTTCTCCCCAGGCTCTCATCTTGCCCCAACCACCACTCTCCTACATTGGTCCTGTTCTTCTTATATCTAATTATATGGAAGTAAACAATAGTGAGGTTGAAGTAAGAGTGTATATTTTGTTATGCAGTCGTTAATTTACATCAAACTATATAAAACAAACTACAATCTTAACCTATTGGAGCTACGATGGCGCATTTCTTTTTTATATTCTGGCTACTATTAGACGATTTTATGCCGATTAGGAAGGTTTAATAGAAGCCAGAGCTTCAAGTGAGATAGTCTTTACCCTTATAAGTACCGCAGATCATTCCTAAGCTGTGGAAAATCGCCTAATGACAGTCAGCACAAACTGTCAAAATGCGTCATAATCATCAAAGGGTTAATGGGCGAGCTCACACACACGGATCTTGTGTTCGAGTTATGTGATAAGAGACTTAAAATGAGACTCAAATGCTCGAGTTAAATAAAAATTCGTATATTTGCTCAATAACACCATCCAAGATCAACAGATAGAAACAGTATGGACGTTATATGACATTGATGGACTCTGGTAAGATTTGTTGGGGTGTGCTGGGAGAAAGGTATGCTGACCAGGATTCGAACCCACTCACTCCAGATATTTTTGTGAGAGTTGGGCACCGTATCCGCTCGATCATGGGTGGATATCCCCTCATAATTATCTCCAAGGGGGCTTCTGGGGGTATTTTTAAAACTTTATGGAGGTCTAGGGAAAACAATGACAAATATGGGTTCGTTATCAATTATGCTCCTGACTGTGCATGACCCTCGCCTGTACTTCAATCAAGAATTTAAGACTTATCACTTAATTTGCTCTGTGATTTTAAGACATTTCACTCCATTCAGGCATCGATTCTCTCTTAGCGAGAAAAACAAAACTACCCTTGATACTTAGGAGAAACCGGCTTTCGGCTACCGAAAAATGTACATATTTAGCTTGAAGGAAGCCTGGGGAGGCGTTTGTGTTAGTCTAATTTGCAAACTAAGAATGTGTATATCTTGAAATTGACACAAGTAATCAATAATAATTACACATCACAATAATAATTACACATCACAATAATAATTACACATCACAATAATAATTACACATCACAATAATAATTACACATCACAATAAAAACAAATATATATAAAACAAAAATAAAAAATAAAATAAAAAAATAAAAAATAAAATAAAAAATAAAAAATAAATAAATAAAAAACCTTCCTTGTACATATAGTAAGATAAAACCTTGGCTTTCCTCTGCCTCCCTCAACTTTAACATAGCAAGCTGTTGTATAAGCGGATTACCTACGCCAGCACTTCAATCAACGCTTGGGGCTCTTTATTAACTACAGTACCTTTATTTATCAGTTTGAATCTTTTTATTAACCCCTCCAACACCATGACGCTTTACTACCTTTGATTCTGGCTAAACACAGATGATCTATTTAGTCAAAGAAGGACCTATGTTACTAAAACAATTTGTCGAGATCGTATTTACCCCTTTCAGTCGTATCGATAGATTACAAACTAAAGCAAATCGTCCAATGGTAACCAGAATATGATGGAAATTACGTCATGGTACTGAAGGGGTTAAGTACGATACATATACAATATCACACACACGCACACACAGACACAGACCCACACCTACACACACACACACACTAACACTTTTCTCGAGTGCCTGATTGACTATGCGAGTACCGTCAATATCTCTCACACTTAGTACTGCTCTTCTCAATATTTATGAGGACAGACGTGCAGTGTCGCCCTGTTATTAATCTCTCTCTCTCTCCTCTCACTTTCACTCTCCTCTCACTTTCACTCGTCTCTCACTTTCACTCGTCTCTCACTTTCACTCGTCTCTCACTTTCACTCGTCTCTCTCTCTCTCTCTCTCTCTCTCTGTGACTTTTGCTGGTGGTAGTTTCCCTGATCTGTTATGCTAGTACCGTCAGCGCCTCACACACTCGGCATCGCTAGCCTGAATATGTATGAGAGACGACATGCAGTGCCACCCTTACAACTACACCCACCCACACACACACCAACCCACCCACCCACTCTCTCTCACACACACACACTAATTTGTATTCTTTTTCTGTCTCTCACCCAACACAGCTCTTTCTGAATATTCATGAAACCAAACATGCAGTGCCACCCTCACAAATACACACACAAACACACACACACACACACACCTACCTACCTACCCACTCACAGCCACACGCACACTCACACACACTTTTTTTCTTTTTCTGTCTCTCACCCAACACAACTTTTTCAGAATATTCATGAGGCCAAAGATGCAGTGCTACGGTGCCAGATATACAGTCGCGCTAATAAGTGATTTCTCGGCACCAAGTATGTTTTGATCAATAATTGGTATCAGCACTGTCTAAGCTGTATTTATTCATATCGAGTGAAATATACAAATATGTTCCTACACTTACCCACCCTATTCAACATCTGACAGACGGTGCCAGCTGTACTAGAGATACTAATGTCGATTACCTTTATCTATGGATGCCATTTTAGTGCCGAAATTATCAAACAACGGGGAGATAAGTAACACTCCGTTCTTAACATTAATCATCCATTACAAACCCCAATGTACTTGAATAAACTAATGAAAGCATATGGTCCTCCCGGGATTCGAACTCGGGACACCACACCCAGAACATAAGCATCTAAACCACTACACCACCAACACAGTTAAAGGTTTTATTTTATTTTGGATCAAGTAATATTGAAGATTATGCTCCATTTTGACAGTAAATTCTGGCTATCATTAGACGACAGTATACAGTTTAGGAAGGATCGGTGGGAATAATATAGGGAAAGACTATCTCAATTGACCACTTGCGAGTTTCGTTCTGTAAGAAAGTTGGAGCTGTAGACATCGACGTGACGATAGTGCGTTGTTATGTGTGCGATTAGTTTGCTTGGGAAACAGATTAACTTGCTCATGTAGTGATGTACACCCTATGTGGTGGATTGTGTTCTTTTATTTAATAATTTTCATTTTAGTAAGCGTTGTTTCCACATAGCGATTTTGATAATTTAATTTGACTTTATATTGTCCTTGTCCCAATTTTGGTTTGTTTAGTTTGCAAGTTTTACATTTTAATTTTACAGAATTATCAGCTAAAATACGGTTGTAGTACATTTATAAATTCATAAAACCCCATTCAACTTGACCTTTTATCCATCAGAAGCCTACCTTATTTTTGCATTTCTGTTTAATAGCGATGTTTACGTGTCCAACTTCCTTATAGCCTAAAACTCGCAAGTGGTCAATTAATCACCTGACTTCCATATACCCTTCCAAATCTAAATAAAATCGTCTAAGAATAGCCAGAAAAAAACATACGTAATAGTATCTTGAAAGGGTTAACGTATTACTGATTTCTATGTATAATTAGTTTTATGTAAATTTTGCTAAGTTGACGTATAAACATTCTTTAAAATTTTATTTTAATTTAATGTGTTCGTGCGTGTCTGTGTGTGTGTAGGGGAGAGAGAGAGTGATAGTGAGAGAGTGTGTGTGAGAGAGTGTGTGTGAGAACGAGAGAGAAAGCGAGCAAGAGACCTTAGAGAAGAATAGCAAAAGCGAGAAATCCACTGAACAGATAGCCTACTCGCAGAAAAAAACGTTCGGGAGGAAATGAGACTAGTGAAAAAAAAGGCAAAAACAAAACAAAAACACTAGCCCACGTGAATAAAGCCCAGAGGAGGGAACCACAGACGCCCACCAATGGGAAAAAAAACAGTCTATTGCCGAGTCTTGGAGGGAGAGGAAAATATATAGGACAGAGCTGGACTTTAATTAGCTCTACGTACAACTTGTTAGGAAAATGGGGGGGGGGAGGGGGGGGGGGGGGGGGAGGATTTAGAGAGGGGGCGAGGGGGGGGGGGGAGAGAGAGAGGATTTAGCGAGGGAGGGGGGGGGGGGGATACACAATGATTCTTACCGGGCAGAGAGACATAAGTTGATATCGTAAAGGAAGCATATTTATGCGTGCGTAATACCTGCATTTAAGGGGAGATTTTTAGTTTGCTTCCCACACATTTATCCTGAAGGAGGGTCTTGGGCGTGTGTTTATTAATAAGCTTGATGGAGGTCTAGGGAGGAAACTAATAAAATAATACAAAGGTATACATAAATGAGCAAATAAATACGACTCATCTCCCCTTAATGTGCTGTCCTTAAAGCTGACAGATGTGTTTTTTTTTTTTTTTTTTTTTATTTATTTAATGTTGCCATTTATTTTTTTTATTTGTATTATTCAGAGTTACTGTATTTTGTTAGTGTCAGATTCTTAGATATTCTGATACAGCTCGATTTTCTCTATGGGTATTTGTGATTAATATACTGTATAGCGACATAGCAACCGGTATGCAATGTAGACCACGTATTTACTCATATATAAAAATGTTTATATTCGTAAATTTCCTTATTCTTTTTCAGATGTGGAGGTTGGTCTGGGGTGGAACTGGGAGATGTGGTGGACCTATGACGGTATATCAGGTGAGCAATAATCTGCTAAAACGTGTCAGAATTGTCAAGAGCCCAAAATAAAGTAACCCTCCCTTTAAATCATCCCTCGGACTCCCATATGTCCTTCCTAAACTGAATAAAATCTTCTAATGATTTCCAGAATAAACTACTAAAACACATCATAATTCCCTAGGGACTACAATATAACAACCCTCTTTACTAACAACTGTCCTCTACTAACATATCCTAATCCTGCCACAGACATTTGTCCCAGGGCAGTCTTCCCTTTCCATTTTCCCTTACCCACTCTAAACCACTGTTTGAACACTTGACCATCAGTGTTTTGGAGGGCAAGCAGCCTTGAGGGGTCGCTGGACCTGTTGTTGTTTGATTTCCTTTGTACTCCCTCCCTCCTCCAGGTCCAGAGTTCTGGGGCGTGATCAATCCGGCGTGGGTCATGTGTTCCGAGGGCCGCCGACAGTCCCCCATCAACCTTGACCCCAGGACCTTACTACATGACCCCAACCTCACACCGCTGGCCCTGGATGATACTAAGGTCAGGTCAAGTTAGGTCAGGTCACCTCATATCACTGGTTTGTTTGTCTTGACCCCAGGACCTTATTACATGACCCCAACCTCACACCACTGGCCCTGGATGATACTAAGGTTAGGTCAAGTTAGGTCAGGTCACCTGATATCACTGGTTCGTCTGTTTGTTTCTTTCCGACAGTCTCCCACTAAACTTGACCCTTGCATGACACCAACCTCACGCCACTGGCTCACATCATGACAAGCCATTTCAAATCAAAGTTCATAGTCTCAGCAGATTAGGTTAGGGTAAGTCATGTTTGTATTTTCCTTTCCGATAGGCACTCCTTAATCTTTACCCCATAATATGTGTATGTGTGTGTATATGTGTGTGTGTGTGTGTATATGTGTGTGTGTGTGTATATGTGTGTGTGTGTGTATATGTGTGTGTGTGTGTGTATATGTGTGTGTGTGTATATGTGTGTGTGTGTGTGTGTATATGTGTGTGTGTGTGTGTATATGTGTGTGTGTGTGTGTATATGTGTGTGTGTGTGTGTATATGTGTGTGTGTGTGTGTGTGCACGCGCGAAAGGAGAGAGCTAAATTACCAAATCTTCTATAATCAGCAATGCTCTCTAACTCATCATCAGGACCCCAAACATAATTAATTTAAACAACTATCATGATCATTTTTGTAGAGGTTTAAGAAGAACAACAGGGGCGCAATTTAGACTGAAATATCACAACATTTACTTTTAATCTACAGTATATACCTGTAGGTCGTCTTTGCTATCACCTGAGTGACCAGATGATTAGGTTTCTAAAGTTGAGGGCGTGAGAGCGAACACCTAACACGGTCTAGAGTTGCAGATATATTGGGATTGCACAAAATCTTGTCCATATTGAACCCCTAGCCATTTAAACAAACCTCCAATGTGTAAATAATAGGTAAGGAATTAATAACAATACATTCAATTCAATTCGGTATAGCTTAGATAATTTAAAGTTGCGATTTATATCTTAGTGTCCTGTAGGTTCAATAATTTTCACTTCAACAACTGCCAACTATTCCTAACTAATCTCTAACTATTATTCTCAGGTGGGAGGGGTCCTTGTGAACACGGGCCACAGTCTGGAGTGGCGGATCACCTCTGGGCCCCCTGTGAACCTCTCTGGTGGGCCCCTAAGCTACACCTACTCCCTCACACACCTCAGGCTACACTTCGGGGAGAGGGACCTGCAGGGCTCAGAACATACCCTGGCTAACTATGCCTTCCCTGCTGAGGTAACATAAGCTGGCAGATAAAAACAGAAAGCATAGAAGAGACAAAGCGAATATGAATTATAAATTAGATAGAATAGATAGATAATCAATCAATACACATCCTTTCCCAACGTAAATAAAATAATATTGTGTCAACCAAATAAAAATAAAATAAAAATAATAATAATAATAATAATAATAATAATAATAATAATAATAATAATAATAATAACGTAGGTATAATAATAATAATAATAATAATAATAATAATAATAATAATAATAATAATAACGTAGGTATAATGTATTCCCTTCAGTTACAGGTATATGGCTACAACTCGCACCTGTACCGGAACTTCAGCCAAGCCGCGAGTCAGGTGTATGGTGTGGTGGCTCTGGGGGTTATGGTGCAGGTGAGTTCCTATGAGAGAGGTTTCTATAGTATGTTCATTCTAGGTTGGGCAGAAATCGTAACCTCTAACCTCTGTAACTAAAAAAGGACTCGAGAAATCGAGCTAATTTTCTACCAAATAGGAAGACTTGAACGGTCAGGCTATGGAGATTGTCAGCTCATTTAAGTATCTGGGCAGTGTGTTGAGTAAAGATGGGACTATGGATGAAGAAGTGCGGGAGAGGGTGCAACAGGGGAAGAGGGTTGTAGGAACGCTGAAAGCAGTAACACGAAATAGGGTGGTCAGTATGGAAGTGAAGAAGTCCTTGCACGACAGTGTGGTAATCCCGACACTGACTTACACAAGTGAAGCATGGACGTTTGAGAAGAGACTCAGGCCAAGAGTGAGAGGGGTGGAAAAGAGTTACTTGAGAAGTGCGTGCGGAGTTACATGGATAGACAGACGAATGAGGAAGTAAGAAGAAGGTGTGGTGTGGAGGTGCTGGAAAGTATGAAAAGGAACACCTTGAGATGGTTCGGCCATATGGAACGTATGGGAAGCGAGAGAATGACTAAGAAGGTGTACGAGAGCGAGGTGGAAGGACAGAGAGGGAGAGGTGGAAGGATGGAGTGAGGAAGTATATAGATGAAGGCAGTGCTGGTTGGGAGGAGGGGCGTCAACTGACTGGGGACAGAGGTGCATGGGGACGGTTCGTTCGTGGCCACCCCTTCGGGGATCACGGCGTCAGGCAATAGATAGATAGATAGGAAGACTTGGCTAGGAAATAGGTGTGGAAATTGACAGCTCATTTTCTCCAGCCCTTTTTGAGTTACAGAGGTTAGAGGTTACAATTTTTGACCCAACCTAGAATGAACGGACTATAGTTTATAGTACTCTCGGATAAAATAGTCTCTAGCCCACTCATGTGTGGACTTCATCTATTTGTTATTATGAAAGTTTATCTCTGGAAACAAATTTAAGAATATACATACAAGATACAAGTTCCTCTTCTCCGGTTCTTACCGCCTATCTTCATCATTATTAACCCAACAAACGTAAGACTTAGTAACGACCTCCCTCCCCGAAACAGATAGGCGACCGGACCTCCCCCGCCCTGGCCACCATGCTACAAGGCCTACCCAACGTTAAGTACGGAGGTAAGTTGACAGCAGAGATCCTGGAGTAAAGAGAGAGTGACCATATTGTCCCCAGGTTCGTCATCATCGGCCCATATGCTACGACTTAGTGACCTGGCCACGTTTCCCTAACATTACCATAGTGTAAAGGAGTACAAATGAAATCAAGCAACAACAGATCCAGCGACCCCTCAAGGCTGTTTGCCCTCCAAAACACTGATGGTCAAGTGTCCAAACAGTATTTTAGAGTGGGTAAGGGAAAAATGGAAAAAAGAAGACTGCCCTGGGACAAATGTCCGTGGCAGGGTTAGGAGATGTTAGTAGGGGACAGTTGTTAGTAATATAATAGAGGGAAACAATATTTTATATATTTACAAATGCAGTCAGTCGTGGATTTAAGGCAAGGTGTTTGTCTAGGCGAAGTTTAATAGAATCAACTGTGCTGCAGTCTATGACATCTCTGGGATGCCCATTCCATAAGTTGACTACTCGATTGAAGAAAACATTCTTAGACTCGTGTGAGTTAAAAGATTTACCAATAATTTTGCAACCGTTCCCCCGCGTGTAATTTGATTGGTCGATAGTGACATTTTTATTTCAGTTCATATTGTCGATGCCTCTGATGATTTTGAGCACTTGAATATGCATATATTTGACCTAATTATATCTATAATATGCATTTAGTTGACCTATATTATACCTTTTAAGTACTCCCCAGGGTCGTCATCATCTGCCCACGAATTACGACTGAGTGAGCTGGTCCCTTCCACTGGTCACTACCTGACTTATGACGGCTCCCTCACCGTCCCAGGCTGCCACGAGACGGTCACATGGATACTGCCTAACAACCCGCTCTACATCGCCTTCAATCAGGTCCGTACACCCCTCAAAAAAAAAAAAAAAAAAAAAAAAAAAAAACACACACACACACACAGACCCCCCTTCAAGCTATAGAAACTTCCCCCAGACCCTCCTTCAAGCTATAGAAACATCCCCCAGACCCTCCTTCAAGCTATAGAAACATCCCCCAGACCCTCCTTCAAGCTATAGAAACGTCCCCCAGACCCTGTTCAAGCTATAGAAACGTCCTCAGGCCCTCCAGCTATGAAGCTCCTTTGAGTCCCTCCTTCAAGATAAATGTGTGCATGTTTTGGTAGAAAAATTTCGAAAAAAAAGTGTTTTTCTAAGTTTGATGAAGGTCTAGCGAGGAAACTCAAAAATAAATATATTAATTAAGATATAAACCAAAATACAAGCACTACCCCCTTAACGATCTTCCCTATCCTCCAGATGCGCAGTTTAAGGCGGCTAAAACAAGGCACTTCCGACTTCCACCGTAACGCACCGGTAGCGAACAACTTCCGGCCCCTCCAGTCGGCCCATCACCGCACCGTCCGTACCACTATCAACTTCCACCATTATCATAAGGTACCGTTAATATGGTGGTACAGTCAGCCCATCAACGCACCGTCCGTACCACTGTCAACTTCCACCACTACCATACGGTTTGCTAGCCTTGTACTAAATATACATGGAAATTAAGCACAAATATAGTAAATTTAGCCCTAAAATTTAGTAAATGTAGCCCTAAAATTTCACCAATCTGACGTTAAAGTACACGACTGTAAGCATCAAAGCCCTTCCACAAACCATAAAGTACAGGACTGTAAGCATCAAGGCCCTTCCACAAACCATAAAGTACACGACTGTAAGCATCAAGGCCCTTCCACAAACCATAAAGTACAGGACTGTAAGCATCAAAGCCCTTCCACAAACCATAAAGTACACGACTGTAAGCATCAAGGCCCTTCCACAAACCATAAAGTACACGACTGTAAGCATAAAAAGCCCTTCCACAAACCATAAAGTACACGACTGTAAGCATCAAAGCCCTTCCACAAACCATAAAGTACACGACTGTAAGCATCAAAGCCCTTCCACAAACCATAAAGTACAGGACTGTAAGCATCAAAGCCCTTCCACAAACCATAAAGTACACGACTGTAAGCATCAAGGCCCTTCCACAAACCATAAAGTACACGACTGTAAGCATCAAAGCCCTTCCACAAACCATAAAAAAAGTACAACTAGGTAGTTCTGCAATACTGTCTTGTCAACTTTTAATTTCCTATCGCCTTTTAATCCCTTCAGAACGATGGTGATTTGTCCATAATATCCTGGCTAACACTAGGCGATTATATTTGGTTTAGGTAGGACCTAAAGTAGTCAAAGGGCTAACAATTATTTAAGGTAACCCTCTGATTCTTACATACCCTTCCTAAGCTGCATAATGTTATCTAATGATTGCTAGAATAAAATAATTATTTATTAATCGTACTGAGTTGATATAACTTGGAAGCTAATTAGGTGGGTTTAGCCTTTGATAACTTATTTCCTCTTGAAAATATGTACTTTCAATTTGATGCAGTTTTATTTTTGTATCCGCCTGATGGTTAAATTCAGTTAAAGAAATAGTTCTCATAGCCAGTGACTTTAGGTTCCTTGAAATTTAATTATGTCTAGAATTATTTCCAATTCTAGTTATGTAAATAAAGATAATTTCTCCCGATCTGCATTAATCCATTTAGTAAAGACAATAAAGCATGTCAACAGCAGAGCTCTGGAACTCTCTCCCTGAATCCATCTTCCCCTCATCCTATGACTTAAATTGCTTCAAACTCCGTGTGTCCAGTCATTTTGGGTCGAACGTTCCTTGATTTTGGCCCTGTCACTCTTTCAACTGGGGGAGGCACTCGTTGCGGGCAGTTTTGCCTTTTGTCTCCCTCATCAACATAGAAAAAAAAAATATAACTTGATTTTTATGACTATGAAAGCATGGTAATGGAGTTCTCGAAAAGGAGCTCCAGTCCTGACGCTATTCTTGAGTTACAGTGTGCAGGCTTAATAATCTAGAAGGTTTGATAGCTTCTGAAGTCCTATTTTAACTAACTATTATAAACAAAAATATCAAGAAGGACAACCCTCCACGCTCCTCCTTTAGTTAATATACTTTTCTTCCTTTCCTTCTTTCCTTCTCTCTTATTCTTAGGGGCATCTCACCTCTTCAATCTGTCTATCCCACGTCAACTTTAAGTTCAATATAACTTATTTCATATAACTTATATACAATTTATTTTTCAGGGAAGGAAATGTCTGCCATCCGAGTCAAAATTTCAATACCGAGGTAAGATATAGATTTGTTCTTCCTCCTTTCAGATTCTTCTTCTTGGGTTAATTAAAGTTAGCCTGACCTAGTGTAGCCCAAAGTATTACGATATAATACACAGTGGCATATATATATATATATATATATATATATATATATATATATATATATATATATATATATATACATATTTACTGTGCATGTATATATGTTAAAAATCTACCTCTGTTGATGGGCTTATAACCTGTAGACTCGATCGACTCTTGACTATACAAACATGTCGTGTGTACCACATATACAAACATGTCGTGTGTACCACATATACAAACATGTCGTGTGTACCACATATACAAACATGTCGTGTGTACCACATATACAAACATGTCGTGTGTACCACATATACAAACATGTCGTGTGTACCACATATAGGATTCCAGCTGCTTATGAATGGCATGTTTTACAAACACAATTACGAGACATCAGGTCTTGACTATGTTTTGTTCATTACCTGTCTTCCTGTAGATAATTAGGATGCAATTGCAAATGCAATCATAAACCAAATAATGACCATTGATAAGATTAACTGTTTTTTTGTAAGAAGTGCACACTGTTCTTCTTTATTGCATATCGAGAAAGTAAACTGAAAACAAAACAAATCCCTGTAACAGCTGCTTTTCTTTTGTTTCAGCCAATGACTGGATTACCTCCTGACTGTTAACCCCTTGAAGCTCTGACGCGTTTTAGCAGCTTATGTTGGCTATCATTAGACGACTTTATCAAGCTTAGGAAGGAGCTGTGGGTATTAAAAGGGTAAAGACTATCTCATTCAACCCTCTGACTTCAATATACCCTTCTTAATCTTAATAGAATCGTCTAATAATTACCAGAAAACAGAACAATAATACGTATTGGATCTTGACAGGGTTGAAACCTGCACCCACACCACCAACGCCCTCCAATGTCCTCCAAGTGATATAGTCAGTCCACACTAACTTGGCAAAACAACTAAGTCCTTCGCTTGTAATAGTGAACTAAAATGACTTTTAGACACTACTATTTGCGGGTCTTGGAGTGCCACATGTATTTGTTGATTTCATTAATTGAGATTAGAAGTAAAGTTGGTTGGTGACAAAATATGAATAGAAACAAGTTCAAGCTAAAAGCATCAACATAAAGCTGAAGTACAGTCGGCCTAATAAGTGATGTCTAGGCACCAAGTAAATTTTGATCAATAATTGGTATCGGCAATATCTAAAACTTGATTTATTCGTTTCGAGTGAGATATACAAAAAATTCCTACACTTACCCACCCTATTCAACATCTGACAAACATTAATACAGCACAGAGCGAGCCAAACGTAATGCCAGCTGAGACATGATATATTTGCGCCACCATACAAGCTATATACATTTCCACTATACACATAAATGTATTATATAAAAAATCAACGTAATTTTCATTTATCATAAGCCCATATACTGTATATTTGTTCTTCATACAAACCACCCGGGATTCGAACCTTGGACCTTGCTATCAACAGGCACTCGTGCTAACCACTACACCACACTGACCACAAAAGAGGTCTTGCAACTTTGCAACAGCTGTTACCCAGTATGGCCAGTGTGGTTTAGTGGTTAGCACGAGTGCCTGTTGATCGCAATGTCCAAGGTTCGAATCCCGAGTGGGTGGTATGAGGATTTTCTCAAGTTGCATTACTTGATTTAAAAGGTTATATGATTTCCCACGGACAAACATAAGGAACCCACGAATTATGGTAAGTAACTGAACACTAAATGTCAACACCAATAATCCTGTCTCGCCTCCGCAACTGTCAACACCAATAATCCTGTCTCGCCTCCGCAACTGTCAACACCAATAATCCTGTCTCGCCTCCGCAACTGTCAACACCAATAATCCTGTCTCGCCTCCGCAACTGTCAACACCAATAATCCTGTCTCGCCTCCGCAACTGTTATCACCAATAATCCTGTCTCGCCTCCGCAACTGTCAACACCAATAATCCTGTCTCGCCTCCGCAACTGTCAACACCAATAATCCTGTCTCGCCTCCACAACTGTCAACACCAATAATCCTGTCTCGCCTCCGCAACTGTCAACACCAATAATCCTGTCTCGCCTCCGCAACTGTTAACACCAATAATCCTGTCTCGCCTCCGCAACTGTCAACACCAATAATCCTGTCTCGCCTCCGCAACTGTCAACACCAATAATCCTGTCTCGCCTCCGCAACTGTCAACACCAATAATCCTGTCTCGCCTCCGCAACTGTCAACACCAATAATCCTGTCTCGCCTCCGCAACTGTTAACACCAATAATCCTGTCTCGCCTCCGCAACTGTTAACACCAATAATCCTGTCTCGCCTCCGCAACTGTCAACACCAATAATCCTGTCTCGCCTCCGCAACTGTCAACACCAATAATCCTGTCTCGCCTCCGCAACTGCATCTATTATTTAATTGATTTATATAAAAAATGGATAGGTTGGATGGCAAGGAAAATAAGTGTCGGCTTATGCAAAACCCATCTCTCCCTGAAGATGGCGTTTGCATAGCCCGAAGCGTTAGATAATAAAGAATTAAAAGCTCTTCCCTGTGTATTCCACCTCCCACTTCAATTTTTCTGTCCAGTTTGAAGACGATATTTCCCTTGACACGCCTTTGAGGACTATGACGCGTATTGACAGACAATGTGGGCTATTATTAGACGATTTTATTAAGCTTAGAAAGGATCTGTGAGAATGAAAAGTGTAAATACTATGTGAATTTACCCTCTGAATTTCATATACCCTTCCTAATTGGAATATAATCGTCTAATAAAAGCCAGAAAACAGAAAAGAAATGCGGCGTCAGATCTTCAAAGGGTTAAGATTAAATATAAAAAAGTTTCCTTGGGTGAATTACGGAATGGTATCACCCTATACACTGTAATACTTAGGAGTGCAATACAGAACAAATAAATACTTACATACAATACAGAACAAATAAATACTTACATACAATACAGAACAAATAAATACTTACATACAATACTGTAACACCGATAAATCCTATTTTGGGGTTAGCGACACCTTATATATATATATATATATATATATATATATATATATATATATATATATATATATATATATATATAGTTACGTTCCCTAATACTTTATGGGAAAATTGATGACCATGACAACAGACGGAAGGATAAAGTTGAGAGGTATATGAGTGAAAGGTGTGTTGGGTGGGAGGAGGGACGCTGACTGAGAAAGAAGTTGCAACATGGAGGAGGTATTATTCGTGGCCACCCTCTCGGGGATTAAACCGTCTGGCAACAGATAGCTAGATTAGACAAGAGACGATCACCATACTGTTTGTTAGGATAAGGAGCACTTGTATTCTAGGCCCAGGACATTTGCTTACGTTTCGTCCAGTTAAGGGGAGGTTTTTAGTGTGTTTCCTAGACTTCCATCAAGCTTGAAATTACACCCCCTTGACCCCTTTTCAAGATAAATGTGTACATTTTTCGGTAGAAAAATTTCCCGGCCGAAGGCCGGTTCCTCTTAAATTACAGGCTCGCTATCGCTCGCCAGGAAAAAATCGACACCTAAATGGGACGAAAGGTCTTAAAAGTGACATAAATTGGGTGAAACTTCTTAAAATCGCCAAACTAATGGGGCAAGCGTCTTTAAATCTCACAAGCAATGGGGCTAAATATGAGGGAGAAAGAGGTTCAGAAAAAAATCCTCCAGGTGGATATCTCCCCTTAAAGGGTCGGGAAATAATAAGTAGGATATGTAGCTCTTTTCGTATTATTATTTATTTTATATTTAATGTGTATTTTATTTTTAATGTGTATTTTATATTTAATGTGTATTTTATTTTTAATGTGTATTTTATTTTTAATGTGTATTTTATATTTAATGTGTACTTTATTTTATTTTTTTGTATTTTATTGCTGGCGAGAAATTGGATTTTCCCCGTCTTAATTACTCCAGAAGTACAGTTTTATCGGTTAACCAAATAAGATGCTGAATTTGAAAACTTGGCATTAACCCCTTCTGTCCCGGCGACATCATTTAATTTTACTCTAGCTATATTTAGACGATTCTGTGCAGTTTAAGAAGGATCTGAGGTAGTAAAAAGGGTTAGTGAGATAGTTCAAGGCCTTTTAGTTGCTGGAGTCTCTATAAAGTGAATAAAATCGTCTAATAGTTTGCTGATAATTATCGATGAATCAGCTGTGTAAAGGACATAATTTTCCGCCAGGTAAAAACCTAAGAGAAAATAGGATATGTTTACGCAAACGCTTGGTTGGGTTAGGAGGTAATTTAGACCAAGATATGTAACGAATTATATAAAATTATAATGAACGTTAATTTCGATTGATTCACCCCCCAAAACATAGACAAAGTAAGTGTTTTATGTCCAAACCAACTTGTTGATGAAACCGCAGAATCATGAGTTCTGTATTTCGGATTTTAGGACTTTAATCTGTTGTGCTTTGCGCTTTCACGAGTTTCCCGAGTTTGATTAGTTTGCTGAATCAACATTAAGTTCAGCTGAATACTCCTCGCATCTCTTTCTCTCTCTCTCTCTCTCTCTCTCTCTCTCTCTCTCTCTCTCTCTCTCTCTCTTGTGCACTTGATTGTCCATATGGGAAATTCAGTATCACTATAGGTTGCTTAAGGGGAGGTTTTTAGTTGGTTTCCTACTCCTCCAGCAATCTTAAAATGTCACCCCCTCGAACCCCTTTCAAGGTAAATTTGTACATTTTTCGGTAGAAAAATTTCCCGGCCGAAGGCCGATTACCCTTAAATTACAGGCTCGCTATCGCTCGCCAATATAAAATCGACACTTAAATGGCACGAAAAGTCTTAAAATTGACAGAATGGGGCGGAAATTCTTTATATCCCCAAACTAATGGGGCAAACGTCTTAAAATCTCAGGACCAATGGGGCTAGACATGAGGGAGAAGGGGGTCAAGAAAAAAGTCCCTCAAGTGGATATCTCCCCTTAAGAAATGTCAGCTGATAATAGACAACCCAAACAAAAAAGAAAGAACAAGTTAAATAAATATCAAATAAAAGAACGCCACTAGATAAAGCAAGAACAGGGAGAAAGGGAAGAGTATATATAACACAACATTCATGTGGAAAAATGGAGTAAACCCGAAATTCAATAAATCAAATAGGGGGAACGAAATGACATATGCACCAATTAACCTCGCATTCTGTTGTATTACAAGATTAGTGAGAATGTTCTGATAGTAGCACATAGTTAAATAGAAGAGGTAATATAATACTACTACTACTACTACTATTACTAATAATAATAATACTAATAATAAAGTAGAAGTGCCGCTTTACCCAAAATCAAAACGGCATACCCAACTCTGCGATGGGTTACCACAGTCACTACCACCATCATCACTATTACTGTCACCACCATCACTACTGCTACCACCATCATCACCATTACTGTCACCACCATCATTTCTACTATCACCATCATCATTGATCCTAATACCATCATCACTACTCCTGTCACCAGCATCACTATCACCACTAACATATTAAAATCATCATGATCATCTGTGTTGCCAGTAGGGGGCCTAATTTGGGTTGCCATGGGATACATGATGGCCGACCTCGTCCCATCCTGTATCCTTGGGCAAAATATGGTTGTTTGTGTTTTTTACTCTGAAAATTACGTACATCGGAGTGTTTTACGATCGTTGCCCCTCTCAACACTCTTCTCTGAGCTAGTGCCGATACAAATGGCCAGTCCTGTATAGAATCGTGAGGTTCAGAGTCGTAAAGATTCCAGGACGAGCTCCATAGAAAATGAATGAATGAATGAATGGATAACGGGGAGAACACATTTGGGTAGGATGTAGTGAGCGGGCGTACTACCATCTTTGTTTACATTACGCGTAGTGGCGTCGGACCTTTCCCATCATGTTCCCGTCTATTTTAACCTAACCTAACCTAACCTAACCTAACCTAACCTAACCTAACCTAACCTAACCTAACCTAGTATTCATGTAGTAAAGACAGGGGGCAAATAGCAGAAAATATAGCGTCGAAATAGACGGGAACGTAAGTGCGACCGCGGCGATCGCCCTATGTAAACAATGACGACCGTGCCTGAACTCTACACTCCTACCCAAACAATTTATTAGGGAAAATAGGCACCAATAGATTCGCCATATTTTTCTCTATATAGTCCGCATGGAGGATTTTCATTATCAACAAATTGAAAAATACCCACTTCACAGACAAATACACCAAAAATCTAAGTCAAAGCGGGGGTGTGGGGGCGGCAACCCCCACCTATAATACTAGGATAGGTTAGGTAAGGTTGTTAGGTTAGGCTAATGTCCTTTCAAAGAGGTATAGGCTAGTAAACACTAGGATAGCCTATACCCGGTCAGAGGTAAGAAGAAGAAGAAGAGTCCTGCAGTAGTCGTCTTGAATGCTACCGAGCCAATTAACAGCTGGCTGTGGGATAATTTCGTAATAAAAAAAAGACAAATTAGACGCGAATGTAACTGCGAGCGTGCGACTATATAAACAAAGCTGACAGTACGCCCGCTAACACCATCATTACCCAGCCCTTTACAGGATCTCAAGCTAAATCAA
Organism: Paralithodes platypus; assembly: GCA_032716605.1. Taxonomy (NCBI): domain Eukaryota; kingdom Metazoa; phylum Arthropoda; class Malacostraca; order Decapoda; family Lithodidae; genus Paralithodes; species Paralithodes platypus. Next base: position 3,871,248 of record CM064497.1, read on the forward strand.
ATGTAAAACAAAAGAATAAAAACATAATTTGCAATTATTTTACAGGCCAAAAATGGCAAACATATGATAAAAATTGGTCATACGACTAACCTTCTCGTCAAGGTCACTCTCCGTCCTCTCTACACCTTTCTACAGAAGCCGTCCTCGAGTCTTAATGTGAAGGGCTCTGTTGATTTGGCCCTATAAACCCTGCCACAGACAACCATAAGGAGAGCATCACAGGTGGCTCAGCTGATCTTACTTCCGCATGAAGACTATAAATTGGCAGAGAGCTCTGTCACGCAGATGGGAGCTATATTGTTGAAAGCCCACTAATAAGACACTCCGGGCCTATAGACACCGAGGGGGAGTAGACTAAAGCGGAGTAAAGTTCTGCGGGAGTAGAAGCGGGGACAGGGAACCGCGGATATAATTATTTAGGGACTCATTTTGCTCCACAGCATCCAAGAGTGGAATCACCGGTATAATCCTGTGTAGCGGGTAGACATGTACATAAATCTCAATAATTTGCCTATTATAATATATTTTTACATTTTACATTAATAAATAGTCCACTAATATAGTAGGATAGATTTTGGTTTGGTAAGGTTAAAGATGTTTGTCAATGTTGTTAAGTAATTAGGCATCTGCAAAACAGTTCTACCCGCTACACAGGATCCTACCTCTGGCCATAGTCGATAAAGACGGCAGGCCAAACCAACATGGCCGGCTGCCAATATTTCAATCTCTTCCACTGACGCACAAGAACGATTATACACCAACAATATATAACAGAATGAAAGTGACTTTATGCATATTATCGTTATTCACATTAATTTCAGCACAATCACACACAATCGATAGTAAACGTTCATAAATAACAATAATAAGCAGAACATTCAACATATATCCCGGCGAACAGCTCGTCACTGATGTAAACAAACAACTGAATGTGGGTCACGTGATGATCCTCTTGGCGGCCTTGGAGCAGGGAAAAACAACTGATATTTTGTCATTTTGTTTCGAGCTACTTTTCGAAGCATAATTCAATCCTTTAACCCCTTCTGTACCGGCGAAGTCTTTTCTTTTTTATTCTGGCTATATTTCGACGTGTTTGTACAGTTTAACAAGGATGTGTGGTAGTAAAAAGGGTTAAGTAAGATAGTTCGAAGTCTGTTAATTGCTGGTGGCCTATTTTAAACTGAATAATACCAGGGTAATGTTAAAAAGACGTCTCCGGTACAGAAGGGATTAACAAAATCATTAGTTAGTCCGAAATAGCATGTTAGCAACCAATGTCGACAATCCCGAATTTGACAGTTGTTTCTTCTTGTGTTTCATGATCATTATACTAAATTTGAATTTGCATTTACGAATCGAAAAGAGTTACTCGTAAATGCCAGAATCGAACGAGTAGAAGCAAAATCAGAATCACATGAAACACGTCTATGAACTCTCTGAATAGTAGAAACTGGTTACTGTTGCTAAAATATTGTTACGGGCTGACAAACCGTATAGTTTGCCTAAGTATAACCGCCGATACAAATACCTGGTACATTTCTATATGATGAACTTGAAACAGTGAACATACATTGAGGGAAAACACTGAATCGGGCATGGGTTTAAAGGGACTGTATCAATATATTTAATTAACGTGTCAGAATTGTTCAAGAAAATGTATACCGTATTATTCTGTCGGCGATGATACAGTACCTCCATATCCCTAAAACTTATACACAATGAACCCCTTCGACTTGTTGAACGGATTAAGTAGAAATGTATTGTCGAGATAACTTGGAAAAGTTGAGAGACTGAATATAAACGCCATATGATTAGAAGCACTTTATTGACAACGTTTCGCAGATAGCTTATACCAGTCCTGAATAAGCTATCTGCGAAACGTTGTCAATTAAGTGCTCCTCCTCATATGGTGTTTATAGAAATATATTGCTATCTTTAAGAAAATGGGTTACATAAATTTGTATTTCATTAATCGACAGTAAATTTTACATAAGAACATAAGCAAATGGGAGTCTGCAGAAAGCCGATTGGCCCACAAAAGGCAGATCCCTGTCACACCCAACCCTAATTATAAGGGCTAATTATAAGCCCAGCTCACTAACACCATTAGGTATAAGTGGTAAAAGATAACTTAATTAACCCTCTTACTTCTAAATTTACTTTCTAGACTATACAAAACCATCTACCGATAGCCAGAATACAAGGAAGAATAACGTCCTGGATCACTGAAGGGTTTAAGGGGGGAGGGGCGTATTTAAGGGGGGAGGGGCGTATTTAAGGGGGGAGGGGCGTATTTATTTGCTCATTTATGTATCTGTTTACTATTTTGTTGGTTTCCTCCCTATACCTCCAGCAAGCTCTCTCCCCTCCCCCCCCCCCCCCCTCCCCCCCCCCCAACCCCCACCCCCCCCCCCACCCCCCCCCCCCCCCCCTCCGAAGGGCGGTACCTCTTAAATTACAGGCTTGCTATCGCTCGCCTTGAAAAATCGACGCCTAAATAACACGAAAACTATTAATATTGACAACAAAATGTAGCGAAAGGTCTTAAAATCGCCAAACTAATGAGCCGAAAGTCTTTAAATCTGAAAACTAATGGGGTTAAACACGAGGAAGACGGGGGACCAGAACAAAGACCCATCCCCCTTAATTGAAATAGCAATAAATACTTACAAGGTTGAATGGAATCGTAGGAAGAGATACTGAAAACCCAAGGGACTGGATTTTTCGAAAAGAGGCTCTAGTCCTGACGCTATTCTTGACTTACAGTGTGCTGGCTCAATAATCCAGAAGGGTTGATAGCGTCTGAAGTCCTATTTTAAGTAACTAAGATACTGAAAGTCAAAGGTTCAGTTGAAATATACGTTACCCCTTCGATTCCTAGAGATCCTTACTAAGCTTCATAACAATCGTTTAATATTTACCAGAATATATATAAAAAACGCGTCATTGTATCTTAAAGAGGTTAACACTGTCTGGTCCGACGTCTTGTGTGTTATTATGATATTTTTATCATTGGGGTGAAACAGTTAAAATCTCCAAAGTATGTGTGTGTGTGTGTTTGTGTGTGTGTGTGAATGTCAGTGTGTGTGTGTGTGTGTGTGTGAATGTCAGTGTGTGGGTGCGTGGGTGTGCGTGCTTGACAGAGGCAAATATCTTACACTATTCCCCCCAAAAGTTACCCAGTTTACATCAGAGAACGAGTCATACGACATATACAACTATTGGGCGAAAAATAGCGAGCCCCGTCAGTGAGAGAGACTTTAATCTTGGAGTTAGCTTAGTATGGCACGCGTTCTGTCCGTGAGGGTATACAGTATATTTATTAATGTGTTTACATAATTACTGATGCCTGTGAGAGGTGTGTAGTCACGTATGATATTTTGATCTTGTATAACAGTAATGGAGAGGGGTGAGTGGCAGAAGGCAAGGAATCTATATATATACTGTATATATATATATATATATATATATATGTATATATCACACATACACACACTCGTACACTCTAACTGAAGTAATTTAACACGCTTATTGAATACACCGTGAATATCTTGGTCTCGGGTGCCAATGACGACTCTCTCTCTCTCTCTCTGTCCATGACACGACAGCTTCTAAGCAGCCATAATCCGGCCAGGGAAGGGGTTGACTAGTGATTCAGTGCCAACGGTAAGGATAGCACCACCACCACCACCACCATCACCACCATCTCCTGCTGCTCTCCATCATTATACTGACTAACTATAGGTAGCGCCAGCGAACTTGACAATAATCTTGACCCTTTAACTTCCTGTAACTCGAAATGAATGAAAACAATCGGGCTGACGTTTCTATCATTTGGGAAGAGTCCACCAGGAAATAGGTGTGGATATTTACAGCCAGTTTGCTCTAGGCCCTTTTGAGTTACAGAGAGGTCAGGGATCAAGATTATTATCAAGTTCGTTGGCGCTACCTATATCTTTCACTCTCACACACACTTGCTCTCTCTTCTCTCTCTCTCTCTCTCTCTCACACATGCACACACACATTCTGCTTAGTAGGGATCGGACTGCCTAGTAGGGACTGCAAGGTCTGTGCAGTCTGTGTATCTATGTAACACACACACACTCTCTCTCTCTTGCTCACACACAGGAAAGCACCAACAACATCACATCTCCATGATCTTCCTCACCATCATAATACTGATGGTGATTAGGGTGTACTACAAGGATTAACTCTCACACTCACACACACTCTCTCATTATCACTCTCTCTCTCACACACAGGACAGCACCAACATCACACCTCCATGATCTTCCTCACCCTCCTGGTGGTTAGGGTGTACTGCAACAAGGAATAACTAACTCTCACTCTCACACAAACTGACTCTCTCATTATCACTCTCTCTCTCTCTCACACACACAGGACAGCAGCACCAACATCACACCTCCATTACATGATCTTCCTCACCCTCCTCATACTACTGGTGGTTAGGGTGTACTGCAACAAGGAATAACTAACTCTCACTCTCACACACACTGACTCTCTCATTATCACTCTCACTCTCTCTCTCACACACAGGACAGCAGCACCAACATCACACCTCCATGATCTTCCTCACCCTCCTCATACTACTGGTGGTTAGGGTGTACTGTAACAAGGAATAACTAACTCTCACTCTCACACACACTGACTCTCTCATTATCACTCTCACTCTCTCTCACACACACAGGACAGCAGCACCAACATCACACCTCCATGATCTTCCTCACCCTCCTCATCCTGTTGGTGGTTCGGGTGTACTACAACAAGAACTCGGGAAGATGCCCTTCGACGTGTTCTCTGGAGGGCAAGACAGCCATCATCACAGGGGCGTCGGCAGGTGGGATACGGTGGTGTTAATTAACCCTTTAAAGATCCGATTACGATTTGTTTTACGTTTTCTGAATGTTTTTTTTTAAAGTTTGATGGAGGTCTAAGGAGGAAACTAAAAAATAAGGAATATATAAATAAATAGACCCAAACAAATAACCACTGCCCCCTTAAGCTTTACACTACTGTATTGCCCTTAGGCATTGGGAAGGAGACGGCTCGTGACTTTGCTCGGCGAGGTGCTAGAGTCATCATGGCTTGTAGGAACATGAACAAAGCACAGAAAGTGGCAGGTTAGTACACTCTAGCTCACTATCTCTCTATATCTGTGTGTGTGACTTTGCTCGGCGAGGTGCTAGAGTCATCAGGGCTTGTAGGAACATGAAGAACAAAACACAGAAAGTGGCAGGTTAGTACACTTTAGCTCACTATATCTCTCTATCTGTGTGTGTGACTGCTTGGAGGGGTGCTAGAGTCATCATGGCTTGTAGGAACATGAACATAGCACAGAAAGTGGCAGGTTAGTATACCCTTTCTCACAAACAGTCACTCACTCACTCACTAACTCCTCACTCTTTCCCTCTCAATCTCTTTCAGTTTGTTTATCTGTTTTCTGTTTGTTTCTATGTAAGTGAGTGTGTGTCCGTGGTGTGTGTGTGTTCGTGTGAGTGTCCAGGTGTCATGAGAGCTGACATGACGTTTCTTTAATTTAATGCAATCGGTGAACATACTGTATAATTATAGATAACACCTAATATAGATAACACCTAATATAGATAACACCTAATATAGATAACACCTAATATGATACTGTTTGTGTCCATCTTTATGAATAATGTATAAAACCCTACTAAGAGATTGAAAAGATAATACTTACGTATCCCGTAGAAAATAATCGTAAACAAATATCACATTAATCGTAGTTAATTTACATGCTCTTTTGTTCCCCCCCCCCCCCCCCCCCTCCCCCCAAGACGAGATCACCAAGACGACAGGCAACACGAGGGTGGTGGTGAGGGAGGTGGACACGGCCAATCTCAAGTCAGTCAGGAGGTTTGTCAAGGCGGTGTTGGAGGAGGAGAAACACGTCCACATCTTGGTTAGTATACTTATCCCCCCCCCCCACACACACACACACCCACATATATACACACACACTTACACACACACGCATACACACACACATACTGTACACACACACACACAAACATACACACACACACATTAAGGGGAGATGGGCTGTTTTTTTCTGGACCCCTTCTTCCTCGTGTGTAGCCTCATTAGTTTTGAAATGTTAAGACGTTCGGCCTATTAGTTTGGCGATTTTAACACCTTTAGCTCCATTTCGCTGTCAATTTTAAGACCTATCGTGCCATTTAGTTTTCGATTTTTTCCTGGCTAGCGATAGCGAGCCTGTAATTATAAGAGGAACCGGCCTTCGGCTGGGAAATTTGTCTACCGAAAAATTTACAAATTTATCTTGGGGGTGTTTGTCTATAGAAACACCAAATGATGAGGAGCAATTTATTGACAACGTTTCGCAGATAGCTTCTTCAGGTTACTGTCTGCAGAACGTTGTCAATGCAGTGCTCCTCCTCGAATGGTGTTTATATTAATGTTGTCAACTTTTTAAAGTTAATTTAACATAAAACTTAAGTTTGTCTACCATTCAACAATTCTACAGGTGGATGGGACTCGTTAGCTTTGGTCGGCAACCCATCTAGGGGAGACAACCTTATACAAATCCGGGTGGATGAGACTCGTCAGCCTTGGCCGGCAACCTGTCTAGGGGAGTAAACCTGATACAAATCCGTACTACTTATTTAAGTGTAAGGCAGGTTAGTGGATGGACTAGCCGAACACCACTGTAGACGAATAGTGCTAACAAGATACATAGAGGGCCTCGGAGTTGGACGGATCCTAAATTGAGTGGTCAATCCTGTAAGTCCTTCAGTAAACTGTCTCGGGTTGTCCCTCTTACAGGGAATTAAGTCCGCTTGGGGGCCTTCTGTGTATGGCCACCCACATTAAGGGGAGTAAGGCGTCTGGCAATAGATAGATAGATTATTATTATTCTCATTTTCATTATTATTATTACTATTACTATAATAATAATAATAATAATAATAATAATAATAATAATAATAACAGAAAAAAGAGGGAAAAAAGAAAAGACAAAATATAGGGAAAGTGGGGATTGGGCCTGAGTAAATATATAGATAGATAGATAGATAGATTAATACAATTATTATTATTATTATTATTATTGGTACAGGTGAACAACGCCGGCATCAAGGGGCCATGGACTCGCCAGGTGACAGAGGAGGGCTTGGAGTTGACAATGGCCACAAACCACTTCGGCCACTTCCTGATGACTAACCTGTTGATGAGTGAGTAGTGTGTGTGTATGTGTGTGTGTGTGTGTGCTGTTTGTTTGTGTATGAGAGTATATATGTATTAACCCCTTCTGTACCGGCGACGCCTTTTTAACTTTATTCTGGGTACTGTTAGGCGATTTATTCAGTTTAAAAAGAGCCTTCAACAATCAACAGGCTTCGAATGATCTCACTTAACCCTTTTTACTAACCCAGGTCCTTCTTAAACTGCACAAAATCGTCTAAATATAGATTGAAAACAATTGAAAACGTCCCCGATATAGAAGGGTTTAAACTCTCATGATGTCTGAACTAAGAGCCCACTACACTCCCTACCAGACCGTCTGAAGGAGAGTGCCCCCAGCCGTATCATCAACGTGTCCTCCATCGCCCATCACTTCGTATGGCGCCTTAACCTACGGGACCTTAACTTCGAGGGCCGCCGTTACAACTTCGGCAGCGCCTACGCCCAGAGCAAGCTATGTAACCTGTTCTTCACTAAGGAACTGGCCGAGAGACTACAGGGATCTGGTATGTTTGTATTATTGTCATTATATATTTATCATATTATTTATTATTTGTATTCGTTTGTCTATTGATTTAATTGATTTATTTGCTTATTATAATTGTTCTTCATTTAGTTTCCTCCCTACTCCTCCAACAAGCTTAACAAATATCCCAAGATCCCCCCTCCAGATACAATTGGGCATTCTGTGGTAGAAAAATGCCTGCAAGCATAAAAGAAATACCCCCAAGACTCCCCTTCCAGATACATTTGTGCATTTTTCAGTAGAACTTACTTACTATTTTTGTATATATAGTACCTACTCTATCTGTTGTTTATATAACTACTCCTTTTGTTTATTATATAGTACTTACTGTTTTGGTTTTGTTTACTGAGAATAATGTACCGTTCAGGAGTGACAGCCAACAGCCTTCACCCCGGAGCCGTGAAGACAGAGTTCTTCACCAAGGACATGGGGGTCAAGAGTAGGCTTGTCACGTTTGGTAACCAGATGATGGATCTAGTCCTTGGTGTTATTGGCAAGGTGAGGAGGATGTGAGGTGTGTGTGTGTGTGTAAGGTGCGTATGCTTCCCTAACCCTATATCGAACGAAGATAATACAACTGTGTCCTAATATGTGATAAAGTTATAGTAGTAGCCAGAATAAGGTTAAAAGATCGTCATTGGTACAAAAGTGGTTAACCCTTTTCCCCACCACCAGAACAGTGAACAGGGTGCCCAAACCACGATCTACCTGGCGGCGTCGGAGGAGGTGGAGGGCGTGTCCGGGAAGTACTACGAGGAATGTAAGGTAAGCTAGTCAACATTAATTGGTGATGGGCTGGTCTATCAGAGTGAGAGATGAGCGTTCTCTGCCATATCCATAGCTTACTCTGACTGTTTCTTTTATTTATATATTTTCTAGATCTCAAGATCTCATGTGATGAAATGGGCATAGAAGGGATTAACTAACTATGGATCCCCAAACAACCATCCCCAGGACTTCATTGAGACCTTTTCGGTTGCGCTAGATATATCGAAAGCCTTCGATAGAGTCTATCACAAACTCTAATTTTTAAGCTATCCTAAATTGGTCTCGATTCCTCTATCTGTGCCTTTATCTCTAATCTCCCTTCTGGCCATCCACAACTGCACTTGTGGATGACCATCACCCACTTCAACTCAGATAAAAATCGTCCAATGGTCGCAATAAATCGTCCAATGGTCGCAATAATCAAGTGAAAAGAGGGTCCCTAAATTATTCTGAATAGGTTAACTCCAAGGATATTCATTTACAGGCCAATAATTCTCCTTGCAGGAAACCTGGACGTCCTGGGCCTCTTACGACAAGTTTGTGGCCAGGGAGCTGTGGGAGGTGAGTGAGGTGGCTGTCAACCTACACCCGAGGAATGTGCTCTACTGATAAAACTTAATATATAATTCATAAATATAACGCCCCCCTAAATTCCCCTGGCCCCCTTTATGGTTTAAACAAATATATATACATATTATGGACATGTTAATTGCCCTCTTCATACCTTTTCTAAACCCATAATTTGCAGCAGTATATCCAAACAAATAATGTTCTTCTTATAAACTTATGCCCATCGAAAAGTGGAAATCCTCTAAGTTTTATTACTATTCAGTATAGTAAATGTTAAGTTACTTTATATGAGCATGTAAAGAGGAATTCATTATTACGATGGCGTAATGGTCACTACTCACTGGTTGCCATTAGACGATTTTGTATAACTTGAGAAGAACTTGTTGGATACAAATGGATACAAACTATCTAAAATAACCCTTTGACAACCACAGATCCTTCAGGAATTAAATACAATCCTCTAATGGTAACCAGATTAAAAGATTACACTGCAAACAATTGTGGTTTTAAAGAAGGTACGGAAAGCGAAATTAAAGTGTCCATAATTAAATACCCTTATGCATATATAAAATCGGATTTTTTTTCTGTTTTTTTAGCTATTATAAGACGATTTTATTCAGATTAGGAAGGGAATATGGAAGTCAGAGGGTTGATTAAGATAGTCTTTTTCCCCTCATAAGTCCCACAGATCTTTTCTAAGCTGAATACAATTGTATGATAATGACCAGAATAAGGTGTGAAAATGCGTCATAATCTTGAAAGGGTTAATTTGGGCTAATAATAATACAGAAGGCCTGTTAAGGAAAAAATATACCGGTAGTAATTTCAACCGGGGACATCCTTGCTCACAATTATTAAGCGATTTTATTCAGCTTAGGGAGGACGTTGCCAAAGGCTACAGACTATCTCAATCCTTTTAGTTACTATATATTATTATATATTCATTGTCTCTTTAAAAAAAAAAAAAAAAAAAAAATCCTTCCTAAGCTGATTCCGACAAGTCATTTCTAAACTTAATAAACTATATTATAAAATTATATTTAAATACAGTATAATGTTTTAGCTATCTAAGTTGAAGGATTTATACAATATTTCGACAAAACATACATTATGTTATGAACCATTTTAGATGATAATAATTGCAATAACGTGTCAGATTCTAAGGGGACAACAACTATTCTTTGGGATATACTTCACAATATTGTATAGCTTATTCCTAGACAATTACAGGTAAATAGGTATTTGTAATGATTTATATTGGTAGATAATGTGTAACCTAGTATCGAGGGATATATAATACTATTTGTGAGTGCCGGAATGTATTGGTTATAATTCAAAGAACATAAAGTATCACAGCATAACAGAGTGATTAACCCATTCAGTACCAGGGACGTCGTTTTCATCAAATTCTGGCAACTATTAGATGATTGTATACAGCTTAGGAAGGACCTCTAGCAATAATTTGTCTTCAACCTATCTCAACCAACCCTTTGTATTACCACAGATACTTCCTAAGCTGCATAATATCGTCTAAATATAGCTAGAATATAATATAAGGCACGTCGCTGGTACTCAAAGGGTTAATAGAGCAACGATAAATAATTTTTAATAAGTAGGATGTTTGTAGTTAGTTGTAACAGTAAACATTAAAGATTATGTAGAACATATTGATACTTAACAGATGAAATTAGAAAGGTTGTATAAATCCCCCCTGGGGGTAAGGGGGCCTTCACATTTAGTGGAGGAACAGAATATGCCTCACGTATCCTACTGCGTGTCGTACAAGGCGACTAAAAGGGGTGGTGGTGCATGTTTGGACCTATGATAATCCTACACATTAAAGTCATGCTATGGCACTGTCTTGTTATAGCATTGTTGAAGATTGAATGGTGCAGATATTGTAGGGACAGTATTGCTGAGACACACTTTACTAACATCAACCACAGTGATATCATGATGGGGCAGTGTTAATGACATGACTTTATTGTACTACAGTCCAACGACTGATATACAACTGCATGCATTTCTGAGGACAATATATTATTGTATTTATGCACTTATTAATTCCGTACTAAATTAAACTAAAGAGTGTGCTTAGAATATGCGGCCGTAAGGACAACTAACGACAATACGAACCAAAGAAGGTTAAAAAGCAGTAACATTACACTAAAACAACAACACCAACATCAGAACAACAACATCAACAACAACAAGAACCCAAACAACAACAACAACAACAACAACCCAAACAACAACAAAGCAACACCAACAAAACAAAAGCAAGAACCCAAACAACAACAACAACAACAACTACAGAAACAAGAACCCAAACAACAACAACAACTACAGAAACAAGAACCCAAACAACAACAACAACAACAACAACAGAAACAAGAACCCAAACAACAACAACAACAACAACTACAGAAACAAGAACCCAAACAACAACAACAACAACAACAACAACTACAGAAACAAGAACCCAAACAACAACAACAACAACAACAACAGAAACAAGAACCCAAACAAGAACAACAACAACAACAACTACAGAAACAAGAACCCAAACAACAACAACAACAACAACAACTACAGAAACAAGAACCCAAACAACAACAACAACAACAACAACAACAACAGAAACAAGAACCCAAACAAGAACAACGCACAGCAAGGTCGTCCAACAGTCGTATATCATCAAGGGAACCAAATCTACACCATTAGAGGAGGAGCACTTTATGGACAACATTTCGCAGATACATTCTTCGGGTCGCTTCACCAGCCTTCACAAGCAAATACTTCAACCCCCATAGGTGAGCTGGTATAGTTTTTATTTTTATTTACTGTATTTTGTTTGAAGCTGATGGTAAATTGAATCCCTGGGGAGGTTTTTAGTTTGCTCCCTGGACCTCTATCAACCTTTAAAAAATATACCCCCAAGATCCCCCTTCGAGATAAATGTGTACATTTTTCGGTAGAAATTCCTCCTCGCTCGCCACCTAATCGACACCTAAATGGCACAAAAGGTCGTAAAATTGACATAAATGGGGTGAAAGGTCTTAAGATCGCCAAACTCATGGGGTTAAACATGAGGGAGAAGGGGGAATCTGTACATTTACCGTCAGCTGGGAATAACAGACTTTAGTTTGTGAATATCGCTTAACCCTTTCAATATAATGTGGCCTTGTTTATTTGAACCTATACTGAAATATTTATACAGGCATCATTTTACAGTTTCATATACAAATGCATATACTCTTATGTAGGTATATTGGTAGTAATCTTATATACAAATAGAAAGGTAAAGTACTCACAATATACTCATGGTTTTGTATACCCTTCCTGGTTTACAGTAAAGAACCAAAATCATTATAAAGAGTTAACGACAAATAATAGCCATAGAATCACACGAAGGGTTATGGTCATTATCTACGTGAATTAATAATGAGAGGCATGCATGGTGTGTGTGTGTGTGTGAGAGAGAGAGAAAGAGAGAGAGAGAGAGAGAGAGAGAGAGTCTGCGTGTAGGTGGGTAAGTTAGTTAAAATAGGACTTCAGAGGCTATCAACCGAGAGGCTATGGCTCGAACGTCCCTTGATTTTGGCCCTGTCACTCTTTCAACTATGGGGGAGGCACTCGCTATAGGCAGTTATGCCTTTTGCCTCCCTCAATCACATAGAAAAAAAAAAAAAAAAAAAAAAAACTTCTGGATTATTAAGCCAGCACACTGCAAGTCAAGAATAGCGTCAGGACCGTAGCCCCATTTGGATAACTCCAGTCCCTTGCGTGTGCATACAATCTGAGTACATGTCTTAGGATGCTGAACAAATACAACACATATTATTAACTTAAAACTTTTGTCTTTTCTTTCCAGGAAGTACAATCTAGGCTGATCCAGACCAACACAAGAAACACCAAGCGAATGTCCACGTATACGATCCCCTGCAGCGAAAAATAATACAACTATTTCGAACTATTTTGATACATTGATCAAATAATTTGAAACATTCCCTTTAAACACATACCCAAGTCAATGTTTTCCCTAACCCCTATTTGGTCCGAGGGGGATCATTTTGGATATCCCCTGTTTCACCCCAATAGTTTGTCGATAATAAGACAATTCACACCATTCAGATGCCGATATTTTATTCTGGGCATGCCTGTAACTTAGTAGAAATTTGCCTTTGGCCAGGATAGTTTGTTATCGAAAAAAAATCAAATTTAGCTTGAAGGGGGTGTGGGTAGGTATTTTTTAATTTGAAGGAAGTCTGGGAACGCGTTTGTGTTAGCCTAGAGGACAAGCATACATGGCTCAAAATTGGCAAAAGCAAACAAAATTCTCAATAATGATTAGACAATTAAAATATCATCAAAACCCACACGACGTCGGACCAGATAGTGTGAATCTATGTCAACAATTTCATGTTAATCAATGTGCAGTATACCAGTTACATGCACAGGTGGTTGTACACTCAAAGATATAGCCCCTGGATCCTAAAACTGCATTACTAAACCCACGAAATGCAAATAATAGGTACAGAATTAATGAGAAGAGTCAATTCCGGTCGGGATGGTATTGTAATCTTAAGGTCACGATTTATATCTTAAAGTGCACAATAAAGCCAACATCAAGAGCTAGCAGAAAAAACTTTGATGATAATTTGTGTAAAATCTAGAGAGAGAGAGAAAGAGATATTAGCCCCGAGAGGATTATGACGCGTTTGTACAGTTTATTTTGGCTAGCATTAGACCATTTTATGAAGTTTTGGAGGATACCAAGGAATCAAAGGGGTTAGTACTATCTCAAATAACTCTTTAGGTTCCAAATGTTCTTCCTAAGCTGAATAAAATCGTCTAATGATAGCCAGGATAGACTGCTAAAACGCTTCATGATCCTCCAGAGACACCCGAGGGGTAAACATAAGTAACTTAATTTTACACAGCTTATAATCAAAGCTGTCAGCGAACTATGGAATTCGACTGTACGCCCTAAGACATAAACACCTGGCCCAATATAAACGTTCACACAGCAAATCAAAATATAAACATTAGGTAAAATAATTAACCCCTTTCAGCACCATGACTTCAATTTAATCCTATTCTGGTTACCATTAGGCGATTTTCTTTAGTTTATAATCTACTTCTAAGACTTAAATGATGAATATGAGCCCAATGAACCATTTGATTAACCTAGGTCTTTCTTAAACTGCATAAAATCGTCTATTATTATCCCGAATAAAAGGTAATTAACCACGATTTATGTCCTACAGTGCACAATCACCTGCACGATTGCCCGGTGCACTCCATTATGATGAACTTTAAACACTGAACACTGATTGAGGGCAAACACTGACTTACGTTTATGTTTAATGGAAATTATTGCAAACATTTCATAAGCGCCTCAAAATATTATTATATATTATTCACTATTATTAATATTATTATATATATTATTAGTATTAGTATTAATATTAGTATTAGTGGTAGTAGTAGTAATAGTAGTAGTAGTTATTTACAGACTATTAACCTTTCAGGTTATTAAGCCAGCATAAGTCAGGAAGAAAGTCAAGACCGGAGCCTCTTTTCGAGGATTGCAATCCCTTCTCAAAATGGTTAAACCAATGTGTCCCACCTTTGACAGCAGACAACTGTACCTAAAATTACTGTAGAGCCAGTAAACATTGTTGATAATCTTCGCTAAAGACAGTGTTACACGAGCTCTTTTTCCGGCAATGTTCGATGATCAAGTTTTTTCTCGTAATAATCGGGAACTGACTGTAGGTAGAATATATATATATATAAATATATAACATATTTTAAAGCTGCCAGACTACAATTGCTCGTGAAAAATTGACAGAAAAATCATTCGTGTGACACCGCCTTAACTGGAGAGAGAGGGACATCACCAACCCCTTCAGGATTATGACGCATTTTGACATCATATTCTGGCTATCATTAGACAATTTTATGCAGCGTATGAAGACTCTCAAGGAATCAAAAAGGTAAACACTATCTCCAGTAACTCTCTTGCTCCCACAAGGGCTTCCTAAGCTGAACAATGTCGTATAATATACTGTCAAAACGCGTCATTATGCTCAAGGGGTTCACTCGACATTTCTAGCACGTAAATCAAAATTAATAGCACCATAATTATAGTCTCGGGCTAATTCACAGGTTATTATGATTACCCTTAGACGATTTTATACAGCTTAGGAGGGATTTGTGGGAGCTAAAAGGGTAAAGACTATCTCAATTAACCCTCTGGCTGCATATACCCTTCCTAAGCTGAATACAATCGTCCACTAACAGCTAGAATAAACTCTCAAATGCATCATAAGCCACAAGGGTTAAGATTAGAAAGTACATGGCCAGAGGTGTGGTCGAACTATCAACTTCGACTCTACATCGTCACTTATAGTATTGTATATCTGGCGATTTTAAAACCTTTCGCCCCATTTGTTTGTCAATATAAAGACCTTTCGTGCCACTTACAGTAGGTGTCGATTTTTTCAATAGAAAAATGTCTCTGCCAAAGACGATTTCTTCATAGTTACAGGCTCGCTATCGCTCACCTAGAATAACATGATACCTGAATGATGTGAAGAGTCATATAATCGCCAAAATAATGGGGTGAAAAGTCTGAAAATCTCCAAAATAATGGAGTAAAACAGGGAAGGTCCAAATAACATTAAGTAAAGTAATTTCCTATGAACATTAGCATACGATTTTTCACTGTTTTGGAATTTAATAACTGGCATGATAATTTTATGTGAATATACAAACGAAGCAAAATAAAATTATATTATGAGACTTTCCGCCATATTATTGATCCTCACTTAAGTTGTTCTTTAACCCTTTTTGTACGTCCTTTTAACTTTATTTTGGCTACTGTAAACCGACTTTCTTCACTTTCAAAAGGGCCTCCAGCAATTAACAGGCTTTGAACTATCTCATTTAACCCTCTTTACTACCACAGATCCTTCTTAAACTACACAAAATCCCCTAAATATAGCTGGAAGATAATGAAAAAGACGTCGCCGGTACAGAAGGAGGTAAACACACAGGAACTAAAAAAACAGACACAAATAGTGATTGAATAAGATTTACTCCTTAATCACAAATTAGCGATCAGTGGTATCATTTTCGTTCGATATAGGGTTGGCAACACACTTCCCACGGGTTCCAGAATACGGAGATGTAACCCTTTCAAGATCCGATCACGCATTTATTTTCTGTTTCATGGCTATTATACGACGCAGAGGGTGGAGGACTTCAATAGTCTTTCAGTTACAGGGAGGATTACTTCGGCCCAGGCCAACTGACAGACTGGACAAAATAGACTTTGGCGTTTTATATTTGTGTTACAGTGCACTGCAGGTAGGCTGTGTTTGGCTACCTGGGTATTATTTCTCCGCTTAGCACGAGTACTGACACAATTATAAAATCCCATTGAGTTGAAGTCGGCTTAGGACGCCTCAACGATTGTTAGGAGAGCTAGGTGGGTGGTGGTTGATAGGTGTTTGTTTGATCCTTGATTAAATCGTTTATGCTTGATACTTGCTTCATTGTTTTGGCATTCATTGTTGGCATGTATTTACCGTAATTTTATTAACGTAGATTAAATCAGCGCTTTCTCTTCTTTGTGCAGCTTAGAAAGCATCCTCCTCAGTATTGCTATTCGGTATTGAGTGTTGATGATAGTTGTGGCTCAAGATATCTTTTCACCACAACTAGGGGTTCCAGTTTTTGCATTGTTTGTATAACGGAACCAGTTGGGGGATTGTCTGCACCTTTGGTCCCCAGAGAGCCTGGAAGTTGCGAATGAGCTCTGTTCTGTTGCGATAGGCTGTGTTACGAGTTGAGGCTACGGAGGTGCTGAGTATTTAATTGTCTGTGTTAGTCCATGGACTAGAAGCCTCTACTGTCAGTCGTAACAATATATATACAGTATATACTGTATATATTTGTCAAGTTTAATGAGCTGTAGTGTAGGTCGTACATCCAATTATCAGGAAGACCGTTGTCCATAAAGGATAGAAAACACAAGAGAAGGAAAGATTAACTTGATTTATTGGTTGGTCATACTGAAAATATCTTTAGATACAGTTTGATTAACAAATTCGTAAAATTAGGAAACAAATACTTTGATATACAATCAATTTAAATCATGTGCCTTCGAAAAGTAAAGAACAGTTCCTGAAATGAACAATTATAGTACAACAAATATAGTACAGGAATGCATTAATTGGTAATATTAAAGTAATATGCCTGCAACATCATTGATTGTGTATATATTTCTGACTCTATGTCTCTCTCCCTCTCTCTCTCTCTCTCTCTCTCTCTCTCTCTCTCTCTCTCTCTCTCTCTCTCTCGCACACACATTATGCCGCCTTGCGAAGAGCCTCACACAGGTAGCTATAGAAATTTCCGTACTGGTACAGGTAGACTCTATCGTAGGTCAGTAGGGCCCCACCTTCACTGTCGGTGTAGTCGTCGGCAGGCATGGGCATATACCACCTGTTGGCAATATTATCGTTAGTGTTATTGGATTGTTAATATTTTCATAATATATAGCAATTTATTGCTTAGCATATAAAGAAATCATGACCACTTAACTCGGAAAAACTATTAAATATTTCTTATATATCAACATTGAATGTGGTAATTTGATCTTACAAAAACAACATTTCCGGTTATATAATAGTATGGGTCAAGCTCTCTCTTTGGATGTTTAATAAATTGCATGTACAGGTGATTATTATGGGTTAAAACAGATTGATAACATGCATGTTGTATCATCTCACGGTAGTGCGAATAGCACTTGAGTGAACGGTAGCGGCAATTACTTTCCAACAAACTTAAGCGAGAGTGAGAGGGTTAAGTACTAGGAAGCGTCATATAACCAATGACAATGAAGAAGGCTACCCATTTTCTTTGTGTTATAATTGCTATGAAGGTGAGGTTCTTTGGGTTAAAGCGGTATCACTCGAGAGCTTTCATCATCCAATTGTGTGGGCCAAAATGTGTACTGCAACGTATCTGGGATCTTTAGCATTTGTATCTGAAACTAAACTGAAATGTGATTGATGTAGGTCACAAAATTCAAGTCAAAGTTTAACTCATAACATGCCAAATAAAAATTGAGGGAATCTATCTATCTATCTATCTATTGCCTGACGCCGTGATCCCCGAAGGGGTGGCCACGAACGAACCGCCCCCATGCACCTCTGTCCTGACCGTTCAGCTTCACCTCACACTCTGTGACTTCACCCCTTTCGAAGACCATAACCTTGCTCTTCCCCGTATTTACCTTCAAATTCCGTTTTTCGCACACTGTTCCAAACTCATTTACCAGACCCTGCAACTCCCATTCATTATCACTCATCAGAACTGTATCATCCACAAACAGCAGTATAGGTAGCTTCCACTCAATTCCCTCCCTTTTCAGTGATACACCAACATCCACTGCTCTTGATAGTATTTCTTTCATGACTCCATCCATATATACAGTAAACAACCATGGGGACATCACACACCCCTGTTTCAAACCAACATTCAGGTCAAAGAACTCGCTCTGCTCACTCTCCACACGTACTGCCGCCTTTGCACCCTCATACATGCTCTTCACTGCTTTCAGCAACTTGCTCTCTACTCCGTATAATCTAAGTACTTTCCACAAACCTTCTCTATCCACTCTGTCATAGGCCTTCTCCAAGTCCATAAAGGCAACATACACCTTTTGTTTCTTCTCCAGATACTTCTCCACAACACAATTCAGGGTAAAAATCTGATCTACACATCCTCTTCCCTTCCTAAAACCTCCCTGCTCATCGCCTATCCATTTATCCGTTCTCACTCTCACTCTCTCAATCACTACCCTACTGTATACCTTCCCTACTACGCTTAGAAGACATATTCCTCGGTGGTTACCACACACTCCTCTTTCCCCTTTGCCCTTATATAGGGGGACTATTATGCCAGTCTTCCAGTCATCGGGTGCACTCCCCTCAATTGAGGGAATACATATATCTAATATTACAGTTATCTATACATATATTATTACATATATCTAATATTACAGTTATCTATACTTATATTATTACAAGCATGAATAAAATACCGTCAGACTTACATATAGGAGTCATCGGTGATAACAGATCCATCAAACCACTGCCGCTGCCCATCCTTCAGAGAGTACCCCAAGGCGCAAGGGGCAGCTGGTGGAGGGAGAGAGAGAATTAGGTTTGGAAGGGAGTAATGATAGGATTGAATTTGATAAGTATGTATCGTAATAATATTTCATATGATTAAATAATATGTAAATGTATAGAAACAAATAAGAATATATATATATATATATATATATATATATATATATATATATATATATAGAGAGAGAGAGAGAGAGAGAGAGAGAGAGAGAGAGAGAAAGAGAGCTATATGGAGAGAAAAATAGATTTATAAAAAGAAAGTTAGAAAAAGAGTTACAAAGATGGCTAGAAAGTAAGACCTTACTACAGGGATCAAACCTATGACTCTTACTTATGCTCAGCTCTTCCATGTAGGGCTTGACGAGGCGGAATTTGTCGAAGTCGAAGTTGGAGGCCAGGTCGACACTCCAAGCCTCAGTCGATCTGTTCTGGCAGAGTTCACGTGCCACGGTCCACTCGTACAGCACGGGGCCGAACATGGAGCTGGAGGGGGTTACGCCGAAGAAGCAACTCGACCCGACGGCTTCAAATTCGTCTGGGCAGGCTGAAATTGGGTTGAATGTGATATGAGGCTTTTTCTTTCTCTCGGTCAAACAATCGCAATCTCTCTCTCTCTCCCTCTCCATATATATAGGCGAGGGATTTTCGAGGTACAGTAATTTTGACTGTCAAAACCAACTCAATTATGACTCTGACTCCCACAGATTCTTTCTTAGCTGAAGAAAATCGTCTAATGATAGCCACAAGAAGCAACCAAAACGCGTCATAATCCTCATGGGGTTAAAAGGGTGGACTACTGACCTTGTACCCCCACAGATCCTTCCTAGTCTCAATAAAATCTTCTGATATATACCCATAATAGTATACCCATAATAGTATACCCATAATAGTATACCCATAATAGTATACCCATAATAGTACACCCATAATAGTACACCCATAATAGTATACCCATAATAGTATACCCATAATAGTATACCCATAATAGTATACCCATAATAGTATACCCATAATAGTATACCCATAATAGTATACCCATAATAGTGCACCATTTTATACTAAGAGAGTAAAATATTGACCTTGTGCTCCCACAGATCTTTCCTATGCTCAATAAAATCGTGTAATAGCCATAATATAACGACAGAATACATCACATTATACTAAAAGGGTGAAATAATGACCTTGTACCCCTACAGATCCTTCCTAGTCTCAATAAAATCGCATAATAGCCATAATATAATGACAGAATACACCATAATAGACTAAAAAAGTTAACTACTGACCTTGTACCCCAGCGACCAGAGCCGCGGAGAGAAGGAGAACCGCGAGTACCGAGTTGTTGTTGTACCGAGCCATGGTGTGTGTGTGGGTACTGTAGCTCGGTAAGTCTGGGTTATATTATACAGGTACCTTGTAAGGGGTGGTGAGGAGGTGGTGGGAAGGGGGGTGAATGACGTGTTGGATTCGTGTAGTTATCAATCCCCTCCTCCTCCCCCCTTTCCCTTATCTCGCTCTTATCCCCCTCATTCTCCCCTCCCCCCTTCCCCTGACCTCTCTCTTATGCCCCCCTCCTCCCCCCACCCACCCTTCCCCTTATATCTCTATCCCCCCCCCCCCCCTCCACCACCACCACCACAAACACACATACATCCTTGAAGTATACTTTGATAACGAGAATGTAATGATGGGAATTAAGATACACTCTGTGGTAAAATGTACACCTGTGATTTTCTTGATGAAATTGACATACATTTAGATTTATATGAACAAACCCAAGCATACACCCATGTGCACATAGTCACACACACACACACACACACATATATATTGTATCATATGTTATTATGTCTTAACCCAATAGGTACAGCATGTTACGAATATAAAGTTGATAGGAACAATTACTTGTATTTTGAGCAACGTTGTGTTTTTATGTTTCAGAAAGAAAAAAAGTGTATGACATGTTAATATCAAGGAATGTGACCCCATGTACCGTACCAGGTAATCCAGTTTATGACGTGGCTCCGGTGAGTCAGGTTTTGTTCATTAATAGGTTATCTTGATCCTAGTGTACAATCGCGCTAATAAGTGATGTCTCGGCACGAAGTATGTTTTGATCAATAATTGGTATCAGCAATATCTAAGCTTCATTTCTTCATATCGAGTGAAATATACAAACCTGTTCCTACACTTACCTACCCTATTCAACATCTGACAGACATTAATACAGCACAGAGCAAGCCAAACGTAATGACAGCTGAGACATGACTTATTAGCGCGACCGTACCTTGGGAAGGAAATGCGTCAATTATCCGTAATACTGGTACGTTCCTGTGGATTACCTGGATCACGTCTCTCTCTCTCTCTCTCTCTCTCTCTCTCTCTCTCTCTCTCTCATAGTAAATGCGGTTAGAGGAGAAGAAGAGGTTAGATGGAGAAAGAATGGGTGAACCTTAATTTACTACAGACAAATTCTGTATATACACCGTTGGAATCACAAAGTCTGATGAATCAAAGTATACCCTTAAAAAGTTGAAATTCTAAAATGACCCGCAAACTTGGACATTTTCGCCTAGACTATAATTCAGTTATATTCAGATTAATCAGTATCATTGTGTTAAATTGACAATTCACACAATTAAATAACAAATATATTTGGAATCTATATACCATGGAGAACCCATTGATATACAGTAAGGTTAGATTAATTTGGACACATATCTTAGGGCACAGGAGACGTCAAACATGCAAAAGATACCTTTCCAATCTGCTTGCCTGACTATGCTCAAATGTGATTTCACATATTAATGTCCCAAATATAATTCTGCAGCTGGTAATGGATGCAGGGGATTGCAGTGTGCTTGGGAAAAATTATTTGTCTTATTCCATACATTCTCTTCTAGGCCAAAGTCGATCAGTGAATTAGCATTTTAACTCCGTTAATGAACAGCTGCTCAGGGTGCAAAAAATACTTAGCCTAGCCTAAGATAACCTAACCTAAGCAAACCAAACCTAGGCTGACGTCCATCGGTGAAATAACGATTTTACACAATATTTTAACAGCTGTCCAGGGGGCAAAAATTACAAAAAATGAAAATGCCACATATGCCATTGCAAGCGGAAAGTCATGAATCAAAATATACCCCCTACAATTTGAAATTCCTAAGTGACCCGAAAACTTTGAATGTTTTGCCTAGACTATAGTATCATATTCCAGGTAAATTCTGATTTATCACTTTGATTGTGTCAAATTGAAAATTCACACAACTAAAGCACGAATATATTTGGAATCCATACACCGTGGGAAGTCCATTGATATAAGGCTACATTAATTTGAGCTCATATTTTAGGGCGCAGGAGCCGTCAAAAATGTAAAAAGTACATTTCCGAGCTGTTTTCCCGACTATGCTAAAACACGATTTCCCACAATAATGCAACATTTTAAATTCTGCTGCTACTAATGGATCTAAGGGGTTGTTGTTGTTGTTGGGAATAACAGTTGGGTGTATTCCGTGCATTCTTTCCTAGGCCAAACTCCATCGGTCAAAGAGTGTTTTTCACCACATTTGAACAACTGCCAAGGGATCAATGAATATCTAACCTAACCTAACCAACCTAGCCTAACCTAACCTAGGTCAAAGTCCATTGATGAATTAGCCTTGTTACGCCATTACAGTACAGTACAGTTGAGAAGATCACTAATGAATATTAGAAAGATAATTGTAGATTGGACAGAATCCTGAGAAACACCGGAGTTGATACGTTGAGGAAGTGAACGATGGCCGTCCACAACTACAGCTATTGAACGACCAGAAAGGACATTAAAAATAAAGGCAAAGATAGAGGGATAGAAACCGAAGGAGGGTAGTTTAGAAATTAGAGATTTGTGCCAGACTCTATCAAAGGCCTTCGATATGTCTAGCGCAATAGAAAAGGTCTCACCGAAATCCCGAAAGGAGGATGACGAAGAGGTAGTAAGGTATGAACAAAGATCACCAGTAGAGCGACCCCTAAGCAGTCCATCCTGGCGATCTGAGAGTAGATTATAGGGACAGAGATGCTTAAGAAATTTTGAAGTAAGAATAATTTCAAAAACTTTGGAGATGCAAGAAATGAGAGCAATTAGACGATAGTTGGAGGGTTGAGAGAGGTCACCCTTCTTTGAGACAGATTGAATGAGAGCAAACCTCTAGCAAGAAGGGGAGACGTTAGAGGAAAGACAAAGACGGAAGAGTTTGCAGGGTAGTAATCAAGCCACTATTTCTACCACTTAGGAAGGGTCAACCCGGAAATAGGTGTGGAAATATACAGCCATTTGCTCTAGCCCTTTTTGAGTTACAGAGGTTAAGGGGAGGTATTTAGTTTGTTCCATACGTTTTCATCAAGCTTAAAATTACACCCCCTAGACCCCCTTTCAAGATAAATTTGTACATTTTTCGGTAGAAAAATGTCCCGGCTGAAAGCCGGTTCCTCTAAAATGACAGACTCGCTATCGCTCGCCAGGATAAAATCGACACCTAAATGGCACGAAAGGTCTTAAAATTGACAGAAAGGGGTTGAAAGTTCTTAAAATCGTCAAAATAATGGGGCGAACGTCTTAACATTAGGAAAACAATGGGGCTTAACATGAGGGAGAAAGGAGTCAAGAAAAAATCCCTGGAGTGGATATCTCCCCTTAAGGATCACGTTTTCTGGCCTACCTCTAATGAATGGATTATACCAATATATATTTAAATGGGTAGACAATTATGGACGCTTTAATAACCCTTTTCATACTCATTATACTGTACATGCAGCTGTCCCTAAAATTGTATCAAATTAGGTAATATTATTTTCTTATGCCAAAAAAAAAGAAAATATACTGGTAAATGAAGTTTTCTGGCTTGTGGCTTTGGCTCCGCTGCATGTCTGCCTGCCGAGATCGGAACCTCTCCGGGTGGTCAGGGGCCGGGGGAGTGCTGGAGCGACCTTGGTAACCCTGGTCTCTGGGTCTTCTCCTGGGTGACCTGGATGTGTGAGAGTTTGTGTTTTTTGTCTGTGTTTATTTTTTTGTTTTATGTTGTTTTTGTGTTTTTCCCTGTTCTTGCTCTGTCTTGAGTCGGCTACCCCCAAAATGGGGATTGGGCCTGAGCATATAGATAGATAGATAGATAGATAGAAATGAAGTTTTGAATGTGGGACTTAGAGAGAGAGAGAGAAAGTGAGAGTGAGAGAGAGAATGTGTGAGAGTGAGAGAGAGTGTGTGTGTGTCCAATACCAAAGCAATAACACTAAGTTTTTACAGGAAACACAATCCTTCGGCTTTATTTCCTGACGTCAAACCCCAATTTCACAGATAAGCTTCCGAAAAAACCTGATATTGTTAATTGGGTGTTATTGGGCTTACGATAACGAGGGCTTGAGTGGAGAGGGGTTGTTTTTCTAGTCCCCCTTCTCCCTCATGTTTAGCCCCATTAGTTTTCAGATTTTTAGACGTTCAGCCCATTACTTTGGCGATTTTAAGACCTTTCACACCCCTTTCTTTGTCAATATTAGGACTTTTCGGTTCACTTGGGTCTTGATATTTTCCTGTCGAGCGATAGCGAGCCTGTTATTTAGGAGGAACCGGCCTTGAAGGGGGATCCTGTGTTTATTAAAGTTTGATGGAGGTCTAGGAAGGAATCTAGCAAACTAATTAATCCACAACAAAATCGAGCAAAAAGTGAACCATCCCCCTTAACCCTTTAAGTACCGGTGACGTCTGTTATTGGATTTCAGCTACTTTTGGACGCTTTTATGAAGCTTAGGAGAGATAATGTATGGTAGGTGAAAGGATTAATTGAGGTAGTCTGTGTTCTTCTGATGGGCATAGGTCCTTCCTAACTTGAAGAAAATCGTCTGATATTAGCCAAAATATATAGAAGAGGATGTCACCAGCACATAATGGGCTAACACTATCTGGTCCGACGTCTTGGGGGTTATTATGATATCTGGTATAATTATCATTGTTTGCTTTTGCTCTTTTCGTGTAAAGTATTTAAGGAGGGATGGTTAACTTTTTGGGCGATTTTTGCATGTATTCATTATTTTTCTAGTTTCCTCCCTAGACCTCCATCAAATTAAAAAAAACAAAAAACATCCATTAGATCCCTCTTCTAGATTAATTTGTATATTTTTCGGTAGAACAATGTCCCGGCCGAAGGCCGATTCTTCCATTACAGGCTCACTATCGTTCGCCAGGGAAAAAATCGACACCTAACTAGCATGAAAGGTCTAAATATTGACAAAAAAATGGGGTGAAAAGTCTTAACATCGACTAACTAATGGGGCAAACATCTTAACATCTGAAAACTAATGGGGCTAAACATGAGGGAGAAAGTGGTCCAGAAAACCGGCCCATCCCCCCTTAAGTTTGTCACCTAGGCTTACTAAGTCAACTTTCCCAATATTCTTTCAAACATTACAATGTTAAATAGCACGAATGATGCTGTTGGCAAAGAAATGCTCCATTTCTTTGCCAACAGTATCATTCGTTCCATTTAACATTGTATAGTTTGAAATGAGATTGGGGAAGGCATTTTTGTTAGCCTAAGGGACAAACTTAATTACATAAAATCACCAAACTAATGGGGCGAAAGTCTTAAAATTTCGAATCTAATGGGGCTACACACGAGGGAAAAGGGTATCAAGCAAACACAAGAACCTCCCCTTAATAGATTACGATTCACGGTGTTATTCAGGTCATGGGAGTGAGAAGTTAACCCTAATACATTCCTCCGAAAATGGGTTAAATATATTTGGTCTGATCATATATATATATATATATATATATATATATATATATATATATATATATATATATAATTATACAGTATATATATATATATATATATATATATATATATATATATATAATTATATATATATATATATATATTTATGTGTGTGAGGGTGTGTTTGTGTGTGTTTACCTCAATGATGTGATAAAGCCAGAATTGGGGGTCAGGCCCAGGGACAAACGCTAATGTAATGCTCAGGTATGCATTTTTAACAAGCAAATCTTCTAATGATGGATTACATTTTTAACAAGAAAATCTTTTAATGTTTGGATATTAAATATAAGAGAAAAAACTATACTAATATGCATTTTTAATAACCACATATTTTAACGATAGTTTGTTATGCGAAAAAGCAACACTGATATGTATTTTTATCAAACAAATATTTTAATGAATGACGGTTATTCGAAAGAGTAACACTGATATACATTTTTAACAAGCAAATCTTGTAGTGGTTGGTTATTACACGGAAGCGATATCGGGATTATTATCGGGATTATTTTGAGGCAATTTCTCCTTAGCATCGGAAAATAAACTGACAGTATATCTTGTTAGAGGCTGAATTATTATACATCTTAAACTTAAAAGCTACCACACTAAATTTGCCAGTAAAAAAATGACGGAAAAGTGCTTGCGTCACACCATCCTAAGCATTAATCGAGACAGAAGAACGTACGTCACGATAACAACGAAGGGATTACGTTTTCTTTTGTGGAATGCCGGAAATGCAGGGGGGTACTTAGAGAGAGCGAGACGGCAGTGTGAGCATCAGTAGCACCATGGCATTCAAGGGGACTACAGCGGTCTTGGCTCTTGTGCTCGTTGGGTACGCCAGTGCTGCAGGTAAGCATATATTTTCACACACAATAATGGAAGAATTAACCCTTCCTGTACCAGCGACGTCTTTTCAATATTAATCTAGTTATATTTAGACGATTTTATGCAGTTTAAGATGAATCTGTGGTAGTTAAAAGGTTAAGTGAGATAATTCGAAGCCTGTTAATTGCTGTAGGACCTTTTTAAACTTAATAAAAGTCTAGCCAGAATAAAGTTAAAAGGACGTCACCGGTACTGTATGAGTTAAATACAAATTAAATTCAAACTTGCTCCGTCTACTCAAAGACGCCCATTTTATATACACTGTTCATAGTAATTGCTTTCAAACGTTTGTTGTTTGATAGTTACCGGAAGGTTAGTTACTCTGTTATGCAAAATATATCTAGCCGTTAGAAGATACGATGACGCATTTATTTTCCATTTTCTGGCTATTATTAGATGACTGTATTCAGATTAGGAAGGGTATATAGATGTCAGAGGGTTAATGGAGATAGTCTGTACCCTTTATAATTTAATGGAGATAGTCTGTACCCTTTATAATTTAATGGAGATAGTCTGTACCCTTTATAATTTAATGGAGATAGTCTGTACCCTTTATAATTTAATGGAGATAGTCTGTACCCTTTATAATTTAATGGAGATAGTCTGTACCCTTTATAATTTAATGGAGATAGTCTGTACCCTTTATAATTTAATGGAGATAGTCTGTACCCTTTATAATTTAATGGAGATAGTTTGTACCCTTTATAATTTAATGGAGATACTCTGTACCCTTTATAATTTAATGGAGATAGTTTGTACCCTTTATAATTTAATGGAGATAGTCTGTACCCTTTATAATTGCCACAGATCTATCCTAAATTGCACCAAATCGTCTAATGATAGCCAGACTAAACTGTCAAAATGCGTCATAATCCTCAAAGGGTTAACAATTTAAGGAGGCTTCCCAGAAGGGAAAGAGGGCCCAAAGTGCTAAATGTGATTAGGAATAATGTTTTGGAAGACATACAGTATTCAACTTAACCCTTTGAAGATTTGACCCATTTTGACAGTTTAATCTGGCTATCATTAGACGATTATATACAGTTTAGGAAGGATCTGTGGGAATTGTGTCCTTCCTAAGCTTCATAAAATCATTTAAGTGTAGCTGAAATGGCTCGAACGTCTCTTGATTTTGGCCCGGTCACTCTTTCAACTTTGGGGGAGGCACTCGATACAGGCAGTTCTTCCTTTTGTCTCCCTCACTCACAAAAAAAAAAAAAAAAGGGTTAAACGTGACTTTATTTCCTTTCAGCGTTTAGTAATGATGGTAGTGGTGTGGCTGATCCGGGGTCTGGAGGGTTAGTGTGTCCAGAGGGGTTCACTAGGTTCGAGGGTGACCTGTGCCTCAATATATCTAGGGACGTCCTTAATGGTGCTCGCCCTCACACATGGCAACAAGCGAGGTATTTATATCTATCTATCTATCTATCTATCTATATATCTAGCAATCAATCAATTAATCAATCAATCAATCAATCTATCTATCTATATATCTGCCTGTCTGTATGTCTGTCTATGTATCTATATATCTATCTATCTGTCTATCTATATATCTATCTATCTATCTCTCTGTCCATCTATCTATCTATCTATGACTTTTAACCATTTGATGAACTGGAATCAAATAAGACTTGCAAATAGAGTGATTGCCCATCCTTGTAAATTTCTTGAAAACAGTTTAGTGGATGTATCTAATAGCTTGTATATAACTAATGAAGTAAATAATATTTTAAATGCAGCATACAGTATCAATTGTTTAAAAGACAATGACATTGAAGCAGTGAAGTCAAGAACAATATACGTTTAAAATCATGAACAAACAATGCGTTAATGTTTAAATTTAATTTTAATTGTATCCGTAAATATGTAAAAAGTTACTATGCATAGCTTTTTATGAAATAAAGAATTGACTGACTGACTATCTGTCTGTCTGTCTGTCTGTCTGTCTATCTATCTATCTGTCTGTCTGTTTGTATGTCTGTCCTCAATACCAATTACACAGAATATCATAATAACCACCAAAACATCGGACCAGATCGCGTCAAGAAAGTACATGACTAAATATTGTGACTGTACCCAGAACAAATTGCCATACAGTCCAGACATTGAAATATCGCCTAGATAAATATCTTGCCATGAATCCCCGAGTAATTTGACTGTATCAATATCGTGCGGAGAAAAATAATAATAATAATAATAATAATAATAATCTTCTGGTTACTTATATAGCGCCCGTATCTCCTCCTTCGAGGATTCACAAGCGCTTGGCTTTCTTTAGTCTACCAGAGACCATTACCCATCCCCCTTGCTCATGGGGAGATGGTAACCGCCGGCTGTATCCCAGAAAACCTTTTCAATCTGAGCGGGGATTGAACGCGAGACCTTCAAGATGAGAATCAGGCGCGCTCTCAACTGAGCCAGCCGGACGGCTATAATTACTATAATTTTGTTTTCTAGACCATAGTTTTTCTGGAGTTGAAGCCCTACAGTTGATAGCTGGGGCAATCATGTATGAGTCTTCCTAATTTGCATAACATCGTCTAATGATAGCCACAATACAGTGTTAATAATGGCGGTCGAGTGGAGAGCACGCGCACGTGTGGATCTGCTTGACCTGAGTTCAATCCCAGCCAAGGCGGACATTTAGTGGGTGTGGTAGTATGTCCTAGCTAGCATGTATATCATGTTCGCACCCAGTCGTGGGACTCCTCGACGTATACAGACTAATTATTATGTTTTAAAATGTAAAACTTGCAAACAAAGTCAAACCAAAACTGGGACAAAGACAACATAAAGTCAAAACAACATATCAAAATCGCTGTGTGGAAACAACGCTTACTAAAATAACATTTATGAAATGAAAGAACACAATCCACCACATAGGGTGTACATTACTACATGAGCAAGTTAATCTGGTTCCCAAGCAAACTAATTGCACACATAACAACGCACTATCGTCACGTTCAGGGAATTAGTCAACCAACTTCACATCTAAACTCAATTAATTAAATCAACAAATACATGTGGCACTCCGAGGACTCGAACCCAGGATACTCACATCGAAATTCCGCGCACTATGCATTACGCTATCAAGACAGTTTAACCCTCTCCGACATATGACGCGATTTTGAGCCTATCAGGGATACTTTAAAGCCTTTGTTACCATCAGGAGTATTTAGAAACCTTTAGTTTAGTTACTTCAACCTCTGCAGTTGTCTTTGAGTTTGCTGTGGGCAGAAAACTAATTTTGGAGGGTTAATTATAAGAGTGAGAGAACTCTATTTCTTATTTCTAATCTGGCAACCTTTGCGTCATATGAGCGTGAAAGGGTTAACACACATACCAAAGCCATTCCAACAGCTTACTCTGTCTCTGCTATCTACACTTTCCCAGCCGTATGGTCCTAGTGTACTATCTGATGGCGTAATGGGATTCCAAATGTAAGATGATTTTATTATGGTGCCTGTACCCTGGCAGATCAGCGTGCCTGGGTCTGAGTGTTCCCGGGTGGAATGTGGATCTGGCCTACACCA
Organism: Paralithodes platypus; assembly: GCA_032716605.1. NCBI lineage: Eukaryota > Metazoa > Arthropoda > Malacostraca > Decapoda > Lithodidae > Paralithodes > Paralithodes platypus. Next base: position 3,901,798 of record CM064497.1, read on the forward strand.
TTAACCCAGAGGTACTCATGCAGGTTAATGACTACCTGGCCAACCATGAACCAGGTGAGCTGCAATATATATATATGCAGTAATATATTTATTATCTATGCATGTATAATTGTATATAGTCTTACATTGCGCTTAATATCTCTAACTCTCTATGTATCTGTTAAATTGACATAATAAAACATTAAGTATGCTCTCAAATTAGGCCACATTTCACCCCCTCCACCCACTAAAATACGGTTACCCCACTCTACCAGGGATGAAGGGCTGGGTCTACTGGGTGGGCGGACACAGACCTTCCAGTGAGGCTCAGTGGGAGTGGACGGATGGACAGATGGTCGACAAACTATCTTATGTGTACGTACAGTTTATTCTTATTTAATGTATATTTTTAATTTGCTGCATACTTGTTTGTATTATATAGAGTATATATATATATATATATATATATATATATATATATATATATATATATATTATATGCGTATGAAGGAGACAAAAGGTAAAGCTGCCTGCAACAAGTGCTCCCCTCCACCCCCGACCCCGATATTGAAAGAGTGGTAGAGAGCCAAAATCAAGGTACATTAACCCTCTCCGACATATGACGCGATTTTGAGCCTATTAGGGATACTTTAAAGCCTTTGTTACCATCAGGGGTATTTAGAAACCTTTAGTTTAGTTACTTCAACCTCTGCAGTTGTCTTTGAGTTAGCTGTGGGCAGAAAACTAATTTTGGACAGGTAATTATAAGAGTGAGAGAACTCTATTTCGTACTGCTAATCTGGCAACCTCTGCGTCATATGTGCTAATCTGGCAACCTCTGCGTCTTATGTGCGTGAAAGGGTTAAGAGGTAATTTTGGTGTGTGAGAAGGAAGTTTGGTCTGCTTGTAAAATGTAGTAAAATAAACAGGAGGAGGAGGTGTTTGTGAGAGTTAGCTGGATTACTCTCCGTGTTGGTGAGGCACAAGAGAAACAGTGGGGGAAGCCAGGCAAATGAACAGGAATTCCAGCAACTCCTCATCATATATGCCTGTGTGTCGTCCCTTGGGTACTGCCCTGCTCGATTGGTGCCTACATTCTCCCCAATGCATATATATTACTGTTCTTTATATATATGATTTTGTTTCATATATATATATTTTATGTGTACGTGTTTACTCTAGTTCTTGGAAAAATTAATGTAGTCTCAAGATTAATTGTTAAGGTAGTTAATGAGGTCAGTTTCGTTAATTCACTCAGCAAAAGTTATAATATATTATGATGTACTATAATTGAACATCGTTAAGTTGACTTGACTTAAGGGGGCTATGACATTATTCTACCAAAAATAAAATGCACAAATTTACCACGATTTCATTGATTTATTGTGTTTCAGTTTTCTGCCTGGAGTGTTCGACAGTAGCCCTGAAAATAAGTACACCATCTTAGTCCCAGCCGGAGCCCACAACCGCCACTACCTCTATACCTACAGTGAACAGAGGATCAGCCCCTCCTGGATCTGTCAGGCAGCCCCTCAGTGTGCTTAGTGGCTAGGAGGGAGAGAGAGAGAGGGTGAGAGTGTGTGTGTGTGTGTGAGTGAGAGCGAGAGAGAGCCCACAACCGCCACTACCTCTATGCCTACAGTGAACATCAGCCCTTCGTGGATCTGTCAGGCAGCCCCTCAGTGTGCTTAGTGGCTAGAAAAAAGAGAGAGAGAGAGAGAGAGAGCTACATAGAGCTACATAGATACACAGACCACACAGACCTCAAGGTCCTTACTAGGCAGTCTGGCCTTACAAACTATATACGTATATATGCATATATATATATATATATATATATATATATATATATATATACACCGGTACATATATACACACACACACACACACATATACACATACATACATACACACATACATACATATATATACAGTATATATATACATGCTGTACAGTGCACACACATACACATACATAATTTTTTTTTTTTTTTTTTTCATATCACCCCAGCCCTCTGCAAATAGAGGTCAAGACTTCCCTTGAAAGCGTTTATTGTGTCGCTCTCCACCACTCTCGCTGGTAGTTTACTCCACTCTGTCGCCACACTGTAGGTGAAGAAACTCTTTGTGACATCTAGGTTTGCCTTTTTGGTTTTTAATTTCATTCCATTTCCGCGAGTTTGATTAGTATTGTTTAATGTGAATAGTGCATTTACATCGTCGAAACCTTTTAGTATCTTAAAGCACTCAATAAGCTGACCCCTCAACCTCCTCTTTTTTAATGAGAACAGGTTCAATCGTTTAAGTCTTTCTTCATATGGTTTATTTCTTAATGAGGGTATCATCTTCGTCGCTCTACGCTGTACTGACTCGAGTCTTACAATGTCCTTGATCAGATAAGGTGACCAGAACTGCACACCATATTCAAGGTGGGGCCTCACCATACTTTTGAACAGTGGCACTATTACGTTTTCATGTTTATATGTAAATTTTCGTTTAATAAAGCCCAATGCTATGTTTGCCTTATTTGCAGCTGCTATACATTGGTCGGAAATGTTTAGGTTTTCAGATATTAGTACCCCTAGGTCTTTTGCGGTTTTTATTTGTTTGCCATTCATTTCGTATTTGTATTTCATATTTCTGCTACCAACCTGCAGCACCTGACATTTATCGACATTGAAGGGCATCTGCCATTTTTTCGACCACTCTGATATCTTGTTTAAATCAGATTGCAACGCATTTCTATCATCTTCGTTCAGGACTGTATTTCCTATTTTTGTATCGTCGGCGAATTTGGAAATGGTATTGTTTACCCCTACATCAATATCGTTAATGCAAATGAGAAACAGGACCGGTCCAAGGACTGAACCCTGTGGAACTCCACTAGTGACAGGCTCCCACTCCGATTCCACTCCATTTATCACCACTCTCTGTCTTCTGTCTGTAAGCCAATTTTTTATCCAAGAATGAATTTCACCTTTGATACCTATCCTCTCCAGTTTAGCCAATAGTTTTCGATGAGGCACCTTGTCGAAAGCTTTTTGAAAGTCCAAGAAGATATCTAGTGATTTCGTCATGTCGTTATATGTGAATAGTTTGTTATAAAATTCAATCAAATTTGTTAGGCATGACTTATTTGATCTAAAGCCGTGTTGACTATTTTTGATTAGGTTGTTTGATTCGAGGTAATCTACTATCTTATCTCTAAGGATTTTTTCCATGATTTTTCCTACAATTGAAGTTAGACTAATTGGTCTGTAATTACTCGCTTTGGCCTTGCTACCCTTCTTGTATATCGGCGTAATGTTCGCATCTTTCCAATCACTCGGTACAATCCCCTGTAGTAATGATAAGTTAAATAGTTGTCAGGGGTTTTGCTATTTCGTCCTTAACATTCTTAATTATTTTCGGGTGGAGCATGTCGGGTCCCGGGGTCTTATTTACATTTAAATTACTCAATTTTGCTTTGTACTTCGCTAACACTGATGGTGAAATCTCCTATCACATGAGTTGAGGTGTTATTTTCAAGGGTATGATCGATAATTTCTTCTGTGAAAACTGAGCCAAAATATTTGTTGAGCAGATTTGCCGTGTTTGTGTCACCTGTTATTGTCTGGCCATCTTCTATTAGCGGTCCGATTCCGCTTTTGATCTGTTTATTTTTATTTACGTAACTGTAGAATTTTTGGGGGTTTGTGGCACTTTCTCTGGCAATAGTCATATCGTAATTTTGTTTGTTCGCCCTAATTATTTTTTTCACTTCCCTTCTACTATTTTTGTAGAAGTTTTTAATTACTTCAGTGTTTGTGTTATTTTTTACAAGTTTGTGGAGTTGATTCCTTTTCCTTATTGCCTTGCCAATGTCTCTACTGTACCAAGGGGGCATACTTGATTTCGTATTACGTTTTGGTTTCATGGGTACAAATTGTTTATGCGCTTCTGTAATTGTAGACTTAAAATGTCCCCATAGTTCATTTACTTCGTTTATATTTATGAGGTTTGAGTGTATGTTTGATAGCGATTCCTTAAGTCCGACATAATTTGCGTTTTTGAAGTCCGAAACCATTCCTGTTGTTTTTACTGAGGAATATTTGCTTATAACGTTGATTCTTAAGATTTTATGATCGGACGTTGCCAGATGTTCACCTACATCCAGGTTTGATAATAGATTTTCTTGGGTAGTGATTACGAGGTCTAATATATTCCTATCTCGCGTCGGCTGTTTTACGTGTTGAGTCAAAAAATTGTCCTGGATGAAGCTTGTCATTAGGCGTGAATCAGCATTTTTTCCGGTCAGGGTATTCCAGTCAATTAGGGGGAGGTTATAGTCACCTAGTAAAACTGTTTCGTCGGAATTAAGGGTTTTCTCTAGTATTTCATAAAAAATTGTATCATCGGCAACAGTTAGTCTCGGTGGTCGGTACGCTGTAGTGATATTTAAGTTCATGTTTTTTGTATTTATTTTGACGCACACTATTTCTGCATTACTTTCGGGGAGAGTCACCTCAACTGGGTTTAAGTAGGTTGCAACGTACATTGCAACCCCCCCTCTTTGTTTTCCATTGTTACGGTCTTTATGAAAAAATGTATATGGCTCTATGTGATATTCATGAAGTAGATCTTTATTTTTAAGGTTCAGATGTGTTTCCGTTATACAAATAACGTCAACAGAGAGAGAGAGAGAGAGAGAGAGAGAGAGAGAGAGAGAGAGAGAGAGAGAGAGAGAGAGAGAGAGAGAGAGATTGTAGTAATGATAATGGTAATTTCAACACAGATTGTGGTGGATATGTGATTTGGATGGCCCATGATTTGAAATAGTTAAATTGAAATATAAAAATACATGTTATCAGAACCAGGTATATCTTTTGCAGTATTAAAAATTATTACCTAATATATAACTTAGCAAAATGTTCCTTATAATAAAGTATGATTTGTTGTCACATTGTCTATTATTGAACCATTATTAAAATCCAAATATTTTAGCTGGTGTTACCAAAGCGCATTTTCAGGCAATTCTCGATGATCAAGTGTTTTCTTATACCATTTTGAGTCTCTTTCGCATTGGCATCAGAAACTAGATCGAAAGTAGATTATGTTAGATACTATACGACATAGATGAGGGTCTCACCTGTACAACTTCGAAGTTTGCTGACGATACAAACATTGCAAATAGTGCACTCTCAAAAGAACAAGTTGAAGATATTCAACACAATCTAGATAAGCTGTCATGTTGGGCTCAAATTTGGTAAATGAGTTTCAATGCGGACAAATTAATGTAAAGTACCTCAGATCCATCAAAAGGATTATTGCGTTTATAAATTACTAAGATGTTACTTTCTTTTTCACAGACACACGAAAGATCACTTATAACTGTGTTATGTTACTAACCCAACTGTCCCCTATACTAACATTTAATCCTGCCACGGACATTAGTTCCAGGGTAGTACTTCCCCCTTCCAGTTTTCCCTTACCCACTCTAAACCACTGTTCGGACACTTGATCCATAGTCTCTTGGAGGACAAGCAGACTAGAGGGGTCGCTAGATCTGCTGTTGCTTGATTTCCTTTGTAACTCTTAGGGAACTTAATAGGAAATTTCCACTTGAGGGATTTTTTTTCTGAACCAAATTTAGGTTATACTGTTGCTGTGAAGGCGCCTATTAATCCCTTCTGTACCGGCGACGACTTTATGATTTTATTCTAGCAATATTTAGACAATTTTGTGCAGGTTAAGAAAGATCTGTGGTGCCCAAATGGGTCACGTGAGATAGTTCAAAACGGGTTAATTGCTGGATCTATATAAACTATATAATTGCTGGATCTATATAAACTATATAATTGCTGGATCTATATAAACTATATAATTGCTGGATCTATATAAACTATATAATTGCTGGATCTATATAAACTATATAATTGCTGGATCTATATAAACTATATAATTGTCTATGAATAGCCATAATAAAGTTAAAAGGACGGCACCGGTATTGAAAGGGTTAATCTGAATGTCGATAATGTCAAGTGGCTAAATACTCCTAAAACATACATATCGAAGCTACTACAATTGACCATTTGCGAGTTTCAGGCTGTAAGGAAGTTGGAACCGTATATATGGATCTATCTATCTATTTGCTCAGGCCCATTCCCACTTTTTTCGATTTTTTCATTTGTTTTCCTTTACTGGGGGTGGCCGACTCGAGACAGAGCCTGAACAGGGAAACAAATGGATACTAAGCACAAATACACTAATATTGTGGGTTTCTGAAGTGATGGTGCGTTAATCCCCCCCTCCCCTAATGTCTGCTCCGCCTCCTCATTAATACCTGCTCCCCACTGTAACTACCCCCCGCATTACCTGTTCCCCTAATACCTCCCTCCCGCCCCCCAAACTAGTAACAAATGAGTAGGCCTATATCCCCGCCAAAATGAGTAGGCCTATATCCCCGCCAAAATGAGTAGGCCTATATCCCCGCCAAAATGAGTAGGCCTATATCCCCGCCAAAAGTTCACTCCCATTCCCGCCAACCCAGTACCCTCCCTCCTGCCATGCTCCAGTGCCACTGTTTGCTCCTCCCCTCCCCAGTACCTGCCCTCCAGTCCACAACCCCCACAATACTTGCCGCCCCACAGAACCTATCCCCCACAGTATCTTTCCCCAGGCCCTTCGCACCCCACAATGCCTGCCCCCCACAGTACTCGTCATACTGCAGTGCCCCTCCTCCTCCCCATTAAATGTCCCCTACAAGCGACAGGCGAATTAATCTATTTTCCCGCCAAACGTTCGCCCACACTCCCGCATGTCCGACCCTTTCTTCCACTGGTACCCCCCACCTACAGTGCCTGACCGCCCCACAATGTACAATGTTCCCCCACAACAAGTGACAGTTAATCCCAGATTCCCGGCATAAGTTCGCTCCTAATTATAATTTAAATACACTTAACTCTTTCACCCACTTCAATCACAACCACATCAATCCACCCTCCACCGCAACTCGTTACATTCATTATATTGCATCACTTAAGGTGGCGTCACATGAGCTATTTATTTAGAAATTGTTTGGAGCAATTAAGATATGATGGCTTTATATATACAGTATTAGAAGAAATAAGCCACCTAAGATAATCTACATTAAATCTAGCTTTTCTTAGTAATTTCGAAAAGCCCTGAATGTCAATAGAAAGAGCTTGGCCATGGAAAATTGCCAGAAACACACGCACATGTGACTCAGCCTTTAGCCTATGTCAAAGTCTGAAGCTTCCTCTTTTTCCTTGACAATTTGTTTTGATTTATGAAGTCGTTTTCTTTAGTACAAAAATTATTTAGTAAGGCAACAGTAACCAGCAAGATCGGTTATAACTTGGAGATAATCCATACATTTTTCAATATCATCATCCGTTACCTCTATATCAAACCTATGCATGTGTAGCAAATCATTATTTTACATTTTCTCCCACTTTTCCTCTTCAAAATCTTTTAAATCAACACTCTGGTTATGGAACGGTATCCTCAGTACTGACATCATCCTCAATTTGTTTTCACACTCAAACAATTGCCGAACAGATATGTTATAATTGCAACCTGGAAGCTGCCGATATTTGCCGAACCTCGCCTCCAGTTGATCCGTTTGAAATTTTCCTGGCAATATGTACTTCATTTTAAGTTCGCCTATACAATAATCTGTTATATGTAATATTGCAGTGGTTGTATGTTTGAGAGCAGTAAATGTTTCATTGGTCAGTTTTCCAGCTACTTCTGTCATGCCATCCCAAAGATTTAACCAATTGAGAAAGTAATGCAAGAACATATATTTTTCATAAGTTTCATCATTAGTCAATGGGGCAGCATATTTGTTATTAAGACGAATACCTTTATATGTAGATTTGACATTCATTACCGTCCACCACACATAGATTATTTGTATGTAGTTTGCAACATCTTCATAACATGGCAAATTATGTTTTTCTCCTAGAGTTAGTAATGCATTAATAGTATACTCATTGAACATTTGTACAACTAAATTGACATTTTTGTTTTTCAAGATTTGAGGGTGACAACGACTTTAGTGTAAGCTTATATGCACAGTTAGGCAACTTAGATGGAACTGCTCCTTTACGAATCCTTGGTTTGCCTAATTTAGCCGTAAGCGTCCTTCCAGTTCTCTCATCAAAGTATGAAGTCTCCCTCTCTATATCATCTGGATGGAAGTGTAGTTCACACACCTGTAAATAGGTGGGAGTGGTGTATGTTACATATATGTTTAAATGTATATGTTCGTGATTTAAATAGTGTTGATAGGCATATATATATATATATATATATATATATATATATATTATCATCGCGCACAATTTGGCTCAGTAACATTTTCTATTGATTAATATAAGTAGGTAGTATATAGCCTACCATTAATATAAGTAGGTAGTATATAGCCTACCATTAATAAGTAGGTAGTATATAGCCTACCATTAATATAAGTAGGTAGTATATAGCCTACCATTAATATAAGTAGGTAGTATATAGCCTACCATTAATATAAGTAGGTAGTATATAGCCTACCATTAATATAAGTAGGTAGTATATAGCCTACCATTAATATAAGTAGGTAGTATATAGCCTACCATTTACCACCACAAAAAAAAAAAAAAAAAAAATAGTCCTAAGTATGTAATCTTCTCTACTACAGACACCCTGCAATATTTTTGCAATATCAAACAAAATATGATCAACAAATGGTTGCTAAACGTAAGATTGATGGCTATTTTTCTATTAAGCCACTTTCACACATTCACGATGTTGGTCCCGATGTAGCCCGAGGTACACAAATTGGTACATCGGCAGAGACAGTGACACGATGTACGCGTTTTGACGACGAAGCCTCGACGGTGACACGTCGTGCTACGACGGGCCAGATGGTACCACGGTTGCAACACGACGGCGCCACGTCAATGCTGTAACGGTCAAAATACCGGTCAAAACCGTACCCCGACGTACCCCGACGTGGCAGGAGGGGAACACGACGACCCCGACACACGTTGGGGATTGCACCACGTTGTGTCCCGATATTCAAATCGGGTACATCGGGACCAACATCGTGAATGTGTGAAAGTGGCTTTACCCTAAATTAAGGTGACTGGACGACTCGGCCCATGGGACAACTCGGCTCGGACAGCTCGGCCCACTTTTGGACAACTCGACCACGACGGCGAGACAACTCGGCCCATTATTTGAGACAGCTCGGCCCCATGTTTTGCTATGGGGCAATTTGACGAGACCAGTCAGGATATAGGATGGGGAGAGCTAAGTGGAGGGTTTATGGCGTGTGTGTAATATGGGAGAAATGTTCGTTTATTGTATAATTATGTCATAGGCTAGTTCTCTCGATTCGGTTAGGTTAATTACGAGTTGTCCTGGTGGTGTAATGGTTAAGGTGGCAAAAATCTGTGTGTGATAACCCGGGTTCGAATCCCTTAATTCTATAGGTTCAGGAACTAATGTCTGGCCGATCCTTAGTGAGCTTGGCCCCATTCATTGTTCTTTCCACTCACTATAACATTACGCTTTCCATAATGCACTTGGGTCGAGTACATGATTAGATTGATATTCAAAATTCGAAAATGGATATTAATCGTGATCGTGTATTCGACCTTTACGTGTGTTGGTGGTGTAATGGTTTAGATGCTTATGTTCTGGGTGTGGTGTCCCGAGTTCGAATCCCAGAAGGACCATATGCTTTCATTAGTTGAATATGGGGAGAGCTAAGTGGAGGGTTTATGGCGTGTGTGTAATGTGGGCGAAATGTTCGTTTATTGTATAATTATGTCATAGGCTAGTTCTCTCGATTCATAATGTGTAGGTTAGGTTAGGTTAGGTTAGGGTAGGTTAAGTTAGGTTAGGTTAATTGTGAGTTCTCGTAATTAACACGGGGCCGAGCTGTCTCGTTTTTACTGGGCCGAGCTGTGTCGCCGTGGGCCGAGCTGTCCTGGCCGAGCTGTCCCGTGGGCCGAGTAGTCTAGCATTCTTATTTATTAGTTTATTCGGCGACTGGACGACTCGGTCCATGGGACAACTCGGCCCACTTTTGGACAACTCGGCCACGACGGCGAGACAACTCGGCCCATTATTTGAGACAGCTCGGCCCCATGTTTTGCTATGGGGCAATTTGACGAGACCAGTCAGGATTAGGATGGGGAGAGCTAAGTGGAGGGTTTATGGGTGAGGCCATGTATGCAGCACCAAATCCAGTCCTCTGCGTATGCGCTGCCTTTTCCTTAATATTTTTATTATGTTAATTTTAGGCTCAACTGTTAGGTTAATTTAAGTTAGGTTAGGTTAGGTTAGGTTAAGATAATATAATAGTATAAAGGACAAAATAATCGTGCCAAGGGGCCTAAGATTCTCACGCATGCGCAGAGGACAGGATTTGCAGGATTTGGTGCTGCTTACATGACCTCCCGTTTATGGCGTGTGTGTAATGTGGGCGAAATGTTCGTTTATTGTATAATTATGTCATAGGCTAGTTCTCTCGATTCATAATGTGTAGGTTAGATTAGGTTAGGTTAGGTTAATTAAGAGTTGTCTCGTAATTAACACGGGGCCGAGCTGTCTTGTTTATACTGGGCCGAGCTGTCTCGCCGTGGGCCGAGCTGTCCTGGCCGAGCTGTCCCGTGTGCCGAGTAGTCTAGCATTCATAAATAAGACTAATTGATAAATAAAATATATAAATATTTAAATATCCCACTAGCTACGAAAAAAATAAAAGCAATCAAAGTCGTGAATGAGAGAATACGGCACACTGAGTTACTAGGCTATACACAATTTCTATAATAAGGCATACCACATGGAGTCTATATAACAGAGAGTAGCCCACCATTCTCCCGATAGATGGCCCAGGTAGTGGTGTGGGTTGTCAACAATGCAGCAGACGATGGACCAAAACAAGGGAATTACTCAACATTTGGACCACTTCACGAAAACCCAAGACCGACATAAGGTATAGTAACATCTTAGATTCTCATAGACAACATTGGAATACTTAGAGGTGCTGAAATAACACCTAAAATTAGCCTTTACAACTCTACTGGAATCGGGAGACTCTAATTGGCGCATGCGTAGGTGAGTCTTGAGTCGGACGCCATTTTGGGGACATGTAATACGTGTGTCTCATCCGACGTCTTGGGAATTATGTTATTTATTTGTTTTAATTATTGTTGGCGGCGTTCATTGCCTTTCCCATAGTCGATTGCCCTTGCTGGAGGGACCTTGGTGACCCTGGTCTCTGGGTCTTCTCCTGGATGATCTAGATATGTGTGAATTTGTATTTTGTGTTTTGTGTGTTCACTGTTTTCTGTTGTGTTTTGTGTTGTCCCTATTCTTGCTCTGTCTTAAGTCGCCCCCCTCCCCCCCCCCCAAAACAAAAAAAGAAAGAAAAGGAAGTGTGGATTGGGCCTGAGCATATAGATAGATAGATAGATAGATAGATAGATAAATAGATAGAACAAAGATGAAATAAAATAAGATACTAAATAAACACAGCCTCCCTTGACCCCATTCAGACTAAATACAAGTAATGCCCCACAGACCCACTCCAGCTAAATTAGTACATTTTTCGACAAGACATTTCCAGACCGAAGGCCGGATCGTTATATCTCGCCCAGAAAATATCTACACCTGAATGAGGCGAAACATCTTATGTTCACCAAACTAATGGAGTAAAACTTCTTTGGATTTCCAAATTATTAGAGTGAAATAAGGAGGGTCGAAATAGACCGTCCATTGCATCAAACAGGGTTAAAATTGTACACTCTTGAAGCTCTCACGCGTTTTAGCAGTATATTTTGGCTATCATTAGACGATTTTATGCACCTTAGGAAGGATCTGTGGGTATTAAGAGGGCAAAGACTCTCAATCAAACCTCTGACTTCCATAAACCCTTCCTAATCTGAATAAAATCGTCTAATAATTACCAGAACACAAAACAGAAATGCGTATTGGAGCTTGAAAGGGTTAATGAATACAATGTTCTATAAATCTACTACAAAACTATATATACTATAAATTGGAAAGTTAGTTATATCCAAAAATCAATTCAGAAACATCTAATTGCATACATAAAACCATAGGGGGACCACGAATTCTTATGAGTGGGTTAGAGACTATTATGGTATCCGAGTGTACCATTTTTATTATATGTTCAATACTGCATATACGAGTTTAAGGGGAGATTTCCACTTGAGGGATTTTTTCTGGACCCCTTGCTCTGGGAATTTTAAGATGTTCGACCCATTAGTTTGGCAATTTTAAGAACTTTCGCTCCATTTCAGTCAATGTTAAGACTTCGTGCCATTTAGGTGTTTTTTTTCCTGGCGAGCGATAGCGAGCCTGTAATTTAAGAGGAAACGGCCTACGGCCGGGACATTTTTCTACCGAAAAATGTACAAATTTATCTTGAAAGAGGGTAGGCCTATAGGGGGTGTAATTTTAAGTTTGATGGATGTCTAGGGAACAAACTATAAACCTCCCCTTAACCCTTCGAGTACCAGCGACGTGTTATATTTTATTCTAGCTATATTTAAACGGTATTATGCAGCTTAGGAAGGATCTGTGGTTGTTAAAGTGGTTGATCGAGATAGTTTGAAGCCTTATTATTGTTAGAGGTCCTTCCTAAGCTGAATAATATCGCCTAATAGTTTCCAGAATATAATGAAAAGGACGTCCCTGGTACTGAATGGTTTAACAGTGTATGGAGGCGGTTTATTCATGGTCACCCCCTCGAGTAGCAAGGCGTTTGGTAATTTTGGCTATTCTATTTAGTATAACATCTGAGGTGAAGCCATTGATTTCGGGGGCTGATGAGTGATTGGTGCTTGTGTGCTTGCTGCCTGTGGGCAAACTGATATGTGTGTTCTCCTATTTTTCCTTTTTCGTGTCTCTTGCTGATCCTCCCTACCCCTTGTGAGAGTAAAGCCCCGTCCACACGATCGAGCACTGTCCGTCGGGCACAAGGGAAATGTTTGATATGGGGAAAATTCAGCGGGCAAACCAGGGATATGCCCGTGCACGCAGTTGAGCGAAATCACCAGGCACTGTCTGGCCGTTTGCCGTCGGTCATTTGGTCATTTGGGCTCTCCATGAAGGCCAAGTCGAACTGCCAGGCAGTTTGCCGGGGGGAATGGGGATAAAGGGGCCGGTGGAAGGTGGGAAATAAATGTGTAGCTTGATCTTTAACCCATTCAATACCGGTAACATCCATTTTATTATAATCTGGCAATTATAATAAGTCTTTGCACGGCTTAGGAAGGACGTCTACCCATTAAAAGGCTACAGACGATCTCAATTAATCCCTTTAGCTATCATATACCCTTTTAATCTTAATGCAATCGTCTAAATGTAGCTCAAAACAAATACAAAAATACTTCGCCGGTACAGAAGGGGTTAATAAATATATATATATATTTTATCCTTCTATTATACGGGTATCAATCAGGAAAATTTGGTGGAAGGTAAACAGGATGTAATGTGTGCAATCACTTATTAAATGTCACTGATGGTATGACTTTAATGTTAGCTTCAGAATAAAGTATGGGGAGCGTCCCCATTTATATTGATAAGTTAATTATTATTAGCAATATTATGAATATTTTATTAAGATTATTTGTATAAGTATGATGAAATCTATCTATCTTAAAAAAAACGTTGGAATCGCAACGACGAGACGATTCCAAATATACCATAATCTTGAATAGTCAAAATCAGACCAAAATCATCGATTTGCCTGGGCTTAATTAAACCCAGGCATTTTTTAACAAATGTTTTCGATTATGGGAGAATAGCTGGTCGAAAATGAAATATACGACCATGTATGGAAGCTGTCGGTCGAGAGAAATCGAATGACACCAGGTAGAATTCCCTAGGACGTATAGTTTGGGCTACAGAGGACTTTTAAAGTCTAAAAACTGGTCATTTGGGCCGTTCTGGGAGGCCAAGTCAAATTCGAAATCCTAAACTAATGGTCCGATTTAAATTCTTTTACGCTATTCGATTCAGCGTGTCAAAGTGTAGCTTACTTGTGCTATAATTTTGAACAATATCCTTATATAGATTACGGAAAGTACTGATCGATACTGTACTGTACCTCGATTTCTAATAAAATATATTAGTTACCCATTCAAACTATCGTTTTCTGTAAAGATTATTGAAAGAAAACTATCCCGTCTTAAATATTGTATGGCTACCTATACTATTTGAACATAACATATTATCACTTACGTGGCTGCTCCATTATAACATGTGGGTAGATTGGGTGGAAGGAAGACACAGGAAAGAGCTTTAATTATATACCCTTCTCTAACTAATAACACACTCAACAAAGCCTCTCCAACAGCTTCTTCTCTGACTTTGACAGCCATCATGTAGGGGACAGTGTTTTATTAAACTATAAAATAGGCCTATTGGGCCTACACATTGGTAAACATTAAAACATGCATATACCGTTGCAATCCTAATGACGAGACGAATCCATATATACCCATAAACACTCGAAATTCGAAAGTCGCCCGCCAAGTGCAATTTGTCTGGGCAAACAAATGCTCCGATTTCAATTCTGTTTTGCGCCATTCGATTCAACTTGCCAAAGTGTACTTATGGTATAAATTTAAATAAAATCCGTTAATAAATAACTCGTCTATGGAGTTTTTAAACTTTAAAATAGGCCTAGGGGGCCTAAAAATAGGTCAAAATTAAAACAAAATTATACCGTTGAATCTGCAACGGCGAGACGAATTCAAATATGTAATAATATTGACAAGTCAAAATTCGACCAAAATCACCGGTTTGCCTAGGCTTAAAACCAAAGGTGTTTTGAGAAAAATATTTTCGATTCTAGGCGAATGGCTGGGCAAAAATGAAATCTAAGACCATGTCTAGAAGCAGCTCGGCGAGAAAAATCGAATGGCACCAAGTAGAATTCCCTAGGACTTATAGTTTGGGCTACAGAGGACTTTTAAAGTCCAAAAATCGGTCCCCTGGGCCCTCCAGGAAGGCCCAGTCAAAATCGAAATCCTAAACTAATGGTCCGATTTTAATTCTGTTTCCACCATTCGATTCAGCTTGCCAAAGTGTACTTATGGTATAAGTTTAAACAAAATCCGTTCATAAATAACTCGTCTATGGAGTTTTTAAACTTTAAAATAGGCCTAGGGGGCCTAAAAATAGGTCAAAATTAAAGCAAAATTACGCCGTTGAATCCGCAACGGCGAGACGAATCGAAATATGTAATAATATTGACATATTAATATTAATATTAATCATATCTACCACTCATAATCCAATACATTCCTACGCAGATGACTCAACACTCCACAGTTCCTTCACATTTACCAATTCTTTCACCCAACCCGATCTTATAAATTCAAAAATAAACACTGCAATTTCTCTGAACCAGGACCTTTCTAGAATTAATGGATGGGGACAAAAGAATCTAGTTTCCTTTAATGCACAGAAAACCAAATACATTCAATTTTCTAACCGACAGAATCTCACTGACTCCCATATATTTTTTAATGATGTAAATATTCCCACTTCCCCTAGTATTGACATTCTCGGTGTAACATTAACTACTAACTTGAGCTGGACACATTATGTTAGAAGCATTGCTAAGAATGCCTCTAAAAAACTGGGACTCCTGTACAGAGTTCGAGAATTCTTCACTGACGAGCAGTTGGCCGTGATATATAAAAGTCATGTGCGTTCTCAGATGGATTACTGTTCACCTCTGTGGGGTGGAAGTGGAGTGGTTGCATTGAGGCAGTTGGACAAAATTCAAAATAAAGCTATTAGATTAATCAATAACCCTGCAATCACACAGGACCTTCCTACATTATCCATACGAAGAAACGTTGCATCCCTTGCATTATTCTACAGATATTTTCACAGCAATTGTTCCGAGGAACTTGCTTCAATTGTGCCGCCTCTCCACATCTTTCCCCGTAGAACTAGGGCAGCTGAGAGCGCCCATGAATTTACACTTTCTCCTCCACAATGCAGAACTTCTGCTTATCAGAATTCATTTATCCCCAGAGCTACTACTCTTTGGAATTCACTTCCCTCGAATTGCTTTCCACAAACTTACAATCTACAAATGTTTAAATCCAGTTGTTACAAACATTTTATGAATGGAGGATGCCTTTAGGCACATGGACCTTTTTGTTTTATCTGTGTTTTTCCTTTCTCCGTTCATTGTCTCCTAAAAAAAAAAAAAAAAAAAAAAAAGTCAAAATTCGACCAAAATCACGGATTTGCCTGGGCTTAAACCCAAGGTTTTTTGAGAAAAATTATTTTCGATTCTGGGCGAATGGCTGGGCGAAAATGAAATATAAGACCATTTCTAGTTTCAGCTCGGCGAGAAAAATTGAATGGTACCAAGTAGAATTCCCTAGGACTAATAGTTTGGGCTATAGAGGACTTTTAAAGTCCAAAAAACAGTCTCCTTGGCCCTCCAGTCAAAATCGAAATCCTAAACTAATGCTCCGATTTTAATTCTGTTTGCGCCATTCGATTCAGCTTGCCAAAGTGTATTTATGGTATAAATTTAAACAAAATCCTTTCATAAATAACTCGTCTATGGAGTTTTTATACAATAAAATAGGCCTAGGGGGCCTAAAAATAGGTAAAAAAACCCAAGGTTTTTTGAGAACAATATTTTCGACTCTGGGCGAATGGCTGGGCGAAAATGAAATCTAAGACTATGTCTAGATTCAGCTCGGCGAGAAAAATCGAATGGCACCAAGTAGAATTCCCTAGGACTTATAGTTTGGGCTAAAGAAGGAGTTTTAAAGTCCAAAAACCGGTCCCCTGGGCCCTCCAGGAAGGCCTAGTCAAAATCGAAATCCTAACCTAATGGTCCGATTTTAATTCTGTTTGCGCCATTCGATTCAGCTTGCCAAAGTGTACTTATGGTATAAATTAAAAAAAAATCCGTTCATAAATAACTCGTCTATGGAGTTTTTAAACTTTAAAATAGGCCTAGGGGGCCTAAAAATAGGTCAAAATTAAAACAAAATTATACCGTTGAATCCGCAACGGCGAGACGAATCCAAATATGTAATAATATTGACAAGTCAAAATTTGACCAAAATCACCGATTTGCCTGGGCTTAAACCCAAGGTTTTTTGAGAAAAATATTTTCGATTCTGGGTGAATGGCTGGGCGAAAATGAAATCTAAGTATCTCTCTCTCTCTCTCTCTCTCAGATCTCTCTCTCTCTCTCTCTCTCTCTCTCTCTCTCTCTCTCTCTCTCTCTCTCTCTCTCTCTCTCTCTCTCTCTCTATCAACCTATTTTTTTTGTCGAGTAGACTGATAAAACGCCTCCCCAGACTTCCTTCAAAATAAATGTTTACCTGATCGAAGGACCGAGACATTGCAGGTTTGCGATCAATCACCGCCATAAACCGATCCCTGAATGGGGTGAAGCGTCATATGATCGCTAAAAGGATGATGTGAAATGTCCTAAATTCTTCAAACTAAGGGAGTGAAATAAGGAGAGTCCAAACCCCCGCCACACACACACACATACCACCCCCCCACACACATACAGTACACACACACACACACACACACACACATCCCCCCCCCCCCCCCACACATATATATACACACACACACACACATCCCCCCCTCCACACACACATACACACACACATATACACACACACGCATACCCCCCCCCACACACATACCCCCCCCCCCCCCCCCCCCCCGCCCCACACACACACACACATCCCCCCCCACACACACATACACACACACACATACCCCCCGCCCCACAAAAAAAAAATAAAAAAAAATAGAAGGTCCCACCCCTTTCCCATTCTTAAGTAAGCCATTTTAGATTTACAGAAGAGTGACCATTACTTGCATTACTGCATGTCCACAAACATTTCAGTAATGTAAGCATGTTTCCTTCTATTTTTTTTTTTTTTTTTTATTAAGGTGACAGTTACAAAGTGGTGTACAATCTATCTTATTCTAGTTACATTGTAGTTTATCTTATTGTACCCGTACCTCCCTACAATCAACAGTTGTTCCCCAATTCGTCCCTCCGCCACGACCATTTCAAAGTCCAAGTCTCTCACTCTTGTCCTCTGTAGCGGGGAGGACCTTGTACCCCTGAGACATAGGAGTGCAGACCTGAGAAGAGAGAAAGAGAGCCGGCATCTCATCCAAGTTATGACTTGGCTTCTATGCTGGCGCTTTTTCTCCGATATTTGTTCAGCTAATCTGGCATAGAAGACACTTGCAGAAGGTCCCATACCTCCCGACGATGAGAAGACCAGAGGAGTAAAGCTTCCTTGATCCCTGTTCAAAATTCTTTCTTCATAAGCGCGTTTTTTCTCACTTTCGTTTCTCAAGTATGCCGCCTTGTGTCCTCGCTCACGATATGTTTGTGCTCTTGGGTTGAAGATTCTGATGTCGAAAAAAGCCCGTTGTCCCCTCGTCCAAAAACCTCGAGCACTTACGTCCACTCTTGCTTCATTTGAAGTATTTGCAGTATTGTGGGCCAAGCGCTGTCCGTCCATAGGCAGAAGTTCCGGTTCGATTCTGTTTGATATCCTCTTTCCCGTTCAAGATACGATCACGCATTTCTGTTTTGTTTTCTGGTTATTATTAGGCGATTTTATTCAGATTAGGAAGGGTATAATTATGGAAGTCAGAGGATTAATCGAGTTAGTCTTTACCATTCTAATTCCCACAGATCCTTCCTAAGCTGTATATAATCGTCTTACGATAGCTAGAATGACCTGTCAGAACGCAAAATAATCCTCGAGGCCCTAGTCTCGAAATTTACCCCTTATATCATAGTTGCTGCCTAATTTATTATCAGAAGAAAACGATACGCAATCAAAGAACACTGTTCTTCTAGTCTTATTATTGGGGTAACTTAGGCGAAAAAATCCGTACACCTGATTTGTACACACTCAACAATTGTATGCGTGGAAGAAAACATAGTCTAGTTGTATTATAAGTGTTGTTTGTTATGCATTAGTTACCGTACTTCATATGAATGATTAATGGTCAAATTATTATTTTGCTTAAGCGATTTTGAAAAGTTTTTTGTTTTGTTTTTACTGTGTTCTACCAAGTGTTTGTTTGTTTATTTTGCAAGTTTTACATTACAATTATTACAAATCATTCTGGCTATAGTCCGTTCATTCTAGGTTGGGCAGAAATCTAATCCCTAACCTCTCATAACTCAAAAAGGGCTAGAGTAATCGAGCAAATATTTTTTACCAAATAGGAAGACTTATACTTTTGATACTTTTGATGTGTTCGCCACTCTTCTAGCGGCACCAAGGAGCGCGGCGCCCCTCGTTATGGGTGATGATTTTGGTGCAGTAGACTGTTTGAAGCGACAGCTCGCTCCCTCGCGAGGATGGGCTCGTCTGGCACTTTTTGCAGTTCGACATCGAGGGCTCTCTTGAAGTTGTCTAACAAGACGTCCCTCATGTCTCTTACTTGCCGTGGGAGTTTGTTGAAGAGACGTGGGCTTCTGTGTGATAATCAGCCCTCTCGCAGAGAGCCTATAGCACCCCTGTTATTCATCCTGGGGATTTCGCATTCCCAGCCTCTCCTATCACTGAATTTCATGACTATCGGAATATGTATGTTTGGTACTAAACCCTCTGCGATTTTCCACGTGTATATTATTAGGTAACGTTCTCTTCTACGTTCCAGCGAGTACAGATTCAGTGCTCTTAAACGCTCCCAATAGTGTAGATGTTTTTTCGAACTTATATGCGAAGTGAAATTTCTTTGTACACTCTCTAAGTAATTTATTTCACATGCTTTGTATGGGGATGTTAATACGCTACAGTATTCAAGCCGCGGTAGCACTAGAGATTTGAAAAGCGTTAGCATAGGTAATTCACCACGTGTTTTAAATGTACGCAGAATCCAACACGTTAGACGTTTCGCAGCCGCAACTTTGACCTGGTTATGTACTTTGAAACCCATATTTTCAGATATTAATACCCCAAGGTCTTTCACACTGTCTTTCCGTTCTATTATGCGGTTAGATTCTGTTAAGTAATTTGTAATTTCTTTAATGCCATTATTATCTCCGTACCGTATTAATTGGAATTTTTCTTCATTGAATTGCATGTTGTTTTCTCTGGTCCACTGGAACACTACATTCATGTCTTCCTGCAGTCGGCCCGTGTCCTCTTGTGTGTTTACTATCTTGCTTAATTTTGTGTCATCAGCAAAAGACAACACCGTACTGTGTCTAGTGTTGTTATCTATGTCGCAAATTAGTATGAGGAACAGAAGGGGCGCTAGCACTGTTCCTTGAGGCACTGAGCTTTTGACATCCGAAGGCTCAGATGTGACTTGGTTTACTGCTACTGATTGTTTTCGGTTTACGAGGAAATTGTATATCCACCTTCCGATTTTCCCCGTTATACCTTTTGCTTTTAGTTTGTGGGCTATTATACCATGGTCACATTTATCAAATGCCTTAGCAAAATCGGTGTAAATGACATCCACGTTTTTCTTTTCTTCTAGCGCTTTAAGAATTTTGTCATAGTGTTCCAAAAGTTGTGAGAGACATGATCTTCCCGCTCTGAATCCATGTTGACCGGTGTTGTGTAGTTCATTTGCCTCCATGAATGTTGAGATTTTGCTTTGCAGGACTCGCTCGAAAACTTTAATGATGTGGGAGGTTAGCGCTACCGGGCGGTAGTTTTTTGGTAGTGCTTTACTCCCTCCTTTATGCAGTGGGGCAATTATTGCGTTTTTCAAGCTATCTGGTATTTCACCAGTGTCTAGACTCCTTCTCCACATTATAGCCAGGGGTTTTGAGAGGTTTTCCTTACATTTCTTCATTAGGATCGAATTCCATGAGTCCGGGCCTGGTGCCGAGTGGGATGGCATGTTGGAAATGGCCTCTTCTATGTCTTTTGGACTGAAATCAATATCCAGCATCTGGGGGGTTTCCGTGGGGGAGGTTTCCATGAAAAATATATTTTGGTGTCTGATGACTTTTGTTTCATCAGGCTCACTGAATGCCATTTCATACTGCCTGCGTAAGAGTTCGCTCATTTCCTTTTTGTCCCCTGTGAAAAAGTAGTCCCCTTTGCTTAGTGGGCCGATGTTTGATGCTGTTTTAGCCTTTTGTTTGGCGTATGAAAAGAAGTATTTGGAATTTTCCTTTATACCTGCAATAGCTTTCCTCTCCTCTTCCATATGAGTTTCTTAGCCTTTGTTCAATTTCCACAATTTCTCTATATAATTCGGCCTTTTGCCTATCCTGTAGATTTTGATGTGTGCGTCTTTGTGTGAGTAATTTTCTTCTTCTGTACAGCCTCCTCCTTTCCCGATCTTGTTTGCTTCTTCGTCTTGTTTGGCTAAGGAATATGTGTAAAAATTTACAGTTTATTTGCTCTAGCCCTTTCTGAGTTACCGAGGTTAGAGGTTACGAGATTCTGTCCAACCTAGAATGAACGGACTATAGTTAATAATTCTACTTGTACAGTCGCGCTAATAAGTGATGTTTCGGCACCAAGTATGTTTTGATCTATAATTGGTATTGGCAATATCTAAGCTTTATTTCTTCATATCAAGTGAAATATACACACCTGTTCCTACACTTATCCACCCTATTCAACATCTGACAGACATTAATACAGCACAGAGCAAGCCAAAAGTAAAGACAGCTGGGACATGACTTATTAGCGCGACTGTACTTCCATAAATAAAATCGTGCAATAGGTACGAATTTATGTGACCAACTGTACTACTACATACACAGCACTTACATATAGGAAACATATGCACACACTTAAGCGAAGATGGGGCGTTGTTCTGGTCCCCCCTCTTCCTAGTCTGTTTAGCCCCATTAGTTTTCAGATTTTAAGACGTTCGTTAGATTAGTTTGTCATTTTTAGGACCTTTCGCCCCATTTTTTGTTTCAATATTAATACTTTTCGTGCCATTTTGGTGTCGATTTTTTTCCTGGCGATAGGGAGCCTATAAGTTTAATACCCTCTAAGACAAATAAACTCACTGTCCAATAGAATAATAATAATAATAATAATAATAATAATAATAATATTATTTATTCAGTTAGCAATTTACAGAGTTGGTACCACATAGTAGCCTATGTTACAAAATTTAATATGACATGTACCAGCTTTGCATAATTCCAACTAAGGATAGCCCAATAAGGCCGTTAGGCGTATTTCCATTGGGGTCCTTGTGGGATTAGGTTAGCTGGGGAAAAGGGGAGGATAAAAGAAATAGATACTTTAGAGAAAGTATTTCTAGGGGGTTATTTTAAGATACCTTACATCCTATAGTAAATATCAGTAATCCGTAATCAGTAATAATTTCAGTTTGGTTTGTCTATCTCTTATGTCGTATTTAGTAGTAGACATAAGCTTGGTGCTCCCTTCTCGCAGCTGTCCGGTTCAGGTGTTCCTTCAGGCTACGTCTGAAGGAATACAGTGTTCTCTTTTCACGGACTGACTGGGGTAGGTTCGTTCCAGTCTTTGATGGCAGTGAAGAAGAATGTTTGCTTACCCTGTCCTTGGATTCTCGGGACCTTAAAATTAAACATCCTGTTTCTTGTATTATGTCCACTCCTCTCATTTGCTTTAATGAAGTACTATAGGAGATAATCAATGAAGTACTATAGGAGATAATCAATGAAGTACTATAGGAGATAATCAATGAAGTACTATAGGAGATAATCAATGAAGTACTATAGGAGATAATCAATGAAGTACTATAGGAGATAATCAATGAAGTACTATAGGAGATAATCAATGAAGTACTATATGAGATAATCAATGAAGTACTATAGGAGATAATCAATGAAGTACTATAGGAGATAATCAATGAAGTACTATAGGAGATAATCAATGAAGTACTATAGGAGATAATCAATGAAGTACTATATGAGATAATCAATGAAGTACTATAGGAGATAATCAATGAAGTACTATAGGAGATAATCAATGAAGTACTATAGGAGATAATCAATGAAGTACTATATGAGATAATCAATGAAGTACTATAGGAGATAATCAATGAAGTACTATAGGAGATAATCAATGAAGTACTATAGGAGATAATCAATGAAGTACTATAGGAGATAATCAATGAAGTACTATAGGAGATAATCAATGAAGTACTATAGGAGATAATCAATGAAGTACTATATGAGATAATCAATGAAGTACTATATGAGATAATCAATGAAGTACTTTACAAGAAAATACACTGTTAATTCAAGCCTACTAATTTTCCTTCCATACATATAATCACGAAGGGTGTACAAATTAATATGGGCAACTGTACTGTACATAATATACATCATATAATTTTACTCTCACGGATACCTCACTTCATCTGTTTTATGGCGAGGTTGATATCGCTGCCAGTGTTTCGATGTAAAACGTAAATATCCCTGCATCACAAGTCTTATATGCAGCTCACAACAACTTCCAAATACCTAAGATAAAACAGACTATGTGATGAGAACGTCCTAAGCCTGAAGGTAATGCGGAAGTTTATACATTAACTATAATAAAATTCGAACAAGACTCGTGGATCGGGAGGAAGGGCGAGTTTGAATGTGACGTCAGTACTCAGTGTTGACGGTCGACTGGAAGGGACAGGACGTTGCGGCGTTGGCTCTTCATATTTGATCGTATTTAAGGTGTGTATGGGGATATTTCGTGTATATATGACATGTTTATTGTTATTCCAGTAATGTTTAGGTGGTCATACACGTAATTTATACGAGCAATATACGAATAATGTGGACTTCAGACTGTTTGAGCCGGTTCGTGTATGCTATGTCGTCTGCATAATATCCTAACAACTAGTCATTACGGGAATATCGTTGACCTTCAGGACATTTAGGTAATAACAGGCACTATTTGGTGTGTGTACATTGTGTTGGTGAGGTGTGTGAATATAGAGGGGGTCATTAACTCGTAATTTAAGGTACAAACTAGCAAACGAGGTGACATCGCTGTTGGTCAACCCCCCCCCCCTCCCCTCCCCCTTTCTTGCCAAATCCCATCCCTGCTCGCCCGCCTTCCCTCCCTCCCTCATTCCTCTCCTTTCCTTCTCCTCTCCTCTCCTCTCTCTCCCCCTCATCTCCTTTATCTTCTCCTTCCTCACTTCTCTCCTCATTCTCTCTCTCCTCTGAACCCCCCAGCCCCACCTTCTCCTCTCCTCTTCCTGACAAACTGCCACCCCCCCCCATCTCCTCCCTCACCCAACCTTCCACCCCCTCTACCCCCTACCATTTTCCCTCGCCTCCCCACATCCCCTCTCGTTCTCAATTAAGGATTTGTAGGTACATATACAGTATACGAATTATATATTTAATAATTTATATTGACTTAAGTTTACGGTCTACGATGATTTAGAATTTTAGATGCTGCGATAACATGTGATCCTGCTTGCTCGTACCCCCCCCCCCCCCCCTTCTCTTTCTCTCTTACATATTATCTCTCCCCCCCCCCTCTCTCTCGCCCCCCCCCCCCTCTCTCTCTCTCTCTCTCTCTCTCTCTTCTCTCTCTCTCTCTCTCTCTCTCTCTCTCTCTCTCGCCTGTAGGGGTATGATTTGCTTCTGCATACCATGTCGATAATAATTGGTAATAAATGTTGACCTCATAAGCTGCCAAACCAGTGTTAAGGAACAATTTTGAGGGAAAAAGCGCTCGTGTGATACCGGGTTTAGAATGACGCCCAACCATATTAACCCCTCCAGTACCGGTGACATCCTTTTCATTATATTAACCAATCCAGTACCGGTGACATCCTTTGCATTATATTAACCCATCCAGTACCGGTGACATCCTTTTCATTAACCCATCCAGTACCGGTGACATCCTTTGCATTATATTAACCCCTCCAGTACTGGTGACATCCTTTGCATTATATTAACCCCTCCAGTACCGGTGACATCCTTTGCATAATATTAACCCATCCAGTACCGGTGACATCCTTTGCATTATATTAACCCATCCAGTACCGGTGACATCCTTTGCATTATATTAACCCATCCAGTACCGGTGACATCCTTTGCATTATATTAACCCATCCAGTACCGGTGACATCCTTTGCATTATATTAACCCATCCAGTACCGGTGACATCCTTTGCATTATATTAACCCATCCAGTACCGGTGACATCCTTTGCATTAACCCATCCAGTACCGGTGACATCCTTTGGATTATATTAACCCTTCCAGTACCGGTGACATCCTTTGCATTATATTAACCCTTCCAGTACCGGTGACATCCTTTGCATTATATTAACCCATCCAGTACCGGTGACATCCTTTGCATTATATTAACCCATCCAGTACCGGTGACATCCTTTGCATTATATTAACCCATCCAGTACCGGTGACATCCTTTGCATTATATTAACCCATCCAGTACCGGTGACATCCTTTGCATTATATTAACCCATCCAGTACCGGTGACATCCTTTGCATTATATTAACCCCTCCAGTACCGGTGACATCCTTTGCATTATATTAACCCATCCAGTACCGGTGACATCCTTTGCATTATATTAACCCCTCCAGTACCGGTGACATCCTTTGCATTATATTAACCCATCCAGTACCAGTGACATCCTTTGCATTAACCCATCCAGTACCGGTGACATCCTTTGCATTATATTAACCCTTCCAGTACCGGTGACATCCTTTGCATTATATTAACCCATCCAGTACCGGTGACATCCTTTGCATTATATTAACCCCTCCAGTACCGGTGACATCCTTTGCATTATATTAACCCATCCAGTACCGGTGACATCCTTTGCATTATATTAACCCATCCAGTACCGGTGACATCCTTTGCATTATACTTTGGCTACTATTAGACGATTTGATTCAGCTTACGAAGGACATCTACCCGTTAAAAAGCTACAGTCTTATTTCAATTAAACCTTATAGCTACCATATATCCTTCCCAATCTTCATAAATTTGTCTAGATGCAGCTGAAATAAAACATCTATACTGAAGGGGTTAGACGTTGGAGAAATATAAGGCAGTATAAGTATAGAAGGGTAAGTCTTTATCAATATATACCCCATATAATATCTCTTTTTAGGTTTTAAGGGGAGATGGGCGTATTTATTTCCTAATTTATATGTTTTGATCGTGTTATATAAGCTACCTTCCTAGACTCCCCCCCCCCCCCGGTTCCTCTTAAATTACAGGCTCGCTATCGCTCGCTAGGAAAATATAGACTCCTAAATGACACGAAAAGTCTTAATATTGACAAGGAAATGGGGCGAAAGGTCTTAAAATCGCAAAAACTAATGGGCCAAATGTCATAAAATCTGAAAACTAATGGGGCTAAACATGAAGAAAAAAGGGCAAAAAAAAAAAAAAAAAAAACTCGCCCCTTAATGTCACTCCAGACCATATTTTTACCAGCCTCCCTGTATACAAACTTCGGATGTAACATATGAAAGATTTAGTTGATTTCATTTAGCTCAGGAAGGAATTGTGGGTTTGAGAGTTAGTTGATATCGAAACAAGTCTTAAACTCCTTTGATTGCCTGGGGGTTTTCTAGAACAAATAAAATTGCCTAATGTTAGCTACTCTAGAGTTAAAAGTTTCCTCGGATACTGAAAGGGTTAACAGCGTCTAGGCCTAGGG
This sequence comes from Paralithodes platypus, assembly GCA_032716605.1. Classification (NCBI taxonomy): domain Eukaryota; kingdom Metazoa; phylum Arthropoda; class Malacostraca; order Decapoda; family Lithodidae; genus Paralithodes; species Paralithodes platypus. The sequence goes on from CM064497.1 coordinate 3,928,469, forward strand.
CAAGTAGCCCTCCAGACACCCCTTGAAACTAGCAGTGTCCTGCTCCTCACAAGGCAAGAGGACAGCAAGGCATGGGGGACATCTCGGACCACAGCGGTGACACGCAATCAACACTTCGACTCCTCCCCCACACCACACACAGCGCGCAGGTCTCCCACGCAGTTCTAGCAACCAACCAACATGCCCCTAGCAACCCACACGTCCATAGCAACCCTTACATGGTCCTAGTAACCGACTCCTCCCCCACACCACACACAGCGCGCAGGTCTACCACACAGTCCTAGCAACCAACCAACATGTCACGCAGTCCTAGCAACCAACACAACATGTCCCTAGCAACCCACACGCCCATAGCAACCCTCACATGGCCCTAGCAACCGATTCCTCCCCCACACCACACACACTGTCAGTCTGTCACACACAAAGACATCCATGGTCAAAATGCAATAGTATACGGGGTGTTGCTGTGAAGTATTTTCAAACTATTTGGTGCTTCAAAACCAAAAGTAGAAATATATAGATATTGCTTCTGACCCTACCACCTGGTGAGCTTCCCAAATCCTCAGCCTAAACAGTGAGGAAGGGTCCACGGAAGCCACAGATAGCTAGATAGATAGTTAGATAGATAGATAGATATATGGATAAGATAGATAGATAGATAGGGCCGGTAAAACTAGGGACTGTAGTGACTTGCTTCCCTTTTTCATACCCTTTTAATTAATACCCTTTTAATTACCTTAATCCACCCATGTCCCTCCCTCTCTCCTCACTCCATTCGTGCCCCACCCACCCTCCTTCCCTCCTCTCTCCCCACTGCATTTACTCCCCTTCCTCCCTCCTGCCCACTGCATGCACCCCTCCCTCCCTCCCTCCCCTCTGCATACCTTCCCCTTCCTTCCTCCCTCCCTCCCCACTGCATTCACCCCCCTTCCTTCCTCCCTCGCCACTGCATTCACCCCTTCCTCCCTCCCTCCCCACTGCATTCACCCCCCTTCCTCCCTCCCTCCCCACTGCATTCACCCCCTTCCTCCCTCCCTCCCCACTGCATTCACCCCCGTCCTCCCTCGCTCCCCAATTAATTCATTCCCAGTGCATTCATCTCCCTCCCTCTCCACTGCATTCACCCCTTCCTCCCTCCCTCCCACTGCATTCACCCCTTCCTCCCCTTTTCATTCACTCCCCTCCCTCCCCACTGCATTCACCCCTCCCTTCCTCCCTCCCCACTGCATTCAGCCCTTCCTCCCTCCCTCTCCACTGCATTCACCCCTTCCTCTTTCCTTCCCCTTTGCATTCACTTCCCTCCCTCCCCACTGCATTCACCCCTCCCTTCCTCCCTCCCCACTGCATTCACCCCTTCCTCCCTCCCTCCCCACTACATTCACCAACTTCCTCCCTCCCTCCCCACTGTATGCATCCCTCTCCTCCCCCCCTCCCCACTGCATTCACCCCCCCCCCTTCCTCCTTCCACACTACATTCACCCACTCTCTCCCCACTGCATTCGCCCCTCTCTCCGTCCCCACTACGGCCATCTCCCACCCTCCCTTCCACTGCATCCCTCCCTCCATCCCACTACAACCATCCCTCACCACCCCATCTATTCCTCTACCCTCCCTCCCTCAATACTTAAGGGGAGGCTGACTGTTTGTTTGGTCTATTAATTCATTTATTCATATATTATTTTAGTTTCCTCCCTAGGCCTCCTTCAAGATAAATTTGTAAATTTTTCGGTAGAAAAATTTCCCGGCCGAAGGCCAGTTCCTCTTAAATTTGCAGGCACGCTATCGCTCGCCAGGAAAAAGAGGTCATCTAAATGGCACGAAAGGTCTTTAAATTGACAACTAAATGGGGCGAAAGGTGTTAAAATCGCCAAACTAATGAGCCGAACGTCTTATAATCTCATAACTAGTGGGGCTAAACGTTAGGGAGAAGGGGGTCCAGAAAAACGGTCTGACCCCTTTATGGTAAATATGAAGTGTCTATGTTTCAGTATTATATTCCACTACATGTTATAATTGCAACGATAGTACTGCAATAATGTGCTAGTACTTCCCATTGCTCTTACAACTATAGTCTTTTTATTTAGCTGATGTTAAATTGAATCCCTTAGTATCTTATTTATCGGTTCTTAATGGAAAAATATGGTATTGCTATGTTTCGGTGTCATATCATTGCCAAGTTTTCATAATTTGCAACATATTTCGCTACAAAACCTTGTACGGTTGCGCTAATAAGTCATATCGTAGCTGTCATTACGTTTGGCTTGTTCTGTGCTGTATTAATGTATGTCAGTTGTTGAATAGGGTGGGTAAGTGTAGGAACATGGTTGTATATCTCAGCTACCATTATGTTTGGCTCGCTCTGGGCTGTATTAATGTATGTCAGATGTTGAATAGGGTGGGTAAGTGTAGGAACATGTTTGTATATTTCACTCGATATGAAGATATGAAGCTTAGATATTGCTGATGCCAATTATCGATCAAAACATACTTGGTGTTGAGACAGTACTTATTAGCGCGACTGTACTACCCGAGTAATCAGGATGGCGAGATAGCAATTTACCATCAGCTGGAAAAGAAGAGACTATAATAGCTTAGCATATTGACTGGCTATAATCCATTCATTATAAGTAGGCGAGAAATCTTAACGTCTATCCTCCATAACTCACAAACTACAGGAGAACTCGAGTTAATATTTCTACCATTTAGAAAGAGTCAGCCAGGGAATGGGTGTGGGAATTTACGGCCCATTTGTTCTAGCCCTTTTTAAGTTACAGAGGATAGAAGTTAAGATATCTCGCCTATACTTATAATGAATGGAATACGACCAAACTATAGTAATACTATAGCACCGACAATGATGGGGTATGTGTTGGGGCCGTAGACTATATCACTCTATAGCTATACACTCCTAAGGGAAGATGGCTCGTTTTCCCGGTTCCCCTTCTTCCTCATGTTAACCCCCTTTGTTTTCAGATTATAAGTTCGGCCTATTAGTTTGGCGTTTTTTAGAACTTTCGCCCCATTTCTTTGTCAATATTTAGACGTTTTGTGCCATTTAGGTGTCGATGTTTTCCTGGCGAGCGATAACCAGCCTCTAATTTAAGGGCCGGGAAATTTTTCTACCGAAAAATGTACAAATATATCTTGAAGGGGGATCCTGGGGTTGTTTTTTTAAGTGTGATGGATATCGAGGGAGGAAACTAGACAAATAATAAAAACATGACACAAATCGACCAAAAAATTAACCATCTCCCCTTAATGAATGTTTACTTCATTAGAAATCTGACTATATAACTAATGATTTTAATTCTTCCTTCCAGAATGTGTGGGTTTTGGTACTTACCTATTAACTGCCAACGCTACCACCACTACGACTACTGCCAACACTCCTACCACCGCAGCTACCACAACTACCACCACCACGGCTACCACAACTACTGCCAACACCGCTACCAACATAGCTACCACAACTACCACCCCGACTACTACCAACACAGCGACCAACACAGCTACCACCCCGACTACTACCAACACAGCTACCACAACTACCACCACGACTACTACCAACACCGATACCACCACTGCTACCATTACTACCACACCACCAACACTACGGTGCAGGCAGGGTGGAGTGGATTGATAAGGGTGACAGGAGTGATCTGCTATAGAAGGGTTTCTGCAAAAGTGAAAGCGAAAGTATACAAGACGGTAGTGAGACCAGCTATGTTGTACGGTATGGAGACCGTGGCATTGGCAACACGACGGGAGGCAGAGATGGAGGTAGCAAAGTTGAAGATGCTGCGATTTTCTTTGGGAGTGAGAAAGATGGACACAATTTTAAATGAGTATATTAGAGGGACAACGCATATATGACGGCTCCGGGACAAAGCGAGAGAGGCGAGATTGAGCCGTGAGGTGGTTTGGACATGTGCAGACGAGGGATGTGGAGTATGTTGGGAGAAGGATGCTTGGGATGGAGCTGCCAGGCACAACTAAAAGAGGAAAGCCAAAGAGGAGGTTGATGGATGCAGTGAGGAAGGACATGCGGGAGATTGGTGTGATAGCAGGGGACAGAGTCAGATGGAGGCGAGTGATCTGCTGTGGCGACCCCTACGAGAAACAGCCGAAAGAAGATCACCAACACTACGACTACCACCACGGGTACCACAACTACCACCACAGCTACCACGACTACAACCACAGCTACCACGACTACAACCACAGCTACTACGACTACAACCAGATACCACAACTACCATCACTACTACTGCCACGGCTGCCACAACTACCACCCCCATTAAAACCACTACAGCTACCACAATTACCGCCACTACCACTATAATCACCTCAACTACTACCACCACGAAAATGGTTACCACTATAACCACCACTTCTATTTCCACCACGGCTACCACCACAGCTACCACAACTATGTCTACCACCACAGCTACTACTACTACCACGGCTACCACCATATCAGCTACCACAACTACAACCACTACTTCTACTACCTCGGCGACTACCATCACCACGACTACCACCATTACAGTTAAGAGAAAACAAAAATCAAATTAAATAAACATCTCTACCGAAACTAGTACCAGTGCCATCTATACCATAACCACCACCACCACCACCTCAACTACCACTTGTACGATAATATCTACCACCACTACCTCAACAACCACCACTACCACAACAACTACCAGCAGAACATCACGACCACAACTACCACTAGCACGATCTCCACCACTACGACCACAACTACCACAACTAACCCAAGGTAAATTATTGATCCCTTGGTATAAGGCTAAATCAAATTTAACCCTTTGAAGATTATGACGCATTTTAGAAGTTTTTCTGGCTATCAAGAGACGATTTTATACAGCTTAGGAAGGATCTGTTGGAATTATTGAGGTAAAAGACTATCTCAACCCTCTTAACTTACGCAGAGTTGATAAATAGATAATCACACACATTAACTTGAAAAATCAAGGTTTAGAGAGCGTGGATAGTCAGATTTTGAGCATAAATCCAAAGAAGTTATCCTAACCCTTTACAATTCCTTAGTCCGCCCTCTTCTGGAATACTGCGTTCAATCCTGGTGCCCTTATTACCAAAAAGATATAAACAAGCTAGAACGAGTTCAACGTAGAGTTACCAAAATGATACCTAGCCTAAAGAACAAACCATACGAAGAGCGTCTTAGAGAATTAAATATATTTCCTTTAACCCAGCGCAGATTAAGAGGCGACTTAATTCAAGTGTTCAAAATCATCAAAGGCATCGACAATATGAACTGTAGTAAGTACTTCACTATCGACCCAATCTAATTACAAGCCGGGGAAACGGTTGCAAAATTATTGGTAAAATCTTTTAACTCGCACGAATCTAAGAATTTCTTCTTCAATCGAGTTGTCAACTTGTGGAATGGGCTTCCCCGAGACGTTATAGACTGCAGCACCGTTGATTCATTTAAATTCCGCCTAGACAAATATCTCGCATCAAACCCGCGACTGACTGCGTTTGTAAATGAATAACTTTATCCTCCCCTCAGTTACTAACCCATATGTCCCCTACTAACTTCCTAGTCCTGCCACGTTAGTGGCAGGGCAGTAGTTCCCTTTCCAATGTTCCCTTACCCACTCTAAACCACTGTTTGGACACTTGATCCTCAGTGTTTTGGAGGACAAGCAACCTAGAAGGGTCACTAGACCTGTTGTTGCTTGATTTCCTTTGTACTCCTTTGTACTTTAATACTACATTCATTTTTTATATTACGTTTTTCGTTTGTTATAGATTAATCTGAGACAGAATGCATAAATAAGTGGTACATTGCGTAAATACAAAATAATGTTGCCAATTACCGGTACTTAGTTACAAATGGACTTAAAAATGTGTGACTGAAAATGTTGATTCTTGGCTCAGGGAAGGCGAATTTGGAGAAACTGACAAGTCCATCACATTAAAAAGTAGAGAAGGTAGTCTAAAATGATGTGGTAAATCGATTGGTGTAGGTTAGAAAGGTGTAGCGTTAATTTTGGGCGTAGTAAATTCGGGCGTTTTGGGACGTTCTAGGCTGGACTTGGGCCAGAGCCCAAGGATCACCAAGTCCAGCAATATCTACTTTACTCGGTTATTATTATATTGAAATTAATTTGCAAGTGTTTATATGGAACGGAATATATAATTGAGTTCATATTAGTGTGAATAAACCACTAATTTCAACCACATTTACTTATAATTCACGTTTTATGAATAAAGCGGCACCTATATATTCATAACTTTCTTAAAATACAAAAATTGAAAAATCTGAAAAATTTCATTTCTAGAAATAAATCGAACAACCTATTATCAAAGTCTCAACCTTGTAACTCAAAAATTACAAAAGTTACTGGACTTTCAAATGTGTGACTGAAAATTTCGATTCATGGCTCAGGGAAGGCGAATTTGGAAAATCTAACACCAGTCCAGCAAAGAAAAAAGTATAAAGAAAGTTTAAAATGGTGTGGTAAATCGATTGGTGTAGGTTAGAATGCTGTAGCGTTATTTTGGGCGTGGTCATTTCGGGCGTTTTAGGCGTTTTTGGGCGACTCAGGCAGCCAGCCAGCCAGCCCCAGGACCAACGCGCGCACTACCGTTTTCTATACAACCCAGTTCAGTAGAGACGTTTAAATGCAACTCGGTTCTTTGTACTGTCAACATATTCCGCACTTTGTCAATATTTTATGGTTTATCACTTAAATATTTAAATTCATTATTTTTATGATCCGTACTTTACAGTAAGGTATTTTATATTATGTTTAATATTTTATACCTGTAAATATTTCTTAGTCGAATATTCTAATCGATTATTAACCCTTTGATGATTGTGGTGCATTTTGGCTATCATTAGTCGATTGTATACAGTTTAGGAAAGATCTATGGGAATTATGATGGTAAATACTGCCTCAATTTACCCTCTAACTTCCATAGACCCTTCCTAACCTGAATAAAATCGTCTGATAGCCAGAATAAACTGCCAAAACCTGGTCATAATCCTCAAGGGGTTAATCACGCGGGAGTCTCTATAATCTGTTTAATTTCATCTGACGGTAAATTGAATCCCTTAGCAGCTAATTTATCGATACTAAATGGCAAAATATTAAGCCACAATGTCTCTGCATCCTATTAAGACCAAGTTTATATAATTAGCACCATATTTCACTACAAAATCTTCAAAGTAACTGAGAAATCTTGATGGGAACTTTGAAATTTACCGTCAGTTGAAGAGCAACAGGGACTAGATAATTATGAGGAAGTTAGGTTAGAAAGGTGTAGAGTTAACCCTAGCAATACCGATGATATATTTTGTTATTACGTCAGCTGCATTAAGACGATTTTCTTAAGTTTATGAAGGATATATGGGACCGGTAACTAAAAGAATTAATTGAGATAGTCTGTAGCCTATTAATTGGTATATGTCCTTTTTAAGCTGAATAATATTGTCTATATGTAGTAGCTAAAGGGATTGATTGAGATAGTCTGTAGCCTTTTAATTGGTATACGTCCTTTTTAAGCTAAATAAGATCATCTAATAGTTGCCAAAATATTATGAGAAAAACGTCACCGGTACTTAATGCGTAAATATTATATTCCTATCCCGTACTGTGTAAATATTCCTTAGTCTCATATTCCTTTTTTTCTGACCTTTTTCAGGATTTGAGCTGGTGTTTACGCCTGACCTCCCCCACCGAACTATGGACTCTGCCAGAAGCTACCAACACCGATCTACCAACACACCAGAAGCTACCAACACCATCACTGAACTACCACCACCGAACTACCAACACACCAGAAGCTACCAACACCATCACTGAACTACGAACACACCACAACCTACCAACTGTCTGGGGTAAGTTACTGATGCCCTTACTATACTATTAGCTCCTCCAGGATTATGACGCATTTTGATAGTTTATTCTGGCTATCATTAAGCGATTTTATACAGCTTAGGAAGGATATGTGGTTATTTAAAGAATATCTCGATTAGCCCTCTTACTTTTATATACCCTTCTAATCTTTACAAAATCGTCTATTAATAGCCAGAATATACTGTTGAAGTTCGTCATAATCTTGAAAGGGTTAATATATGATAATATATTTAAATTGTCCTGTTGCTATACTGTTCATAATAATAAGTAATCAGAAAGTATATACAGTTGCTGCTCATTCTTTCCTTATAATTGTTTGATTATTAACATCGTATTTCCTTGCTTAATTAACTCTTGTAACTAAAATACTCAAATTGGAAACATTAAAACTCAGTATTTGCCTACTTGTTGTGAACAGTATAAGCAGAATAATATAGTTTTATTTATGTATTTATTTAAAGATCCTAAATTAATTTTATATTTCTTGTTTCCAGGATTGGAGTTGCTGCCTGTGTACTCTGCCGGTTGCTGCCTGTGGACTCTGCCGCCTGTGACTCTGCCGGTTGCTGCCTGTGGACTCTGCCGGTTGCTGCCTGTGGACTCTGCCGCCTGTGACTCTGCCGGTTGCTGCCTGTGTACTCTGCCGGTTGCTGCCTGTGGACTCTGCCGCCTGTGACTCTGCCGGTTGCTGCCTGTGGACTCTGCCGCCTGTGACTCTGCCGGTTGCTGCCTGTGGACTCTGCCGGTTGCTGCCTGTGGACTCTGTCGCTTGTGGACTCTGCTGCCTGTGGACTCTGCCGGTTGCTGCGAGAAACTGCCCACGCCACTACTATACAAGGGGAGTGATATTCCTGTTTTGTTTGTAGTAGTAGTAGTTTGTAGTCGTAGTATGTAGTCGTAGTATGTAGTCGTAGTATGTAGTCGTAGTGGTGGTGGTGTAGGTTAGGTTAGGAGGGGAGGGTAGGTTAGGTTGTAGTCGTAGTATGTAGTCGTAGTTTGTAGTCGTAGTATGTAGTCGTAGTTTGTAGTCGTAGTATGTAGTCGTAGTATGTAGTCGTAGTATGTAGTCGTAGTTTGTAGTCGTAGTATGTAGTCGTAGTTTGTAGTCGTAGTATGTAGTCGTAGTTTGTAGTCGTAGTTTGTAGTCGTAGTTTGTAGTCGTAGTATGTAGTCGTAGTTTGTAGTCGTAGTATGTAGTCGTAGTTTGTAGTCGTAGTATGTAGTCGTAGTTTGTAGTCGTAGTATGTAGTCATAGTATGTAGTCGTAGTTGCATGGTATGAATGGTGTGTGTTAGGTTAGGCTAATCTATTTTTCCCTTTCAGATGAGATAGGTCTTATTACCTTTACTCTAATCTTTGCTATTTTTCTCATTACTTCACAGTTTTGTTGCTTTGATGATGTCCCCTCTCCCCCCCTTCTTCCCCGAGTTGGTTCCCTCCTTCAGCTTCAATATTTTGCTTTGCTTTAATTTCAATAATGATTGTATTTGCCTTAAATGTAACTTATTATATATTCTAGCACTTGAATTCATAACTCTGTATTTGCTATTAACTTCACTTGATATAATATTGTTATATATCGTCTTTGTCACGCGAACTTTGCTTAATAAAAAAAAAAAAAAATAACTTCTATCTTTTATTGATCACTATATTATAAGCTATGACTTTTCTAACTGATAAAAGCTTAGAAAAATAGTTCTCAATTATAAATAAAGTTCCAATATATGGACTTAGAAAACAAAATTAAAAGAGAACTTAGAAAATAAAACTATTAACTTAGAAAACTCTAGTTTTCAATTATAAATAAAATTCCAATATATGGACTTTGAAACAAAAATAAATAAAATATGAAACTATACACATACAGTATAAGAGAACTGAGAAAATATACTGAATATGAAGAGAGAACTTAGAAAAAAATAGTTCTCAATTATAAATTAAGTTCCAACATATGGACTTCGAAAATATACTGAATATGAAAAGAACTTAGAAAAACTATACTTGTAAACTGACTATATAAACTTGTATACACAGAAAAAAAATATAATGGATATTAAAAAGAATATATCGACTTAGTATTTTATTGATCAGTCAGACATACATTTGTATAATATCTTACAAAACACTGTACATACAGTACTGTATATACACTCTAAATAACAGGAGAAACAAAAATATAATGGATATTAAAAGAATATATAGACTTAGTATTTTATTTATCAGAGTCGGACATACATTTTTATATTATCTTACAAAAATCATATACTTTAAATACTTAGTAATTTTTGTATTACCCTTACTGGTTTTATATATCTTATAACTAATGAACAAAGTTTTGCTTTTATATTACGTACCTAAAGTACTTTATACCGAACTTTGCTTTGTGACCATAGTATAACTTTTGGTTCACTACATTATTTGACCAATATTTATATGTACAGTAATTTTCTTTGAGTACATCTTTCTAATTATTAATTTTCCAATAACCATTGGGCTTTCGATAATTGTTCATATAGATTGATTTTGGATTTTAAGCTTATAATATCGAGTTTCATTGGCAATGCAGTTGGCATTTTTTATAATTCTTAATTATTGATTTCAGTTTAACTTTTGTTTAATAGCCAGCTGTTAAGTAATACTTTTATAATCTTTTCAATGTTCTTAAGGGTGTTGTCCTTATATAATTCTTCTCAGGTTCAATCTAGTTCATCAGCCAAGTTAACATAAGGTACACCTGGACTATCTCCCTCTCCCACCAGGCAGTAATGAGGTAAGCCTGGGTTAACTAACTTCTAGTTTATAGCCCAACTATAACCTATTCTGCTTATCAAGTAGTGTTTAATACTTTTGAAACTGGTGTGCAACTTTTGGGGGAGAGGTTCGTTTTCAGAATTAGTTTTTGGTCTTGCAGTGTGTGGTGTGAATGTGTAGTATTATGTAAGGATGTTGGCAAAATGATTTCAGTTGGCATTGTGGTCAAGTGTATTGGAAATGTGATTTGTGGATGTTGGCAGAGTACATGATCAAAGTAGGGTAGGTGTATTCATTACGCGACTTAAGTGTGTATGATTAGGTGTTAAAATTGTATTGTCAAATTAGGCAAGTTAGTGTTATGCCGATTAAATGTGTGTACGACTGTTGGCAAAGTAAAGTGTGGATTGTTGCCAGAGAGGTGTTGACAATTATTGAACTTAAATGTTCGCAGTGTGATTTAGTGTGTTGGTAATATTCATTGGTCTTGGTAATTACGTGGTGTTGGCCAAGTGGTGTATATGTTTTAGCTAATTTAATCATTGAAGGTAAAATGCCACTGGAGCCATGTACAATAAAGAAGCACGGGTGTTGGCAGTGAAATTTGTTGAATAGGTAGAGTTATTGAAGCGTTGGCAGTGAAGTTAGGTCTGTTGGCAGTGAAATTAGGAGTTGGTAGTGTACTTTGTGTGATGACCGTGGCATTTGGCGTGTTCTAATATGCGTTGTGTTTGTAGTGTTCGGTGTTCTCAATATGACATGGGAGTCCAAAGTATTGCCTATGCCAAAGTTAATTATTTAAATACTTAAGTTATCATGTGACTGGAGCTATGCAAATTAAGATTCAATCTCTATCCCCATGTATTTGTTTTTACTGGCCGTATCCCATATAACTTTGTTATTTTAAGTTATGTATATATTTAAGTTTTATTAGGATGATTTGTTATGTAATTTGAAACTTTTATAGATGTAATTACTGGGTTAACTAAGCTATATATTCCTGAACTATATATCTACTGATCTAGTCTTCCCATGTAACAGGTGTAGATCTACCAATGTAACTATCATGATCTATCCCATGTAACTTTCTATTTGCCTGCTTATCCCAAACCCATATAGCTCTTCCTACCGGTCTCCAAGAATCTAGATATATTAGGTATTGAAAGTCATCCCTCCTCACCCAGACATTTTATTTGGTAGTTCGTTTCGTGAACTTTCAGTTTCTATTTTCTGGCAATGTATTCCAATATTTCAAATTTGTATTTACTAATAATTTGTAAAGTTTTCTTTAAATTTATCGAGGGTATTTGCGTGCAGTAATTGTTTAAACAAATTGTTCTATTCATTCCAAAATTAAGATTAATTAATTTAAGTTGGATTTTTAGCCTTTAAAGTTTGTTTAATTGGCTTTGCTATTCTTATTGATTTCAGTGTAATTTCAGTAATCGTTTTCCAAAAATATTTCTGCGATATTGGATTACAATAATAATTAGTTTATTTTTTTTGCATTCAAAGTTAATATGAAGAACTATCAGAAATATATAATATTGATCTACAATATTGGATTACATCAACAGGTTGGAATCAATAGTCAAGACTCAAATATTTCTTCTTTATTTTTTGTTAAACAAATAGGTGGTGTTGTCCATTGGTCCAGGGTCCTTAGTCTGGTCACAGCAACACGTCATATCTGTAAAAAGATGAAAATATTGAAGCACCAGAAATACAGGAGTTTCACGGAGGGGGTCGGGGGTCCTGAGGGGGGTAAAGGGGGGGATCCTGAGGGGGGTAAATGGGGGGTCCTGAGGGGGGTCGAGGTGGGGGTCCTAAGGGGGGAGGGGGGCTCCTGAGGGGGTAGAAGGGGGGTCCTAAGGGGGTAGAAGGGGGGTCCTAAGGGGTGGGGGGGGGGTCCTGAGGGGGACCCAGGGGTTGTGTGGGGGGTACCAGGGGTAGGATGGGGGGTCCTGGGGAAGGGGGGGGGGGAAGGGGGGGGGGGGGGAAGAGACTCGGGAGGGGGGGGGGTTCTAGTTTTTTTTCTTGTATAATTAATATTTTTCGTTCATTCTCCTACATAACCATCCCACACCCGCTACAAGTTTTTCCTTCCCTTCCCTGGTAGTTCATCCTATCCCCATCCCCGATAAATCTTTTCTTCAGCCCTATTCGGTTCTGTTCTGTTCTATTGTGCACACTAGTTCTATTCTGTATTCTGGCTAAATCTATTCTGTCTTCCCTCCTTCCCTGGTACATCAATACCCTCCCTGCAACACGCCCCCAAACACACATAAGAAAAGTCGGTAATATATTTTTAATGTATTTTTTATTTGTCAGGAAGCAGTCAAGAAGTCGTTGGTGTCAAGTATGAGGTGAGAGCAGACAATATCAAGATGGACAAACAGCAGGAGTAAAGCAGATGCAGCAGAAAAGGCTAGGCACAGCAGAACGTGACAACAGACAGCAGAACGGGCGAGAACAAACAGCAGAACGGGTGACAGCAGACAAGGAATCACCAATGAGGTAGGAGCGAGCTTGCTATGGTTGGTCAAACAAATGTATCTGTTTTGACTAAGCTTTGTTTGGTATATTGATCATCTGTATTTATACAGATGTTTATGTGTTGAATATATATAGAGAGATATTGAGTGAGCTGGAGTTTGAGTATTCAGTATGAGGATATAGGCATTCCATTTGAGTTGGTAGATATTGCATTGTGAGCATAAATTGGCAGGTAGTGATTAGAGTTTGGTAATTGTATGAGTTGGTCGAGATTGAAAGGTGGGATTCCAACAGATGTGAGCAAATCAAGATGACAACGGAACTATAGATGGACAGACATCAACGACTGCCACAGCATCAATGAGACCAACAGTGAAGATTGCCAGAGTGATATAGACAACATCAACGGCGACTGAGACATCAAGAGACGGCAACATTAGCATCAGAGAGGCACCATTGCAGCAGACAACAGCGACAATTCGGTGAGCAAAACTAAATATTGTTGTATGGGAAAAACAGGTCAGTCAGTACCTAACTTGATAAATAAGTCAAGGGGAACAAGAGGCCCCAAAGAAAAGGAAAGAATGATAGAAAACAGTGTGCCCAACTCAGTAGGCCATCCTTCATTCACTCATTGATTTACTTAAAATAACTTATCAACCAAGTAACTTTTACTTTACATTTACAGTCTAGATCTGTATTAAGGGAATTATAAAAGCTAAGAAAAATACTTCGTAAATTAAATTGAAACTATTCAATAACCAATGAGGTATCTAGTTAAAGTCTTAAAACTGAATGATAAAGGTATTTTAAACTTCAAATCATATTTTAAAAATCGATTAATGATATCTTAGATGATTATTCAGGAATTAGAAAGCACTGGAGAATAATGGTTAGGTTTGAAATCGAATCTGTTATCAAAATTATGCAACACTCCCTCGTAGCATGATACAAATGACTGAAAACCTGTATTTTATGACTCTAAACAATGCCAGTTGTAGAATAAATTATCATAGGCTTAAAATATCGGTTATCAACATTTACCTAAACTAGTAGGCATTATCGAAGTAAAGAAATAGGACCGCTATTATTCTAAAGACACTAGTCATAATTCTAAAGGCATAGCTGTTGTACAAATAGGGAATATCTTATCAAGCTTTATCTTTGAAGTCGTCATGAACAGATAATCCAATTTACAGTACAAACAATTGTGAGTTTGAATATTTATCAGTCTATGCGTGTAGGTTTGACATTAATTCAACGACTAATAAATTAAATCTAAGTTCTCTGCCTTATGAAGGGATATTTGCAGATATTTTGTTCAACTCATGGGGATAATTGCTTAAAACGAGGGTTAAGTGCTAATCAAGGCAAACTAAAAGCTCACATAAGGCCACCTAAGATTAATAGTTAGATATTAAACCTTTGGATGGCTCTTTTTATTAATGTTGTAGTCTTAATGGCCATAGTTGTAGTGTTCAGTGATAATTAGGACTGACAATATGAAGAGCCTGTTTTACCTATATTGTTCTCCATTGAAGGACAAATTTGCAAAGAATTTTACATGAATACCGATATCTAATTTACTCAAAGCTGGTCTATGATAATCTTCATCTACAGTAGAGCATGTATAACTATCTCTGCAGGTAAAATAAGATTTATTCAGTTATATTGGTCACATACAATGTCATGTGAAACAATACAGTTTTATGGTAAATCTCAAATTATATTACTAGTTTCTTAGTCTCCAGTGTTTTGCTCATTAGTATAAAACTTACTGTATAAGAACTAATTGACTACATACTAATATTAACAAGGGTACAGTCAATATAAATAGTTCGCCGATACTTATGACTTAAGGGAGCCCACCTCGCTTTTTTTTCTCTTTCTCTCCCTCTCTTTGGTTTGTATCCATTTGGCCCCATTCTGCCAACTGTTAGGCTTCGCCGGAGACATTTTTCTATCGAAAAATTTACAAATTTAGCTTTCTGTCAAAATACAAATGTATATATGATGGCTCGCTACCGCTCGCCAGTTAAATATTGACACTTGGATGGGGGTAAACGTCTTAAAACAGTAGGCTGAATGGGGGCCGAATGGATACAAGCCAAAGAGAGAGAAAGATGAAAGATAAAAAAAGCGAGGTGTGCTCCCTTAAACAAATCTTACTAGTCACAGGCTATTGGAAGCACATTACTGTCAAGGGAAGGTTTATAATAACTTGCAATTACACTGAGTATTTTGGGCGAACTATTTTAGTTTTTGACTAACTGGCAGCATTTGTTGTATATCCAACTTAAAGGGCTATTCGTACATTTGGCAACACTTATAATACACCTCATGAATTTAAAGCACGTATGCATAGAGGAATAATTAAGATTTTGTTAGAATATACCCTTTTAAAGCATATTAGTATTGATAAACCCATCTAAAGATAGAAAGGTATATCTAATAAACAAGGCAAGATCTATCAATTATGTTCTTCCACCAACCAACTTAACCTCTAAACTCAATGAAATCAACAAATACATGTGGCACTTCAAGGACTAACCTAGGACACCCACACAGAGTTTAATTCATTCATCCTGTTTTCACCGTTCACCAATTTCCACAGATCTCAGTGTGGAAAGGATCTGTTTCGGGATAACTTGATTATCATCAGTGTTGCCATATGTACGAAATACTTTAAATTGATTCGATAAAGTTGCTGCCTCTACCCTGTCCACCACTTATGATAGTCTATGGAATATTTTGAAGTTTCTTAGGCATTAATAAACTGGTCTACTTCAGCCAAGTTGTCATTCAGTTTTTTTAGGCAAAGTATATATTTGTTATAGTCTTAAAATAGCTTAACGTAGGAGTTTTGACAAATTAAAGTTATACAAATTAGCTTCGATATTACATTATTCACACATTTAAAAAAACACTACATAGTAAGAACTGAATTGAAAGTTACCAAATCCCATTTTGAGAATTGTGATAGTGAACATTTCTAACTTAAATTTTAGGATTATCGGATATCGTCGACCAGTTACAAGGATATTTTAAACTGTAGCCAGCAAAAGTAATCATACTTTGGGGGATAAGGCACAACAGTTAAATATTTAGGAAGTTATAAAGGCTACGTCCACTAAGACAGAGATCAGCCGCCTGTGTCTCTAGGACAATTATTATTCAGGCCAAAAGGGCACCAATCATTAATTCAGTATCCATAGCTATTAAATTAGTTGTTTTATTAATTTAAACTGACTTTGTAGACCAAACTTCAAAACATTACATTGCATAGACTTTCATAATAAGATCGTATTAAAACATTTTAGTGACACCCGTATTACGTATTACAGTTGTGGTTGATGAGAGCTGTTGGTCCACGAGTCCCACCATCCGTCTCTTGTCCCCCTCAGGTTGGACGTCTATCATACACTG
>CM064497.1:3945154-4059482 GCA_032716605.1 Paralithodes platypus
TTAAGACTCTCGTATAGAACTGGCTTTCGTCCCAACACACCAAACGATCGGCCACCACCATCGGAATTCCACTTTGTCCGTGTACAGTCGCCCACATAAGTTCGGTTCCTCGTGGTGCTCATCTTATGCAGCCAGTGACGCATTTTGACAGTTTATTCTGGCTTTCATTGGAAGATTGTATACAAGAGTTAGGAATTAGGATCTGTGGGAATTATAAAGGTAAAGGTTATCTCAATTAACCCCCTTGACTTCCAAACACCCTTCCTAATCTAAATACAATTATCTAATAATATCCAGATAAAAAAAAAAAAAAAAAAAAAAATCACACATTTTACAATAGTATGCATGAATTTTGAGTGGTTTTAATTTATTATCAGTCGAGTAGTCAGATGAATTTAGGGGGGTGGCCTGCTTTGTTCTCGCCTTTTCTCTCTGTCTTTGGCTTGTATTCATTCAGCCCCATTCAGCCTACTGTTTTAAGACATTCATCCCCATCCAGGTGTCGATTTTTTCCTGGCGAGCGATAGCGAGCCAGCATTCAATAGAAATCCGGCTTCGCCGGAGAAATTTTTCGATAGAAAAATGTACAAATTTAGCCAGCTGTCTAACTCATCATCCAAAATATGGTGGATCGCTGTCGCTCGCCAGGTTTAAATCGACACCAGGATGGGGATAAACGTCTTATAACAGTAGGCTGAATGGGGCCGAATGGATACAACCAAGAGAGAGAAAAATCGCAGGTCACCCCCCTTAACCACTGCATAAGAAACTAGACTCGCAATTCATCACGTGCATTATATTGCTATGTATTCGTTGACGGAGAGGAACATTACTTATGTAGACAACTGTACAGTCGTTGACGGAGAGGAACATTACTTATGTAGACAACTGTACAGTCGTTGACGGAGAGGAACATTACTTATGTAGACAACTGTACAGTCGTTGACGGAGAGGAACATTACTTATGTAGACAACTGTACAGTCCGTTGACGGAGAGGAACATTACTTATGTAGACAACTGTACAGTCGTTGACGGAGAGGAACATTACTTCTGTAGACAACTGTACAGTCGTTGACGGAGAGGAACATTACTTATGTAGACAACTGTACAGTCGTTGACGGAGAGGAACATTACTTATGTAGACAACTGTACAGTCGTTGACGGAGAGGAACATTACTTATGTAGACAACTGTACAGTCGTTGACGGAGAGGAACATTACTTATGTAGACAACTGTACAGTCGTTGACGGAGAGGAACATTACTTATGTAGACAACTGTACAGTCGTTGACGGAGAGGAACATTACTTATGTAGACAACTGTACAGTCGTTGACGGAGAGGAACATTACTTATGTAGACAACTGTACAGTCGTTGACGGAGAGGAACATTACTTATGTAGACAACTGTACAGTCGTTGACGGAGAGGAACATTACTTATGTAGACAACTGTACAGTCGTTGACGGAGAGGAACATTACTTATGTAGACAACTGTACAGTCGTTGACGGAGAGGAACATTACTTATGTAGACAACTGTACAGTCGTTGACGGAGAGGAACATTACTTATGTAGACAACTGTACAGTCGTTGACGGAGAGGAACATTACTTATGTAGACAACTGTACAGTCGTTGACGGAGAGAAACCTTACTTATGTAGACAACTGTACAGTCGTTGACGGAGAGGAACATTACTTATGTAGACAACTGTACAGTCGTTGACGGAGAGGAGTACAGTCCAGAGGAACATTACTTATGTAGACAACTGTACAGTCGTTGACGGAGAGGAACCTTACTTATGTAGACAACTGTACAGTCGTTGACGGAGAGGAACCTTACTTATGTAGACAACTGTACAGTCGTTGACGGAGAGGAACATTACTTATGTAGACAACTGTACAGTCGTGAACTGGAGAGGTAGTTGCTTTTCTCCTTCATGTTTAGCATATTACTTTTTGAGGTTTTTAGACGTTTTTTCCTCTAGTTTGGCGATATTGAGACCTTTCGCCCCACTTCTTTGTCAATATTAGGACCTTTCGTGCCATTTAGGTGTAATTTTTTTCCTGGCGAGCGATAGCGAGACTGTAATTTTAGGAGTAAACGGCCTTGGGCCGGTCTACGGGCTGTTGTTCTAAGCTTGATTGAGTTCTAGCGAGGAAACTATTACAAAAAAAAAAAAAAAAAAAAAAAAAAAAAATATATATATATATATACAGTATATATATATATATATATATATATATATATATATATATATATATAAATATACCAAAATAACAAGCAGTACCCCCTTAAGCAGAAAAGACGGACACATTTGCAGTTCCTCGCCTCGACTCGGGGATAAGTCCTTAACCCCTTTTGTACCGGCGACATCACTTTTATCTTATTAGAGTTATATTTTGACGATTTTGTGCAGTTTTAAGAAGGATCTGCGGCAGTAAAAACGGTTAAGTGAGATAGTGCGAAGCCTGTTAATTGTTCTAGACCCTGTTAATTGTTCTAGACCCTGTTAATTGTTCTAGACCCTGTTAATTGTTCTAGACCCTGTTAATTGTTCTAGACCCTGTTAATTGTTCTAGACCCTGTTAATTGTTCTAGACCCTGTTAATTGTTCTAGACCCTGTTAATTGTTCTAGACCCTGTTTATTGTTCTAGACCCTGTTAATTGTTCTAGACCCTGTTAATTGTTCTAGACCCTGTTAATTGTTCTAGACCCTGTTAATTGTTCTAGACCCTGTTTATTGTTCTAGACCCTGTTAATTGTTCTAGACCCTGATAATTGTTCTAGACCCTGTTAATTGTTCTAGACCCTGTTAATTGTTCTAGACCCTGTTAATTGTTCTAGACCCTGTTAATTGTTCTAGACCCTGTTTATTGTTCTAGACCCTGTTAATTGTTCTAGACCCTGTTAATTGTTCTAGACCCAGTTAATTATTCTAGACCCTGTTAATTGTTCTAGACCCTGTTAATTGTTCTAGACCCTGTTAATTGTTCTAGACCCTGTTAATTGTTCTAGACCCTGTTAATTGTTCTAGACCCTGTTAATTGTTCTAGACCCTGTTAATTGTTCTAGACCCTGTTAATTGTTCTAGACCCTGTTTAAACTGAATACAATCGTCTGATAGTAGCCAGAATAAACTTAAAATGACGGCACCGGTAATGAAAGGGTTAACCCCTTCTGTACCGGCGACATCTTTCTTTATTAAATATCAGATGCATTTAGACGATTTTATGAAGCTTAGGAAGGGTATATGGTAGCGAAAAGTATGAATTGAGACAGTGAGTGGCCTTTTCATTGTGAAGACGTCCTTCCTAATCGCAATAAAATCGTATAACCGTTGCCAGAATATTAGGACGTCATCGTTACTGAAGGGGTTAACGAAGTGTAGGATAGAACTTTCGACTTTATTGGCTGTTACTCAAAAAGCGCTAGAATAAATAGACTAAGTTTTCACACCTATTACCTGGCTGACTCTTCCTAAGGGGTAGACAAATTAGTACCTACCCGAGTCTTATTTGGAGTTATGCAAATAGACGACAATAGTTCACACCTATTTCCTGTCTGACTCTTCCTAAGGGGTAGCAATATTAGCTCGATTACCCTAGACAAATTTGGAGTTATAAGCGAGGGGTGGTCATATATTTTGGCCTACTCATCATGGACAGACTGTAGTAAGGGAATCCCTCTCTGTTTGTTGGGTGTATTTACTTCCTAATGTATATGTATCTATATTATTTACTTCCTAATGTATATGTATCTTTATATTATTTGTTTAATTTCCTCTCTAGACCTCCATCAAACATACCCCCCCCCCCCCCAAGACCCACCTTCAAGATACATTTATACAGTTTTCGATAGAAAAATGTCCCGGTCAGAGGCTCGCTTTCACTCGCCACGAAAAAATCGACATCTACATGACACCAAAAAGTCTTAATATTGACAAAGAAATAGGGCGAAAAGTCTTAAAATCACCAAACTAATGGGGGCGAACGTTTTAAAATCTGGCCTATACTAATCATGCCCGACTGTATAGTAAGGGAATCCCGCTCTGTTTGTTTACCGTGTCTTGGTTTCCTTCCTGTAGGCTAGATTGCTCAAGGGGGAGAGATGCCTGTATTTGTTTCCTAATTTATGTATCTTAAAAAAAAGAAGAAAAAAAAGAAAAACAAGTGGGGATTGGGCCTGAGTATATAGAAAGGAATAGATGTATCTTCTTAGTATTTTTATTTAATATTTCCTCCGTAGACCTCCATCAAGCTTAAAGAAACACCCCCAAGTCCCCTCTTCAAGATAAATTTGTAAATTTTTCGATAGAAAAATGTCCCGGTCAGACTTCGATTTCCCTTAGGCTCGCTATCGCTCGCCAGGAAAAAATCGACATCTAAATGACACGAAAGGTCTTGATATTGATATAGAAATGGGACGAAAATTCTTAGAATCGCCAAACTAATAGTGTGAAAGTCTTATAATAACAAAACACATGGGGCTAAGCATGAGGGAGAAGGGGGACCAGAAAAACGACCCCTCTCCCCTTAAAAGACCAAGGTGAGGTGAGATGAGGTCAGGTGAGGTCAGGTCAGGTGAAGGTATTGAGGGAGAAGCCTTTACAACGGCACCTCGTATCTACTTTTCGAAGTGTGTTGACAGGGGAGAAGGGGTGCTGGAGAGAGGGGAAGCTGTTGGAGTGGCTTTGTTGGGGTGTGTCGATAGTCTGTATGCGTCATCGAGGTGTCCCCCAACTGGGTACAAAAATGTGAAACACCACACCCACTAAATATGTCCGCATTAGCTGGAATCGAACCCAGGTCAAGTAGATTCACACGTGAGTACAAAGGAGTACAAAGGAAATCAAGCAACAACAGATCTAGTGACCCTTCTAGGCTGCTTGTCCTCCAAAACACTGAGGATCAAGTGTCCAAACAGCTTACCATCCACTCGACCAAGATATACAGTACTGTATATCTTGCACTCGACCACCGCGGCTAATGACACCCCCAACATGGCGGAGGTTGGCCGATCTCTATCCTCAAGGGTTCGGCCATATGTTTGTCAGGCACCTCCCAGTACGTCTACACTCCACTCAGGTCACGCAATAATGGGCTCTAGAGACATTGGTACTAGGGGCGAGTTTACCTTGGCCTTCAAATCTCCAACTACGGAAGCAATAATGGGCTCTAGAGACATCGGTACTAGGGGCGAGTTTACCTTGGCCTTGAAATCTCCAACTACGGAAGCAATAATGATTTCTAAGGACATCGGTACTAGAGGCGAGTTTACCTTGGCCTTGAAACCCCCCACTACTGAAACAATAATGTGCTCTAGAGACATCGGTACTAGGGGCTAATTTACCTTGGCCTTCAAATCTCCAACTGCTGAAGTAATAATGAGCTCTAGAGACATCGGTACGAGGGGCGAGTTTACCTTGGCCTTGAAATCTCCAACTACTGAAGCAATAATGGGCTCTAGAGACATCAGTACGAGGGGCGAGTTTACCTTGGCCTTGAAATCTCCAACTACTGAAGCAATAATGGGCTCTAGAGACATCGGTACGAGGGGCGAGTTTACCTTGGCCACGAAATCTCCAGGTACTGAAGGACGTGCAGGGCAGGATATGTACTGGTGTTGTCAAGATCTATATACAATTTGTATATACTTGTATATAGACCTTGACCCAAGGAAAACATCGACACCTAAATGATACGAAACGTCTTAATATTGACAAAGAAATGGGGCGAAAGGTCTTAAAACCACCAAACTAATGGGCAAAAGTCTTAAAATATGAAAACTAATGGGGCTAACGATGAGGAAGAAGGGGGGGGGGGGGGCAGAAAAACAACCCATCTCCCCTTAAGCACCTGTCTATTATCAAGCTACATTCTAGAGGGTTGGTCTAGTGATATTTTGTTGTTTATAATTGGCTCTGTCTCGAGGCCACCCCAAGATAGAAAAACAAAGAAAAAACAGAAAGAAATGGGGAATATGCCTGAGTAGATAGATAAACAACAAATATTAAACATAGAAAAAGTGGGGATTGGGCCTGAGTATATAAAATAGATAGAATAAAATAGATAGATAAATAGATAGATATTTGGTAACCCTGAGAGGTGTTCTTTTTAGTGTTGCCAATTTCGCTACCTTACCGCTAGATCTAGAGGTATTTATTTCGATCTAGAGGCAACTGCTTACATCTAGCGACATGAATTCTAGCATATTCTGGAGATTTGAGCCATTTTAGAGCGTCAATTTGGAGATTGTGGCATTATTCTAGCAATTTTCGGCATATATTTACTATCTAGCGGACTTAATTTGGTAACCCTGGGACTGGTATCCTTCGGCGGCAGAGAGTGTTTAGCCTCGTGAGTGGTAGGACGTACGCGGTGTTCCTCTGGGAATTTATAAAGCAACCAACCCTCCATTCCTGATCGCTCTCATTGTAAGTAGTTTAGCAGATGGGTATTATGGAGAAAGAGAGAAGAGGTTATTGTTAGGGATACTTAATGGTTTGTACAGCTGCTTATAATGTGTGTTCTTTTAGGTTTGGTTATTTGTGAAAGAAATTTGTGAAAATTTCTAGACAATTCAGAATACTTACAATATGTACACATGAAACAAGAAAATTATATATATATATATATATATATGTTGGTAAAGCCAGGTAATAAATTTTCTTTAATACATACGAGGTTGAACCCGCCCCCCCCTTCCCCCCCCGGTGCCCTTGACGCAGCCCCCCGCGCTACCTCCTTCAGATTCGTCTTCTGCCGGCGCCACTTACAACTTAGGCCCCCCCCGAACAGACATGTCGGAATGGCATGGCAGATGATACCCAAGCCAGCAAGGAGTCTCCCCCAACGCGCCCCTGGCGACCTTGCCCTGGCCAGTCTCTTTAGCAGCCCCCCACCCCCCCCCCCCCCCCCACGAATAGACATGATGGCATGGCAGATGATACCCAAGCCAGCAAGGAGTCTCCCCCAACGCGCCCCTGGCGACCTTGCCCTGGCCAGTCTCTTTAGCAGCTAAATCAGGAAAACCCTCAGGCAGCTCCAGTTAAGCCTGGACACCTTTTTCTCCTGCTAAAATTCACTTCATCCAACTAATTCTTGTCCTATCCCCACTTCCCCCTAACCCCTTGTCACTACTCAATTTATTATTATTATTACCTTTTATATCATTCCGACTTCTGCTTGTCCTGGACAGTTGTTCCCCTAGCCCTCTGCCTGAAGGTCAATTCGCCACAAGTGTTTTTGCCACACCACACCAAGTCAGCTTTTTGTCTTGGCAGAGTTTTGACTTCTCTGGCCCTGTTGTTGTGACAGCCATTTTTGTCTGTTTTCCTGATCCTGTTTCTTTTTTTTGTTTGTACCCACTTTTTTTTGCCTTGTAGATACCCGCTGGTAGTACGAAGCCGAACCCTGAAGGCATTGCCACGAGGGGGGGCCGTTAGGGCCTGGTTATAGGAGGCCAGCGGGTGGGGCCATTTTATCCTTCAAGTAGTGTTAGGTCTCCCATTGGCATAGGCCCTTGGACTTGTACGACACCTTTTAGCAGGTGGCAAGTTCTGGGGGCCTACAGCCGAAAGGAGTAGGTAGGATTTTTTAGTTTAGGAGTGCTAGGGGTGCTCCTTGGGTACTTTTAGGTTTTATATATGTAAAACAGGATCAGGAAGCATTTTAAGCATTTAAACATTTCAATCTAGTTTTGTACTTAACTTTTCTTGCATTCTTAACTTCAGCTTGTTTTTTGTCCTGCATTTTGTAGTTTGACTTAATATTAACATAAATTTTCTTGCTTTCTTAACTTCAGCTTGTTTTTGTCCTGCACGTTTGTAGTTTGACTTGCATATTAACGTAATTTTCTTATTCCCTTATCCTTGACTTGAGGCTTCTTATTTTTTTAAGAAGTTTCAACTCATAGGATTCTTGGGTACTTTTGTTCAATTAATTCATTATATCTAAATTCATTCTCTTCTGTCACCATAGCAGGGTTTGTTTTTAAGCTTGGCTTTTTAACTTAAATACCTTTTAGTTGTTCGATTTTTTAACCAGCACCATCATCATGGACACATACATGAGCTTCGAGCTTTAGGGGATCAAGGTGGGATCTCACCAGCCAATCAGAGAGGAGTGGCACGAATCTTGATCCTGGACATAGCTTGAAGCTTTTTGCAGGATCAAACAGCCACCCTAACAACCAATCAGAGCATTGTTATTTAAAACTTTTAAGCTCTGCCTTGTCTCGCAATATTCACCTGTGTACCAACACTTCCTTAATAGTTTGGTCAGTTATAGTATGAGACACCATGGCTCGAGTCAAAATAAAGCACCCATGTCCTAAACTTAGGAATACTAAGATAGACCTCCTTAGCATCCTGGGTAAACATGGAATTTATGTAACCAGAATTATTGAGATCCAAGACGGCTTTGTGGTCCTTACTAAAGATGACCATGACGCTGATCAACTATTCCAAGGCAGCACCCAGAATGACCTTAACAGAAATGAATATACCACAATCATGCCACCTGAGATTAAGGACAAGAAGACAGTACTGCTCTTCAATGTAGACGACTACATATACGCCAATAATGAAGTGAGCATCAAGGAGGAAGTTCAAGACAAGAACACATGGACCAGAAATGAGGTGGAGGAAGTATATAAGTTCTCAAACAGCAAGACACTAAAGCTCCCGTTCAAACAGGCACAGACAGCAAAGAAGGCCATCGATAGTGGACTGGTCCTTTTCAATGTAAGTATTACCCCAGCCCAAATAAAGCAAGAAACGTTCACACCAATAATAACTTGTACTCACTGCTACAAATTAGAAAATCATACCACCAACAAATGCCCAAAACCAAAGGAGTACAAGGTCTGTTCAGAGTGCAGGCCATATATGGAGAGAATGTAAAAGTGAAACACAAAAATGCATAAACTGCCAGGAATCTCATCGAACTATGGCAATGAAATGCAAGCTGAGGAAAGATGCTGTGCAAAGTAAGAGGAAGGAGACTGAACAACAAAGGCAGGAGAAGACCAGCTCTACTATTATAGAGACGCTGCAAAACCCAAGAATACCCCCATCACAAATATGGGCCTCGAGCAAGGAATAGTAAGTCGCATGATGATGTGCATTCTGAATGCCCATATGTCTAATCTTGCAGAACCAGGCACCTACAATACTACACTTAACGAGTTTTTGAAGAAAAATAACTTACCATCAATAAATATGCCAAATAACCCCCAATCTGAAAAAATACTGAGAGCCCTACATGATACAACTACCAACACAACAGTGGAAGCGGAAGAAAATGTAGCTGAGGCTGCAGCCACATCAGCTGCCAATAACCCAACCAAGAAAAGAAGAAGATCGAATTCAAGGAGTAGGAGAGGCGGAAATGAGAGCGAAGAACATTATGGAGATGACCCAGGAGCAACCAACACTCACTATTAGTACTAAGGGCAAGGATCTTGGCATCGCACTTGTCAAAAGTAATATGACGGACTGGCCTGCAAAGGAAATTTTCAGCAAACGCATGTTGGCCGATGGACTGGAAGCAAAAAAATTCAAATGGAACTATTCAAACCCCCACTTTGAAGAAAATTATGTTTACAGAGGAATCTGCAATGGAGAAATTGACCTGGACGGATGCTGGTACAGTGTGAGAGAGATGAAAGATTTGATAAAATGGTGTCGGGATTCAGGTCGGATGTTAGAATTCCTCCTCCTTCAGCAGGCAGGGACCCCGTCTCCATCAAAGCTCTGAATAATTTTCCACGGTAGAGAAGAACAAGACATTAATATGGACTACATCAGAGTGATACACCATAACGTACTCCACTGGAAAACAAGGAAAATTGAATTGACAAACATTTACAAAGACCTAATGCCTGACATTGTTACAATTAATAGCCATGGCCTTAAAAATGGTGAGAGTATTAGGATAACAGGATATATTACATATATAATTAATACGAATAGTGAATTACATGACGGCTCCGCTATTTTAGTCAAAGAAAATGTAAAACATAGACTCAGTGATGAATTTCATACAGACATATTGAGCATAAAGGTAGAAACCAGTACTGGGCCAATAATAATTGGGACAACGTATTTACCCCCCAGACGTCTCTTCCTGCCTTACCCAGACATTCACAGGCTGATGTATAACTGGGAACCAACGTACTTGATCGGAGACCTTAACGCTAAACATAGAATGTTGGGAAACAATACGAACAATAATGTTGGCAACGGATTGGCTAGATTCATTACTACCAATAAGATGCTTCACCTTGGCCCTCATTTCCCAACATACATGTGCCACAATGCTGCTACTACCCCAGACATTGTACTCAGTAACATCCGCACATACCATAACATAAGACTAGAGCCGGGTCCGCTAACATCATCATCTCATCTCCCAGTAATCCTCACAATTACAACTAGGACACTTACAGAAGCAACATTAGAGAGACCGATATTCAAGAGGGCTAATTGGAATTTGTTCAGAGAAATAGTGGACGAAAACTCCAAGTTGAAAACGATTGGAGGGACTATGAAGGCATAGAGATAGTGGATAAGAAATTGCAAGATTGGAATACAGCAATAATAAGTGGTATGGAGAGTGCGATACCAAAGGGCAGGAGTAGGATAGTGTCAAAATCAATAATAACCAACAAAATCAGAAACATACAGAGAACTTTTAAAAGACTGTATGAAAACAGTACACACAATGGATGGACTCGGAATGATTACATAGTGTATAGAAGGCTGAGACAACGACTAATAAGTGAGTGTCGCATAAGCAGTAAAAAAAATTGGGAGGAGAATATGCAGTATTTAATTGATAACCATGATAATCCAGTATCCTTCTGGGAAAAGCTAAAGATCTTAAAAGGAACAGCCAATACACAACCACCATATATTTTAGATACTTTTAACAATAAAGTTTATGGAAGCAAGAGGAAGGAAGAAATATTCAGAGGTATCTGGACTAATATCTTCCAAATTAGTGAGGAAGAAAATCAGGACTTTGATGAGGACAAAGAGGAAGAAGTGAACATTTACTTGGAGGCAAATTTAGACAGGACAATACCATACCTCAACATAAACTGGGACAGATTTGACAACAATGATCCAATAAAGAGGATGGTTACACGGGGAGAAGTCATATCCACCATAAACAACACAAAGAACAACGCCCCAGGACAAAGTAATATAAACAAGACTACATTACAGAACATTACCAATACAGCTCTTGATCTCCTTGTAGAAATCTTTAATGACGCCCTGTGTCTTGGCTATTTTCCTGACTGCTGGAAAGTGGGCATTATCACCCTTATACCAAAGGGATCAAAATCGCCTTTTGATCCATTAAATTGTAGACCGATCACACTGTTGGAAGTTCCGGGCAAGATATTTGAGAGGATCATTAACACCAGATTAAAAATACATCTCGAGCAAAATCATATATTACCTGCAATGCAACATGGATTCCGAGAAAAAAGAGGCACCGGCACAGCTCTGGCTATGATATGCGAAATTCTGGCCAAAACAAAAAGTCAAAGAGATCAATGCTGCCTAGTTTTACGAGATGTTTCGAAGGCCTTCGATAAAGTTTGGCATGGGGGCATCAAATATAAAATTTTACAATTAGGTCTCCCTGGCTATTTGGAGAAAATCTTATGCGACTACCTAATGGACAGAAAGGTAAAAATACGTATTAACACGTTCATTGGCGAAGAAATAGAAATCAAATGTGGAGTGCCCCAGGGAGGGAGCCTCTCACCACCTCTATACACTATAATTACAAGTGACATGCCTGAGCCGGCCGTAGACTGTCATAACATTGGCTATGCAGATGATGTTTCTCAAATCATTACATACAGGGGAAAATCAAGAAGGTTAATGGCAGAGCTTGTCGGGGATGAAATAGAGAAAATTAATAAATTTGAAAAAAGCTGGAAAATACGGACAAATCAAGATAAATTCACCTTAATAAATATTGCCAACAAAAAACACGATGATGTGATTGTAGATGGAGAGTTAATAGACTTTAAGCAGAGAGGAACTGTCCTGGGACTTAAAATAACAACAGCAGGGTACATAAGCCACATAAGTGACATAAGAGCGAGAGGCAAGAAAGTTATTAGCGAACTACATACATTCAGCGGTTTGCCACAGCATATAAAAATACAACTCATAAAATCGTATGTAATCCCAGTAATTGAGTATCCAATAATACCGATAGTTTCCTTAAGTAAGACACAAACCTTGAAACTGCAAAGAGTCCAAAACGAGGCGTTGAGGTTCGCCTTCAGTGAGAGATACCCATATTCGAAGACAACAGAGGAGATTCATATTGAAGCGAATATTAAACCTATTAACATAAAGTTATTTGAGAGAACAATTAAAATTTGGAGAAAGTATGACGAAATAGATGACCCAACTTTGGAATGGTTACAGGGAATTCGAGTGAGCCACAACTTGTTCCCATCTACAAGACACGTCTTAAATAGTGAACCACCCATTCCAATATACACATAAAATAACAAATTAACACAACAAGCTGAATTTCTGGCCAACATTAGTCGGAAGTGATCAAAAGCTGCATCGGCTGTATGACATTAGGAGCACAACGGATGTAGACTGGAGCGCTTCCGGCAGTGTGGTCGGGAGGAAGCAATATAAGGATTACTCAGCGTTTATCAATTATTTCCTTTTTTTCTAGTAACATTAACTGACTAATCCTATCATAATATGACACAAGAAGCGGAATTTCTGACCATCATTAGTCGAACAAGCTCCAAAGCTGCATCTGCTGTGTAACATTAGGAGCACAGAGGATGCAGATAGGAGCATTTCCGGCAATATGGTCGGGAGGAAGCAATACATGGGATACTTTTAGCAGTTGTCCCTCATTTGAGTTCTCTCGGCAGTTTCTGACTAAGTGATCTTGTCTTTCAGCATCCTTGTACAAATATTTTAATAATATTTAGACAGCATTATAAACCTAAACTTTTATGTCTTGGCTGGATCACTGTGGACCTCGGGTCTGGGGCTCGCTGGGCGAGCCCCAGGTCTGCGGCCCACGGGATCAGCCAATTTTAGCTGTATTATTGTCACAGCATTTTGTTTTTGTTTTTGGAACGGAAATCTGGATGGGTGGAGGGGTGGCTTTTGCTTCTGGCGTTGGGTCTCTGCGGGCCTTGGGCCTGGGGCTCACTGGTGAGCCTCAGACCCGTGGCCCGCGGGGGTCTGCCGCGGACATACTTGCGCCTTTTCCAGGGCTTGGCTTATAAACACTTAAAACTTGCCACGTCAGCAAACGGAGTGCGCACGTCGAGACCATTAATAAACATGTACTGTATAAAAATAGATTTGTGGTCAGCCCACAGTCTTTTATCTCTCATACTCTTCATTCTTCTGTCCTGTCTCTTACAGTAAACCACTATTTTCCACGCTTTGAGGTAATCTATCCTCATTTAATCGTAATCGTTTATATCATTCTATCCTTACTTGATAATGCTGGTTGTCCAGTGAAACGCGTCGTATATCCTGTATCATCATGTACATTAATGTAACCCTGTACCACCATGAATTTTGCTAACCTCATTCATCTACTTCCTGCCACCCAGCGAAAACTCATCAGAGACCTGGAAACCTTGAATAATAAAATTTCCAACGCAGAAATTGCCATTTCTTTCAACCTCGTATGTATTAAAGAATATATATATATTTATACATATATGGAGGTTAAATCACAAATACGTGTGATCAGATTATATAGTAAAATTCGCTAGGAACAATTAATGAATGGAACACTAAGCAAAAGGCAGTAGTAGGTCAAGACTGTTTGTTTTTATATGCTAGTTAACAACTCACAGATGATTTAGGACGGGTATTTACCTCACTCTTCCGCTGGAGTCCAATTGCTCTTCTTTCCTACTTTACTCCAGCCATCTGGTCTGGTCTGGAGTTCTCACAGAGATGTTCCAGTCCTGACATTACTCTTGATTTACAGTGTGCTGGCTTAATAATCCAGTAGGGTTGATAGCCTCTGAAGTCCTATTTTAACTAACCGTTTTACTTGAAGGGCTGGGGTTCTCGAAAAGGGACTCCAGTCCAGAAAATGTACTTGACTTACGGTGTGCTGGCTTAATAATCCAGAAGGGCTGATAGCCTCTGAAGTCCTATATTAACTAACTAACTGCTTGTCTGGTATTACCCTGAAGATGTCTTTGGAAAGTAGACGAAAGGTTGGTGTTCGATTTTTTTAAACTTGAAGAGGATCTGGGAGGCATATTTTTTCTAAGTCTAGGGGGTAAACTACAAATACATTGTTAGAAAATAAAATAAAATACAAAAATAAAACTCCTTAGGCCTAATAACCATCGAGACGTTGCATTTTTTTTTTTTTGTTTTTTTTTTTTTTTGTTTTTTTTTTTTTTTTAACTATGGTGCTTTCTTTGTGATTCAGTCCATTTATGGTCTCGGGGTACTATCGGGCAATTACTGATTACCTAACTAATTGACCTAAATAAAGGGGAGGTTTGTTTTTCTGGACCCCCTTCTCCCTAATGCTTAGCCCCATTAGTTATGAGATAGATAGATATAGATACAGAGATAAATAGATAGAGAGATAGATAGACAGGATAGATAAATATATAGGTAGGTAGATAGATAGTTGTCTAGTGAACACAGTAGACGGTCATCTCTCGCCGTAACCCTTAGTTTATCGATGGAATCCAAGTAGGAAAAATTTAACCCTTGGAAGATTATTATTATTATGCATATTGACAGTTTATTATTATGCATATTGACTTTATTATTATGCATATTGACAGTTTATTATTATGCATATTGACAGTTTATTATTATGCATATTGACTGTTTATTATTATGCATATTGACAGTTTATTATTATGCATATTGACAGTTTATTATTATGCATATTGACAGTTTATTATTATGCATATTGACTGTTTATTATTATGCATATTGACAGTTTATTATTATGCATATTGACAGTTTATTATTATGCATATTGACAGTTTATTATTATGCATATTGACAGTTTATTATTATGCATATTGACTTTATTATTATGCATATTGACAGTTTATTATTATGCATATTGACTGTTTATTATTATGCATATTGACAGTTTATTATTATGCATATTGACAGTTTATTATTATGCATATTGACAGTTTATTATTATGCATATTGACTGTTTATTATTATGCATATTGACAGTTTATTATTATGCATATTGACAGTTTATTATTATGCATATTGACAGTTTATTATTATGCATATTGACTGTTTATTATTATGCATATTGACTGTTTATTATTATGCATATTGACAGTTTATTATTATGCATATTGACAGTTTATTATTATGCATATTGACTGTTTATTTTGATTGTCATTAGACGATTATATACACCTTAAGAAGGATCTGTGGGAATTAATAGGGTGAAGACTCTCCCAATTAACCTCTCTGACTTCCATACACCCTGCCTAATCTGACCACAAGTCGTTTAAGGGGAGGTTTTTAGTTTGTTCCCTTTACTTCCATCAATCTTAAAATTACACCCCCTAGACCCCCTTTCAAGATAAATGTGTAAATTTTTCGGTAGCAAAATGTCCCGGCCGAAGGTCGATTCCTATTAAATTACAGGCTCGCTATCGCTCGCCAGGAACAAATAGACACCTAAATGGCACGAAAGGTCTTAAAATTGACAGAAATGGGTCGAAAGTTCTTAAAATAATTCAACTAATGGGGCGAACGTCTTAACATTTCAAAAGCAATGGGGCTAAACATGAGGGAGAAAGGGGTCCAGAAAAAAGTCCCTCAAGTGGATATCTCCCCTTAACAATAGCCAGAAAACAAACAAAATGCATGATCGTATCTGCTAAGGGTCAATCTCCGACGAAATGCATGATCGTATCTGCTAAGGGTCAATCTCCGACGAAAGCGGAGTACGGTACGGTGGCGCTAATAAGTCATGTTTCAGCTGTCCTTATGTTTGGCTCGCTCTGTGCTGTAATAATGTCTGCCAGATGTTGAATAGGGTGGGTAACTGTAGAAATAGGTTTGTATATCCCCCTCGAAATGAATAAATTAAGTTTAAATATTGCTGAAACCAATTATGGATCAAAATATACTTGGTGCCGGGACATGACTTATTAGGCCGACTGTACATAGTAAAACTGGTATCACACGAGCGCTTTTTCCCTCAACATTTATCCTCAACACTGGTCTGGCAGCTTATGAGGTCAACATTTAAAATATTTATGTCAACTAAATTCATTTAACATCAGTCTAGTGTCCGATACCAGTGCAACATATTCCAGAAATGTAGCCAGCATTTTTTTGACTATCGATTGTTGACTAGAAAAGCTCTCGTATGATACCTGCTTAATTAGTAAGGCAATGATGCAATACAAGAAGCCTTTATTACACATCAAAACCCCCTTGACTAGCCTAAACTCCAAGAATACCGAGGTCTGATTGATTTGATTGATTGCTTGATTGGTGCCGAACATTTAGCCAAATTAACTTACAATTAAAATATACTAAGTACATTTATACGAAGAAAAACAAAAGTTCTTAGCTGAGCCTTTTGGGAATACGAAAGTTCTTTGTAACCCCTTCTGTACCGGCGACGGGTTTCTTGATATTATTGTAGCTATATTTAGACGATTTTGAATAGTTTAAGAAGGATCTATGGTAGTAAAATGAGTTACGTGAGATAGTTCGCTGCCTGCTAGTTGCTGGAGGCCCTTTTAAAACTGAATACAATCATAGGAAGAATAAATTCAAAGAGACGTCGCCGGCACAGCAGGGGTTAAGGGGAGATGGTTCACGTTTTGGGCGATTTTTGCATGTACCGGTATTCATTATGTTTCTAGTTTCTTCCCTAGACCTCCATCAAATTAAAAAAAACATCCATTAGATAACCCTTCTAGATTATTTTGTACATTTTTCGGTAGAAAAATGTCCCGGCCGAAGGCCGATTCTTCCAACATTACAGGCTCACTGTCGTTCGCCAGGGAAAAAATCTACACCTAAATAGCACGAAAGGTTTAAATATTGACGAAGAAATGGGACGAAAGGTCTTAAAAATCTACATCTTTACATCTTTGTATCTGAAAACTAATGGGGCTAAGCATGAGGGAGAAATTGGACCAGAAAACCGGCCCATGTCCCCTTAAAAACAATGCCAATATATTCTCTGGACCCTGGCCTAGTCGATTTTCCGTGACGTCACACCCGGTTTTTTTCTGGAAACTGTAAACTGGTTTATAGAGCCAATACGCTTTACTGTTATTGTTCGGAGTTGTAATTATTACTGATATAACATGAGTGTGTAAGGTCTGTGACACAAAACCATGATGATTACAGTGATAGGGTGAACATTTTCAATTTACCAGTGATATAAATATTTTGATTTATAGAGCCTAATAACCCTTCTTGACTTCTCTGAAGGGCTGGTCCTTTCTAGAGGGAGGTTTGGCATCCTCTACCCAACCTTAGCCGTTTCTGTCTGTCTCTTTTTTTCTGTACTACTTTTCCCACTTCGGGGGCGGGAGGCTAGGAATCATTCTCCCCTTGCAAAATTCACCTACTTGATGAGACAAAGAAAGGGGCGAGGGAACGCGAAAGTGGTCCCGGACCCTAAGAATTGGAAGTTTAAACGTTTCTGTTTTGGCTCTGCCTCAGGTAGGCCATCCCAGCTATGGACTCGCCAGGAAAATAAAATCAACACTAAATGGCACAAAAAGGTCTAAAATCAAAAAAACTAATGGGGCTAAACATGAGGGAGAAGGTGGTCCATAAAAACCAAAGCTTCCCCTTAACTGCTGAGGCAGAAGGTACCTGTACACTTTGATACCGGTTTATGTTTGAAGGTCAGCCATGTTCAGGGGGCAGGGGTTATTTTGGGAGGGTCAATTTATTTATATATTCATTCATTTTGTTAGTTTCCTCCCTAGACCTCCATCAAGCTAAACACACATCCATTAGATCCTCCTACGAGATTAATTTGTAAATTTTTCGGTAGAAAAATGGCCCGGCCGAAGGCCAATTCCTCCACAATTGCAGGATCACTAACGCTTGCAAGGAAAAAATAGACACCTAAAGGGCACGAAGTGTCTTAATATTGACAAAGAAATGGGGCGAAAGGTCTTAAAATCGACAAACTAATGGGGCAAACGTCTTAAAGTTTATATATATATATATATATATATATATATATATATATATATATATATAGTATATATAATTATACCGTATATATGTTTATTTATTTATTTAATTTATTTTTTTGTATGTGAATGGAGACAAAAGGCAAAGCTACCTGTAACAAGTGTCTCCCCCAAAGTTGAAAGAGTGACAGAGCCAAAACAAGGCACGTTAGAGTCAGCATGTCTGGACACACGGAGCATTTTAAAGTCATACGATGAGGGATAGCCAAATTGAGAGAGAGTTTCAAAGCTTGCTCGTTGAGTAGAAGAAAGACTTAAATAATTGGTTCAATCTTGGGTTTAAGAGATGTAGAGAATAAAGGGTGGGAGTGTGCTGATATATATATATATATATATATATATATATATATATATATATATATATATATATATATATATATATATATATAAGCCTATATGTATAATTTCTTTGTCTAGTATGCCAGGAAGAAATCGACACCTGGATGGGGATAAACGTCTTAAAACAGTTGGCTGAATGGGGCCGAATGGATATAAGCCAGGGAAAGAGAGAAAAGGAGAGAAAGATAAAACAAGCCGGTGACCTCCCTTAAGTGAAAGGCAAGGACATTGTATGGGTCACAGATATCTAAGGACCGACCTCGCTATAACACACAGCCACCTACAATAACACTACAATATACATTCCTTGGGAAAACCCGGTCTCGACCTTATAATTATAAGGAGCTCGGGGCTATTCGGCCAGCCAGCCTAGGGAACGACTACTATTACTACTACTATTTTTTGTTTAAACCACTCAGCCTGTGCATCCCCTCTTAGGACCCTAAACCAGGTCAGAACAGTCATCAAAGCGCCCAACTTGGTAGTCATTCAGCTACTTCCTATTCCGGGGTAAGCACTCAGACTCATCATCGTGGATTACTACTACTACTTTGATTTTTACTATTTTTACTATTGCTACTACTACTACTACTACAACTACTACTAATACTTTTTTTTTCCTAATCCGGGGTTTGCACTCAGACTCATCATAGTGGATTTTGTTTTTGTCCTTTATTTAAGGAGAGGCAGTTGGTTTTTCGAGTCCTCCTCCTCCCTCATGATTAGCCCTATTAGTTATGAGATTTCAAGACATTCGCCCCATTAGCTTAATTTCGTTTCGTTTAATTTAGGTGTCAACTTTTTTTCCTGGCGATCGATAGCGAGCCTGTAATTTAGGAGGGTAATGTATTTACAAATATATCTTAAAAGGGGATTTTCTTTTTGTTTATGGATGTCTGGGGAGGAAACTAGAAAAATAATGAATACATTAAGAAATCGACCAAAAAGTGAACCATTCCCCCTTAAGTCACCACTACGGTTGTTGGGTATTATATATCCGAAGTTAAAAAAAAAAAAAAAAAAAAAACACACACACACCAACAACAACATTATCGAGAAATGTTATCACGTTGATTATCCGTAACCCAAACCTTGAGAAATATTACTTCATCCTGGAAATCCCACTATACCGTGTTCCAAGTGAGTGGGCCCAAGCTCGTTAAGGGGGGTCACCTGCATGTTTTATCTTTCTCTCATTTTCTCTCTTTCTCGGACTTTTATCCATTTGGTCCCATTCAGCCAACTGTTTTAAGACGTTTATCCCTATCCAGGTGTCGATTTCCTCCTGTGGAGCGATAGCGAGCCAGCATTGTATGGAGAAAGCCGGCTTCGCCGGAGACATTTTTCTATCGAAAAATGTAAAAATTTAGCTTACTGTAAACAAAAATATATACAGTATATGCTGGCTTGATACCGCTCGCCAGGAAAATATTGACACCTGGATGGGGGTAAACGTCTTAAAACAGTAGACTGAATGGGGCCAAATGGATACAAGCCAGAGAGAGGGAGAGAAAGAGAAAAAAGGCGAGGTGGGCTCTATCCTCTATAAAGCCGGTATCACACGAGAGCTTTTATAGTCAACATTCGATGATCAACATTTTGCTGGCAACATTTCTGGAATATTTTGCACTGCCATCGGAAACTAAACTGAGGGTGGATCAAATTGGGTAACCGAAATATATTAAATGTTATCCTCATAAGCTGCCAGACCAGTGTTGAGGATAAATGTGATACCGGCTTAACTCACAAACGACTGGAGTGATCGAGCTATTATGTCTACTATGAACTAACCCCTTCAGTACCGGCGATGTCTTCTTAATTATATTCTGGCTATACTTAAACTATTGTGTACAGTAGTTTAAGAAAGACCTGTGTTAGTCACAAGGGTTAAGGGGAGGTTTTTAGTTGATTCCCTAGACTTCCATCAAGCTTAAAATGACTCCCTCCTAGACCCCCTTTCAAGATAAATTTGTAAATTTTTCGATAGAAAAATGTCCCGGCCCTAGGCCGGTTCCCCTTAAATTACAGGCTCGCTATCGCTCGCCAGGAAAAAATCGACACCTAAATGGCACGAATGTTCTTAAAATTGACTTAAATGGGGCGAGGGTTCTTAAAATCGTCAAACTAATGGGGCGAACGTCTTAAAATCTCAAAAGCAACGGTGCTAAACATGAGGGAGAAAGGGGTCCAGAAAAAAATCCTCCAGGTGGATATCTCCCCTTAAGGGAGGTAGTTCGAAGCCTGTTAATTGCTTCATAAATACATAATAAAATCGTCTACTTGCGGCCAGAATGAAGTTACAAGGACGTCGCGCCGGTACAGAAGGGGCTAAGGAAGGGTCAACCAGGGAATAGGTGTGGACATTTACAGTCCATTTGCTCTAGCCCTTTTTGAGTTATAGAGGTTATGATCCACGACTTCTGCCCTACGTCTTTAGCACGGTGTATTGGATTTAAGGGGCAGGTAAGGGGTTTAAGGGGCAGGTAAGGGATTTAAGGGGCAGGTAAGGGATTTAAGGGGCAGGTAAGAGATTTAAGGGGCAGGTAAGGGATTTAAGGGGCAGGTAAGGGATTTAAGGGGCAGGTAAGGGATTTAAGGGGCAGGTAAGGGATTTAAGGGGCAGGTAAGGGATTTAAGGGGCAGGTAAGGGATTTAAGGGGCAGGTTAGGGATTTAAGGGGCAGGTAAGGGATTTAAGGGGCAGGTAAGGGATTTAAGGGGCAGGTAAGGGATTTAAGGGGCAGGTAAGGGATTTAAGGGGCAGGTTAGGGATTTAAGGGGCAGGTAAGGGATTTAAGGGGCAGGTAAGGACTTCTTCTGGACCCCCTTCTCCCTCATGTTTAGCATATTAGTTTTGAGATTTTAAGACGTTCGTTCCATTAGTTTGGCAGTTTTGAGACCTTTCGCACCATTTCTCTATCAATTTTAAGAACTTTCGTGCCATTTAGGTGTCAATGCTTTCCTCGCGAGTGATAGCGAGAATGTTATTATATAAGGAATCGGCCTTCGGCCGGGAAATTTTTCTACCGAAAAATGTAAAAAATTATCTTGGATGGCTTTTGGACACTTTATTTACCCTTGTCATACCTTTGTGTTGAGAGTGCACCGCTTCACCCATGACCAGCCGAGCGTGGGTGGGTCATTATTTAAGGGGAGGCAGACCGTTTTTCTGGACCCCCTTCTCCCTCATGTTTAGCCCCATTAGTTTTGAGACTAAGACGTTCGGCCCATTAGTTTGGCGATTTTGACACCTTTCGCCCCATTTCATTGTCAATTTAAGACCTTTCGTGCCATATAGGTGTCGATTTTTTCTTGGCGAGCGAAAGCGAGCCTGCAATTTTAAGAGGAACCGGCCTTCGGCCGGGAAAATTTTCTACCGAAAAATGTACAAATTTATCTTGAAGGGGGGTCTAGGGGGTGTTTTTCTAAGCTTGATGGGGGTCTAGCGAGAAAAGTAAAAACATATATGAATAAATGAATTAATGGAGCAAACCAACGGTCTTCCTCCCCTCCCCTTAAGGTACGGAGTGGGAGGAGTCTAGGAAAGTTTTGTGCAACAACAACAACAACAACATGAGGGAGAAGGAGGTAAAGACAAAGCTAGTAGTACCCCCTGAAGACAAAGCTAGTAGTACCCCCTGAAGACAAAGCTAGTAGTACCCCCTGAAGACAACAAAGCTAGTAGTACCCCCTGAAGACAAAGCTAGTAGTACCCCCTGAAGACAAAGCTAGTAGTACCCCCTGAAGACAACAAAGCTAGTAGTACCCCCTGAAGACAACAAAGCTAGTAGTACCCCCTGAAGACAAAGCTAGTAGTACCCCCTGAAGACAAAGCTAGTAGTACCCCCTGAAGACAAAGCTAGTAGTACCCCCTGAAGACCCTGCCAGAAAGCGTCCTGATCATTAAGGGAGGTTTTTAGTTTGTTTCCTACTCCTCCAGTAATCTTAAAATTTCACCCCCTTGACTTCCTTTCAAGATAAATTTGTATTTTCGGTAGAAAAATGTCCCGGCCGAAGGCCGATTACTCTTAAATTACAGGCTCGCTATCGCTCGCCAGGATAAAATCGACACCTAAATGGCACGAAAGGTCTTAAAGTTGACAGAATGGGGCGGAAATTCTTAAAATCACCAAACTAATGGGGCAAACGTCTTAAAATCTCCAAAGCAATGGGGCTAGACATGAGGGAGAAAGGGGTCAAGAAAAAAGTCCCTCAAGTGGAAATCTCCCCTTAACACGTAACGTTACCGGCGGAGTACACACAGTTACGATCAGGGCGTCACACCGGAGCAATTTGGTTTGAAGACGGGAATGGATATGAGAAGAATAACAGTGCAATCAACATGGAATTGCATTGTTTGGGCCATTGTATCACTTCCAATAACAGCACAATCAACATGGAATTGCATTGTTTGGGCCATTGTATCACTTCCAATAACAGCACAATCAACATGGAATTGCATTGTTTTGGCCATTGTATCACTTCCAATAACAGCACAATCAACATGGAATTGCATTGTTTGGGCCATTGTATCACTTCCAATAACAGCACAATCAACATGGAATTGCATTGTTTGGGCCATTGTATCACTTCCAATAACAGCACAATCAACATGGAATTGCATTGTTTGGGCCATTGTATCACTTCCAATAACAGCGCAATTAACATGGAATTGCATTGTTTGGGCCATTGTATCACTTCCAATAACAGCGCAATTAACATGGAATTGCATTGTTTGGGCCATTGTATCACTTCCAATAACAGCGCAATCAACATGGAATTGCATTGTTTGGGCCATTGTATCACTTCCAATAACAGCGCAATCAACATGGAATTGCATTGTTTGGGCCATTGTATCACTTCCAATAACAGTACAATCAACATGGAATTGCATTGTTTGGGCCATTGTATCACTTCCAATAACAGTACAATCAACATGGAATTGCATTGTTTGGGCCATTGTATCACTTCCAATAACAGCGCAATTAACATGGAATTGCATTGTTTGGGCCATTGTATCACTTCCAATAACAGCACAATCAACATGGAATTGCATTGTTTGGGCCATTGTATCACTTCCAAAGACATAATTTGAACTATAAATCATAATTATAACTATAATTAACTATATATGTTTAATAACTATACATATATACAATAATACATACTAAAAAGACACTCTGGTTAAAGGGAGACTGGCCGTTTGTTTGGTCTATTAATTCATTTATTCATATATTTGTTTAGTTTCCTCCCTAGACCTCCATCAAGCTTAGAAAAACACCCCCTAGACCCCCTTCAACATAAATTTGTAGAAAAATGTCCCGGCCGGTTCCTTTTAAAATTGCAGGCTCGCTATCGCTCGCCAGGAAAAAATACCTAAATGGCACGAAAGGTCTTAAAATTGACAACTTAATGGAGCGAAAAGTGTTAAAATCGCCAAACTAATGGGCCGAACGTCTTATAATCTCAAAACTAGTGGGGCTAAACATTAGGGAGAAGGGGGTCCAGAAAAACGGTCTGCCTCCCCTTAAGATATGCCCTGGATGGCAGTTAACTACCCCCCCCCCCCCCGTAACGGAACAGACCTTGATGTTAGCGGAACAAAATACGGTTGGCCTTGAGAGGGACAGACAGAGAGAGAGAGAGAGAGAGATAGATAGATAGCTAGATAGATAGATAGTCAGATAGATAGATAGATAGATAAATAGATATAGATAGATAAATAAATAGATATAGATAGATATATAGAGAGTGAGTGAGTGCTCCTCATCTAATGGTGTTTATATTCTCACCCACTTTCTCTTTCCGGCAGAGTGTGTGTTTGAGGAGGTGGAGGAGGGTGCTGAGGATGCTCTACGATGAAGGCTGGGGAACCGATCTACATCCTAATTATTCTCCTTGCATGTCTTGGTTAGTATTAACCCTTTCAGTACCAGCGACGTGGGTTATATTTTATTCTAGCTATATTTAGACGATAATAGGCAGCTTAGGAAGGCTCTGTGGGAGGTAAACGGGTTGGCCGAGATAGTTTGAAGCCTTATTCTTGCTAGAGGTCCTTCCTAAGCTGAATATAATCGAGTATAGCTAGAGTAAAATATATCACACGTCGCTGGTACTCAAAGGGTTATAGAAGAGGGCAGTTATGAAGGGGGTGACACACGAGCGTATTTTCCGGCAATTTTCAACGAGCAAGTTTCTCTTTTCTTAGGTCTATGCTAAGACTCTTTCGGAGCGGAATCGGAAACTAGATCGAAGTTAGTTTAATTCTTATGAAACGTGAATTTTGAATCTGCCAGACTAAAATAGACGAGTCATTTGAGACTAGTTTGACATCTCTACCACAGTATACAGTTTGGGGTAAATATCTGTGTTCCAGTACTCTAATGGAGATAAATTGAAAAGGGGCTGCCAAAGCCAACATAGGCCAAACCTGTGATGCCCCTATAGCTAATTTTGATTATACTGCGTTTATTATTGTGTGTGCCAATTTTGACAATTTTATCAAGAAACGCACTTCCTTCTATCTGCTTCACTACTAGTGCCCCTCAACATGTCCACACCAGTGATGATAGAATGTCTCGGAACAAGTTTACGGGTCTGAACGTCCAAATGAGATAATTTGAACATGTACGGTATGAAAAACATGTCCAAAACAGTGTTTCGAACATGCTTCATGACGTGTTTCAGGCTCGTGTGGACGCGGCCTTAGCCAAAACACAGAAATGACTACAAGTCATGGCTGCACCAACAGCTTTTATGGGGGGTAGTGGTTATTTTTCGGTATATATATTTATTTACTCATTCATATTTTAGTTTCCTCGCTAGACCTCCATTAAGCTTTAAAAAAACACCCCCTAGATCCCCCTTTCAAGATAAATGTACATTTTGTGGTAGAAAATTGTCCCGGCTTGCCGGTTCCTCTTACAATTACAGGCTCGCTATCGCTCGCTGCCTTTTACCCTCGCTACAGCCTCCCGTACTTACAATAGGGTGGGTTAGTCTTCACTGATTCTTGGGTCTAGCACAGTTAATGGTTTGTCAATGGTTGTTGTTGTTGTTGTTGCTGTTCCTCAGGCTGTCTGACCGAGCAGCCCCAAGGTTCCGAGCATGGCCAAGACCATAACCGATTGCCTCCACAAAGCCCTCTTTGCTTACCACTATAAAGCCCAGGTGACCGAAGCCACTCCAAGGCGGAGAGCTGAGTTGAGTGATGAAACTCCCGGGATACCAAAGCCCAACCCAAGGCCGTGTGTCCCTCAGCAATTATGAAGGGAAAGTTGAGGGGCAAAGGAAAAATGTGACGCTTTGGCTCCCAATCTGCCAACCTCTAAGTTGGCAGTAGGGAGGTCAATCCACGGAAGAGACGCCGTCACTTGAGATCTAAAAAAATATAAGGAAAAGGAACAGTCAGAGTAAGCTATGGGTATGGCAGAGATCGCTCAGCTCTCACTCAGATAGACCAGCACATGGTTGAAGCTGTCTACTGGGGTATCATATAGTCATAGCTGCTAAATTGACTCATATCATCAGTCCTTCAACTATATCCACCAATTGTCTTCAAATTCAAAAGGCTTATCATGATGCAAGTATATAGGCTACGAAAGAGAGTGCATCCCTATAGACGGCCGTTAGGGTGTGTGTTGCGTCTACTGTAGTTAGAGTATATATTAATCTATTCACTATACTCTGTTTCATTTCATCTGACGGTAAACTGAATGCCTTAGCAGCTAATTTATCGATACTTAATGGAAACAACATGGAACTACAATATCTCTGCATCATATTAGGACCAAGTTTATATAATTACCACCATATTTTATTACAAAATCTTCAAACTAACTGAGAAATCTTGATGGGAACTTTGCAATTTACCGTCAGTTGAAAAGAAACAGAGTCACTCATAACATATCCCCATTTATCTGATATTATGCTTTCATTAATTTCATTGGAGGGGTTTGGTGTTAGGGTGAAATTAATATAATATAGATAATATCATAATTTATTCAACAGGTTTAACGCGATTGCAAAGCATAGGCCGTCCATGTAACTACAATCTGGACGGGCGTAAGGGCGTCTGTCGTGTCCTGAGGGAGTGTCTCGACCACAACGGAACCAGTGAGAGTGCTAGAAGGACCAGGCTCTGTTCGAACCCGGACTTAGGTACCCTGGTTGTCTGCTGTCGGTCAAGTGTTCCGAATAT
Organism: Paralithodes platypus; assembly: GCA_032716605.1. NCBI lineage: Eukaryota > Metazoa > Arthropoda > Malacostraca > Decapoda > Lithodidae > Paralithodes > Paralithodes platypus. Next base: position 3,971,963 of record CM064497.1, read on the forward strand.
CGCCCTGAATAGTGAGTATGCAGTGATTTGTTTGATGATCCTTATCGACTTTCAAGAGGCTTGGTCTCCCTTCCCCATATTAGGGGTAATTTACATCAGTAAAAAAGAGCTATATTTCATAAACATATTGTAAATATACACTAGGAATACAGGATACAATATACACTAGGAATACAGGATACAATATACACTAGGAATACAGGATACAATATACACTAGGAATACAGGATACAATATACACTAGGAATACAGGATACAATATACACTAGGAATACAGAATACAATATACACTAGGAATACAGGATACAATATACTAGGAATACAGGATACAATATACACTAGGAATACAGGATACAATATACACTAGGAATACAGGATACAATATACACTAGGAATACTGTCAGCTATTAGGACTAAATCGTCTGCATAAAACAGTTCCAACGAGAGGCAGACTCCCGTTGGAACTGTTTTATGCAGACGATTTAGTCCTAATAGCTGACAGTATGCAGGATGCTGAGGCCAAATTCAGAGAGTGGAGAGAGGGCATGGCGAGCAAGGGTTTAAGAGTTAATATTAACAAAACCAAGGTTATGCATTGTAGTTTGAGACGAGGCAATGTGGAAAAGAGCGGTGCATACCCATGTGCAGTGTGTGGAAAGGGAGTGGGCGTTAACTCAATTCAATGTAGCATCTGTCGATGTTGGGTACACCATGGGAGTAAGCGCTGTAGTAGAATAAAGGGGCCCCTGCCGAAGGATAAGTCAGAAATAGAGAAATTTGAGTGCGTAGTGTGCAAAGGCGAGCTTGTGTTAAGTGATGATCCTGTGGCTGTGAATTTTGGAAATGAGTCTTTGGAGCTGGGGAACAAGTTTTGTTACCTAGGAGATACCATCTCTGCCGGTGGTGGGGCCGAGGCTGCCACTGTTGCTAGAATTAGGTGTGGCTGGGGGAAGTTCAGAGAATTGATGCCAATCCTGACCATGAAAAGAATGCCTCTCCTCCTGAAGGGAAAGGTGTATGCCTCATGTGTTAGAAGTGCAATGAAGTATGCCTCAGAAACATGGGCCGTTAAAGTAGAGGATGTCAACAGAATGGAGCGTAATGAGATGAGAATGGTGAGATGGATGTGTGGGGCCAGGCTACAGGATAGAATAACAAATGTTGAGCTGAAGAGACGTTTAGGTATAAAGAGTATTAGCGAGGTGATGCGTACAAGTAGACTGGGATGGTATGGACATGTGGAGAGAATGGATGAACAAAATTGGGTGAAAAAATGCAGGTCTGTGATTGTGGAGGGAGCTGCACCAAGGGGTGGACCGAGGAAGACCTGGGATCGGACTATACGCGCCGATCTCAAATCCAAGAACTTGACAAGTGAAGCAGCCCTTAACAGGGTTGCCTGGAACGCCGCCATTAGGACAAGAGACTGAAACTGCACTTATGTGTGGAACACTCGGTCTTAAAATTTGATGTATGTATGTATGTACAGGATACAATATACACTAGGAATACAGGATACAATATACACTAGGAATACAGGATACAATATACACTAGGAATACAGGATACAATATACACTAGGAATACAGGATACAATATACACTAGGAATACAGGATACAATATACACTAGGAATACAGGATACAATATACACTAGGAATACAGGATACAATATACACTAGGAATACAAAAATGATCCATAATATTAGAAATCTTCCGTATGAAGAAAGGTTGAAGAAATTAGGTTTACATTCGTTAGAGAGACGCAGAGTTAGAGGGGATATGATAGAGGTGTTCAAGTGGGTTAGTGGGATTAACAAAGGGGACATGACAAATGTACTAAAGCTCAGTGATAGCGAAAGAACTCGTACCAATGGTTTCAAATTAGATAAATTTCGTTTCAGAAAAGATATAGGCAAATATTGGTTTGGTAACAGAGTTGTAGATGGGTGGAATGGACTACCAAGTGCTATAGTGGGATCTAAAACTGTAGGGAGCTTTAAGATAAAATTGGATAAGCATATGGACGAGAAGGGTTGGGTGTGAAGGGGGATCAGCCGGGTTGGGCCAATCAGCGCTCTGCAGACCCCCATAATCCTGCGTTAATCTCTAACCGTTTTGGTAGGATGATCCTCAGGGCATTAGAGTGTTGAGCCTATAATTGGGCTTTGTAATTGATTTGGGGTTGTGTGGGACTGGGATCTGCCTTGCTTAGGCCAATCGGCTTTCTGCAGACTCCCATTTTCTTATGTTCTTAATACAGGATACAATATAGGAAATGCCCATGATAGTTGGGAGTTCCTGAAGCGTAGCCTACTGGATACCACAAAGCCTCTGGTAGTGGCTCTGGTGGTGAAGGGTTAAATGTTCCTGAAGCGTAGCCTACTGGATACCACAAAGCCTCTGGTAGTGGCTCTGGTGGTGAAGGGTTAAATGTTCCTGAAGCGTAGCCTACTGGATACCACAAAGCCTCTGGTAGTGGCTCTGGTGGTGAAGGGTTAAATGTTCCTGAAGCGTAGCCTACTGGATACCACAAAGCCTCTGGTAGTGGCTCTGGTGGTAAATGCCGTAAACAAGGGCGTGGTAAGTGGAGTTGAACCCCATATAATTAATCTTCTTTAGCATTTAATCGCATAATCAATGTGGTTATCATTGGAGCATTATGTTAATGGTTGTGTAATGGTTTAGGTGCTTATGTTCAGGGTGTGGTGTCCTGAGTACGTATCCCGGGAGGACCATAATTATGCTTTCATTAGTTTATTAAAGTACACTTGGGTTTGTAATGGATGATTAATGTTAAGAACGGGGTGTTCCTTAAGGATGGTCACCGTTTTTTTTTATCTTTCTCTCCTTTTCTCTGTTTCCCTGGCTTGTATCCATTCGGCCCCATTCAACCAACTGTTTTAAGACGTTTATCCCCATCCAGGTGTCGATTTCTTCCTGGCGAGCGATAGTGAGCCTGCATTGTATGGAGAAATCCGGCTTCGCCGGAGAATTTTTTCTATCGAACAATGTACAAATTTAGCTTGTCAAAATAACAATATGCATATGGTGGCTCGCTACCGCTCGTCAGGAAAATATTGACACCTGGATGGGGGTAAACGTCTTAAAACAGTAGGCTGAATGGGGCCGAATGGATACAAGCCAAAGAGAGAGAGAGAGAGAAAGAGAAAAATGCGAGGTGAGCTCCCTTAATGATGAAGGTTTGTGTGTATGAATGCGTACAAGGGAGGCCAAGTGATGAACCACTGAATGCGTACAAGGGAGGCCAAGTGATGAACCACTGAATGCGTACAAGGGAGGCCAAGTGATGAACCACTGCATGCGTACAAGGGAGGCCAAGTGATGAACCACTGAATGCGTACAAGGGAGGCCAAGTGATGAACCACTGAATGCGTACAAGGGAGGCCAAGTGATGAACCACTGAATGCGTACAAGGGAGGCCAAGTGATGAACCACTGAATGCGTACAAGGGAGGCCAAGTGATGAACCACTGCATGCGTACAAGGGAGGCCAAGTGATGAACCACTGAATGCGTACAAGGGAGGCCAAGTGATGAACCACTGAATGCGTACAAGGGAGGCCAAGTGATGAACCACTGAATGCGTACAAGGGAGGCCAAGTGATGAACCACTGAATGCGTACAAGGGAGGCCAAGTGATGAACCACTGAATGCGTACAAGGGAGGCCAAGTGATGAACCACTGAATGCGTACAAGGGAGGCCAAGTGATGAACCACTGTCTAGTAATATTGATATTCCAGCTGTCTCTGGCAATATTTCCTGATCAGGTGGTACTGGACCTACAACATCCTCCGTAGATTTGAATAATAATAATAATAATAATAATAATAATAAATACTATTACTACTAGTAATAAATAAATATACTACTACTACTTTTTTTTTTCATTGATTCGTTAGAATCAAAATGCGTTAGATGCGAGACTCTACTACTACTAATAATAATAATAACAATAATTATGATAATAGTAGCAGTACTAACACTATTACTAGTAATAATAATACCAATAACACTATACTCTTACTACAGAGTGTAGGCAGTGGCACGAGGAGCGCCTTAAGGAGTCGTTCGGAGAGTGTATAGTGACCATCCCTTTAATCCATAACGGAGAGAAGGCATATGCTGGGGAGTTTCCACATATGGTAAGTCAAAGTACACTGGCGCTATCAAGTCATGTATCACCTGTCATTACGTTTGGCTCGCTCTGTGCTGTATTAAAGTCTGTCAATGTCTTTGTCAATATTAAGACTTGTTGTGTCATATAGGTGTCGATTTTTTTCCTGACGAGCGATAGCGAGCCTGTAATTTAAGAGGAGCCGGCCTTAGGCCGGCATTTTCGAATACTGCATTTTACTGTTAGCCTGTACTATCATACAAAAAAGTATCCTTACTAAAATGACACGCACCATTTAGACTCAATGGACGAAGTAATATGGAAACTATTGTTTGAACTCGAATCGTACTCCACCCACTTTATGAAACTCAACGTTCACGAGAGTAAGGATACTTTTTTGTATGATAGTACATATACCCAACTGCACTCTGAAATATTATGGTTTTTCCACCAACCAACTTCACCTCTAAACTCAATTAATGAAATCAACAATTTCATGTGGCACTTCAAAGACTCGAACCTAGGATACTAACATCAAAATTCCGCGCACTTATGCATTACGTTATCAAGACATGATGAGACGAATGGAAGGGGGTAAACGACTGTACAGTTGGCCACTTAAGTTCTGTGCCTCTCCATGTTCTTATCCATGGAAAAATAATGCGCCTGATTTAATTGCGAGTGTATTTTTTTATGAATTGGTTAACTGATCTAACTTTAGCCAGAATGAAAGGTAAATTTAAAGACTTCATGGTGCTGAAGGGGTTAACCCTTTCTGTACCAGTGACGTTAACTATTTTTTATTCTAGCTATAGTTAGACGATTTTTTGCAGCTTAGAAAGGATTTATGGTAGTTAAAAGGTTGATCGAGATAGTTCGTAGCTAGATAATTGCTAGAGATCCTTCATAAACTGAATAAAATCGATTAGCAGTAGCCAGACTATAATAATGAGAATGTCGACGGTACTCAAGTGGTTTACTCAGGTCAGGTCAGGTGAAGGTATTGAGGGATAAGCCTTTACAACGGCACCTCGTAGCTACTTCCTACTTTTTCCCATTTTCTGAAGAGTGTAGAGAGGGGGTTGGAGAGATGAAGCTGTTGGAGTGGCTTTGTTATGTGTGTTATTAGTCTGTATACGTCGTCGATATTGCTCGGTATTGTTTCAGGTGTCAGTGCTGGAGAGCAATAACAATGGACTGAAGCATGTTTGTGGCGGCACCCTCATAGCTCCTAACTGGGTCCTCACCGCTGCTCATTGTGTTGTGTAAGTACAAAAAAAAAAAAAAAAAAAAAAAAAAAAAAAAAAAAAAAAAAGGGGATTGGGCCTGAGTATATAGGTAAATAGATAGATATAGATAGATAGATAGATAGATAGATAGATAGATAGATAGATAGATAAATATATAGATAGATAGATAGATAGATACACACACAAACAAAAGGAGTAAGTAAAATTGTATCCCTTTCAGTAGCGGTAACGTCTTTTTTCATTGATATCAGCTGCACTTAGACGATTTTATGAAGGATATATGGTCGCTAAAAGGATTAATTGAGATGGTCTGTAGCCTTTAAATTTATAGGAAATTAAATTTATGAATGGGAAATACAAAGAAAAATAGTAAGTACTGTATAAACAAACAAATAGTAAAACCCAATTTTATTTTTTTAAATAAAGTTTGATTCTGGGCGAATGGCTTTTCGAAAATGGAATCTACGACGATTTATGGAAGGTGTTGTGCGAGGGAAATCGAATGGCACAATGTAGAATTTATTTTGTACGTTTAGCTTGGGCTACAGAAGACTTTTAAATTTGAAAAAAAAATGCTCATTTCAGGCGTTTCTGGAGTTCGATTCAAAATCTAAATCCTAAAGTAATAATGGGATTTGAGTTTTATTTGTGCCATTGGATTCAGCGGGTGAAAGTGTACTAGAGGTAGAATATTGAACAAAATCCATACATAAATAACCCGTCTATGGGTGATTTAGACGTTTTCATAATATGGTTTAAAAAAAAAAAAAAAAAAATATATATATATATATATATACACAGTTAGAATCGCAACAACGACAGCAATCCATATAAACACTTGAAAATCCAAAACAATACAAAAAAAAAACAAAAATAGGTATAATGGGCCTAAATATGGTCTAAAGAAAAAACAAAAGTATATACAGTATATATACCGTTGGAATCGCAACGACGAGAGAAATAATAATAAGTAATATATAAACAAACAAAAAGAGTACTATATAAACAATCAAACAGTAAGTACTATATAAACAATCAAACAGTAAGTACTATATAAACAATCAAACAGTAAGTACTATATAAACAATCAAAACGTACTATCAGTATAAACAATCAAAGTAAGTACTATATAAACTAAGTACTTATATAAACAATCAAACAGTAAGTAAGTACTATATAAACAATCAAACAGTAAGTACTATATAAACAATCAAACAGTAAGTACTATATAAACAATCAAACAGTAAGTACTATATAAACAATCAAACAGTAAGTACTATATAAACAATCAAACAGTAAGTACTATATACACAATCAAACAGTAAGTACTATATAAACAATCAAACAGTAAGTACTATATGAACAATCAAACAGTAAGTACTATATAAACAAACAACAATAGTAAGTACTATATAAACAAATAGAAAGAGTAAGTATTATATAAACAATCAAACAGTAAGTATTATATAAACAATCAAACAGTAAGTACTATATAAACAAATAGAAAGAGTAAGTACTATATAAACAATCAAACAGTAAGTACTATATAAACAAACAACAATAGTAAGTACTATATAAACAAATAGAAAGAGTAAGTACTATATAAACAATCAAACAGTAAGTACTATATAAACAAACAACAATAGTAAGTACTATATAAACAAACAACAATAGTAAGTACTACAATAAACAAATAAATATAGTAAGTACTATAATAAACAAACACAAATAGTAAGTACTATATAAACAAACAAAAAGAGTAAGTACTATATAAACAACAAGTAAGTACTATATAAACAACAAGTAAGTACTATATAAACAACAAGTAAGTACTATATAAACAACAAGTAAGTACTATATAAACAAACAAAAAGAGTAAGTATATAAAACACAAGTACTATATTAACAACAAGTACTATATAAAACAAAGTACTATATAAACAAACAAAAAGAGTAAGTACTATATAAACAACAAGTACTATATTAACAACAAGTACTATATAAACAACAAGTAAGTACTATATAAACAAACAAAAAGAGTAAGTACTATATAAACAACAAGTACTATATTAACAACAAGTACTATATAAACAAGTAAATACTATAAAAAAACCCAAAAGATTAAGTATTATATAAACGAACGAAAATAATGAGTACTATATATCAAACAAAATTAATAAGAACTATATAGTATACATAAACACAACTAATATACATAAACACAACTAATATACATAAACACAACTAATATACATAAACACAACTAATATACATAAACACAACTAATAAGTACTATCTAAACAAACGAACATAGTAAGTACTTTATAAACAAATGGTAAGTAGCCTACTATTTAACTAATGGTAAGTAGCCTACTATTTAACAAATGGTAAATAGCCTACTATTTAACAAATGGTAAGTAGCCTACTATTTAACAAATGGTAAGTAGCCTACTATTTAACAAATGGTAAGTAGCCTACTATTTAACAAATGGTAAGTAGCCTACTATTTAACAAATGGTAAGTAGCCTACTATTTAACTAAAATTGTTATATTCTTTACTAAGATAACGTCCATATATTTTGGCTTGTAGTCACTGCGCCCCTTGCAATTCCTTTTAACTCCTTATAATTCCTTGTATATCCAGAGAATTTGTTGTAATTACTTGCAACGCATTATAATTTCTTGTAACTCCTTATAATTCCTTCTAACTCTATGGTTCCTAGTAACTCTGTATATCCTTGTAACTCCATAGAATTCCTTGTAGCTCTTAGTGACTCTTTATACTCACTTGTAACTCCTTATAATTCCTTGCAACTCTATATAATTCCTTGTAACTCATAATAATTCCTCTAACACTATACTGCCTTGCAACTCCCTGTAGCTCTTATATTTCCTTGTAACCCCCTGTAATTTTATATAATTTTTTGAAACTTCATAATTCTTTGTAACTCCATATAATTCCTTGCAACTCCCTGTAGCTCTTATAATTCCTTGCAACCCACTGTAACTTTATATCGTTACTTGTAACTCCATATAATTCCTTGTAACTCCATATAATTCCTTACAACTCCCTGTAGCTCTTAGAATTCCTTGCAACCCACTGTAACTTTATATCGTTACTTGTAACTCCATATAACTATTACTTGTAACTCCATATAATTCCTTACAACTCCCTGTAGCTTTTATAATTCCTTGCAACCCACTGTAACTTTATATCGTTACTTGTGACTCCATATAATTCCTTGTAACTCCATATAATTCCTTACAAATCCCTGTAGCTTTTATAATTCCTTGCAACCCACTGTAACTTTATATCGTTACTTGTAACTCCATATAATTCCTTGTAACTCCATATAATTCCTTACAACTTCCTGTAGCTCTTATAATTCCTTGCAAACCCCTGTAACTTTATATTATTTCTTGAAACTCCTCATAATTCCTTGTAACCCCCCCCAGAGCCCGGAGGCTACAGGTATATCTGGGAGCCCATAATCTGCAGGTGGTGGAGCGGGATATCACCTTGGCCGTCCTAGTCCACACGCGTATATTACACCCGGAGTACCATCCCCCCGAGACTTACAACGACATCGCCCTCCTGCAACTCGCCTATAAGGTTTGTGGCATAGTCAGTAGAGCGTCGGGTGCTGATCAAAGGGTCGATGGATCGAACCCTCACTGTCAAAATGTTATTGGCAGATGTCAAGCCCGGGCAACTTGACCTAGCAATTCGTGACAAACGCCTAAATGTTAATGGGATTTTATATCATGATTATTATTTATTCACGATTTATCTAGGAAGAAGACTGCGTTTTGTGAAATTGAGTCAGTTCTGTCATCTCCGAGACCTTTGACACACTACTCCTAAATGGCTACCTCCACCACATTGAACTTTTGTCTACCTTTCCAAACCTTAATCTACTGTGCAAAACCTTGGTTATATATATTAACTCTTAAGGGGGTAGTGCTTGGTTTTTGGTCTATATATTTATTTATTAATATATTTTTGAGAGTCCTCGCTGGACTTCCACCAAGCTTAGAAAAACACCCCCTAGACCTCCTCTCAAAATAAATTTGTACATTTTTCGGTAGAAAAATGGCCGGTTCCTTCTAAACTTAGAGGCTCACTATCGCTCGCCAGGAAAAAATCGACATCTAAAGGGCACAAAAGGTCTTAATATTGACAACAAAATGAGGCGAAAGGTCTCATAATCGCCAAACTAACGGAACGAACGTCTTAAAACTTCAACACTAATATGCTAAACATGAGGGAGAAGGGGATCCAGAAAAAGCAACTAGCTCACCCTTAACATAGAGCCTTGGTGGACTCTAATGCTAACTGCAAACTCCTCACTCAGTACAACTTTCACTCTCACTGCCATTTAGGAGTCCTCGTACATCTTCATCATCACCCACACCAGCCACTCCTCTACGCCAAGTAGAAAACAAAATTGGTATCAGCAATGTTTACACATGATTCCTTCTTTTTGGGTGAGATATACAAACATGCTCCTACACTTACCCACCCTATTCAACATCTGACAGACATTATTACAGCACACAGCGAGCAAAACGTAATGCCAGCTGAAACATGATTTATTAGCGCCACTGTACAACATCTCTGGGCACCCTACCAAAGGCCTTCTCCAGGTCTATAAACACAAGGTACACATACCTATCTCTAAGTAAATATCTTTCCTGCAGCTGCCAATGATAACAGCATCGATTGTATCACATCCTGGCGTGAAACTGAACTTTTTTATTATCAATACAAATGTTTTCCCTGAGCATGTACTTTAGGAAGAACCGGCCTTTGGCAGAGACATTTGTCTACCGAAAACTGTACAAATATGTTTCGAAGGGGAGTCTTGAGGGTATTATTTAAAGCTTGATGGAGGTCTTGGGAGGAAACTAAACATAATGAATAAGTATATAAATAGATGATAAAACCAATTCAAATCCTAACCGTAATTTCTCGTGGCTCCCCGAACAGGCTCCTTCCATAACAGATAGGATTCAGCCGGCCTGTCTTCCCTACAGTGGACGGAGGGTTAGGGAAGGAGAGAAGCTCGTTGTGGCCGGATGGGGCGTCACACCGGAAGGAGGTAAATCCCTAACATTATTATTATTATTATTATTATATTAATATTATTATATTATTATATTATTGTATTATTTGTATTATTATTTTTATTATTATTGTTATTATTATCGTTATTATTGTTATTATTATTATTTTTATTATTATTATTATTATTATTATTATTACACACACACGTATTCACTTCTATATACTTACAATTGTAACCCCTTCAGTATCGGGGACGTCCTTTTTCCGTTATATTCTGGTCCCTATTAGACGATTTGTATTCATCTTAGGAAGGACGTCTACCCATTACTGGCTACAGATCTCAATGGATCCTTTTTAGCTACCATATATCCTTCCTAAACTTCATAAAGTCGTCTAAATGTAGCTAAAAAATAATAATCAAGACGTCGCCGGTCCAGAAGGGGCTGAAATAATAGTCAGTGAGAGGGACGTGATAGGAAACAAAATAACTTCTACAATTTTACTTAACCCGTTCAGTACCAGTTTTGTCCTTTTCATTTTATAGTGGCTAATAATAGACGATTTTATTCGGTTTAAGAAGGGCCTCCACCAATTAACAGCTTTCGAACAATTCAAACTATTTTACATTCATACTAGATATGTACCAAATATCCACATTCATACTAGATATGTACCAAATATCCACATCCGTACTTTACGAATGAGAATATGAGGATATTACAAAACATATCAATGCATAAAAATAGTTACAAATATAAAATACAAAAAATATATTACATATTGGTATGCTAAATAAAATAATGAAAAACATTCATAAATTAATATCCAAAATACAAATAGTAAATGAGAGAGAGAGAGAGAGAGAGAGAGAGAGAGAGAGAGAGAGAGAGAGAGAGAGAAAGAGAGAGAGAGAGAGAGAGAGAGAGAGAGAGAGTACAAAGGAGTACAAAGGAAATCAAGCAACAACAGGTCTAGTGACCCTTCTAGGCTGCTTGTCCTCCAAAACACTGAGGATCAAGTGTCCAAACAGTGGTTTAGAGTGGGTAAGGGAACATTGGAAAGGGAACTACTGCCCTGGAACTAATGTCCGTGGCAGGACTAGGAAGTTAGTAGGGGACATATGGGTTAGTAACTGAGGGGAGGATAAAATAAAGTTATTCATTTACAAACGCAGTCAGTCGCGGGTTTGATGCGAGATATTTGTCTAGGCGGAGTTTAAATGAATCAACGGTGCTGCAGTCTATAACGTCTCGGGAAAGCCCATTCCACAAGTTGACAACTCGATTGAAGAAGAAATTCTTAGATTCGTGTGAGTTAAAAGATTTACCAATAATTTTGCAACCGTTTCCCCGCGTGTAATTAGATTGGTCGATAGTGAAGTACTTACTACAGTTCATATTGTCGATGCCTTTGATGATTTTGAACACTTAAATTAAGTCACCTCTTAATCTGCACTGGGTTAAAGGAAATAGATTTAATTCTCTAAGACGCTGTTCGTATGGTTTGTTCTTTAGGCTAGGTATCATTTTGGTAACTCTATGTTGAACTCGTTCTAGCTTGTTTATGTCTTTTTGGTAATAAGGGCACCAGCATTGAACGCAGTATTCCATAAGAGGGCGGACTAAGGAATTGTAAAGGGTTAGGATAACGTCTTTGGATTTATGCTCAAATGACCTGCCTATAAAGCCAATTATTTTGTTTGCCTTCTTAACATTTTCTGAACATTGTTGACTCGGTTTTAGGTTACTCGATATTGTTACTCCCAGATCGGTTTCTCTGTTTATATTCTTAACCCGTATAGCCCCAGCGACGCGTCTGACGCGTCGGCGTTGTATGTAACGCACAGCCCCAGAGACGCGCCTGGCGCGTCACCCTAATTGCGCCGACCGTAACCTCAGGTGTAGCCACTCAAGAGGGCTCAGATTTGTATGGGAACTGTGTACGTATCCCACACAACCGTGCCGATGGTTGAAAACTCTCAAAGTCCACGTGCGTGCGGGCGAGCGTGCAATAACCTGTTTTTTTGGGATAATTGCCTTCAATTTTTTACTCTTGTAAAATCCGTTTTCGGGGGCTCTGTAGGACCATTTTTTAAGCTTTTTGAGCGGTTTTTCGTGGTTTTTCCTTCATTCCTAACCCATTCGCTATTGTTTCTGGAATAAAACCATTTTTTGAAAACCGGCCGGGTTCTGGTGCGCAAACATTACAAAACTAGCCGGGGCTCCACAGGTTAAGCTGAGTGCCATTCATCGAATAGTTTGCTTTCTCATTTAGGTATCCGATATGTAGTACTTTACATTTATCCGCATTGAAACTCATTTGCCAAATTTGGGCCCAATGTGACAATTTATCTAGATTGTGTTGCATATCGTCAACTTGATCTTTTGAGAGTACGCTATTTGCAATTTTTGTATCGTCAGCAAATTTTGAGATTGTATAGGTGAGACCCTCATCTATGTCGTTGATGTAAATTAGAAAGAGAATTGGTCCTAGTACCGATCCCTGGGGTACCCCGCTACTTACATTGGTCCATTTAGATGCCTTACCGTTTATGACTACTCTTTGCTTTCTGTCGCTGAGCCAATTTTCTATCCATTTCAACACACCGTCTTGTATTCCATGCGCTTTTAGTTTTAGCAGTAAATGTTCATGGGGAACTTTGTCAAAGGCCTTTTGAAAATCAAGGTATATAATATCTACAGCTTTACTCTCATCGTAGAGGTTGAGGATATCGTGGAAGAAGCCTAAGAGGTTTGTTAAACAGGAACGTTTTTTACGAAAGCCGTGTCGAGTATCTTTAAGTATGTTATTTTCCTCTAAGTGATTTACGAGTCTGTCTCGTATGACCGTTTCTAGCATTTTACATACAACTGAGGTTAAGCTAATTGGACGATAGTTACTGGGTAGGGATTTGCTGCCTTTTTTTGAATATCGGTGTTACGTTGGCTATCTTCCACTGATCAGGCATAGTTCCAGACTGCAAGGATTTATTGAATAGTAATGTCAGTGGTTTGAAGAGCTCATCCTTAGCTTCCTTTAGAACTCTAGGCGAGATTGTATCAGGTCCAGGCGCTTTATTTACCTTGAGTTTATCTAAACAATTCAATACTTCTCTCTCTGTAACGGTGATATTGCTTAGAACATCTGAATTATCAATCTGAATCGGCGATGGTGTAGGGATATCACTGAGGTCTTCTGTTGTAAAAACTGATGCAAAGAAGGTATTGAGGGCATTACTCATTTGTACTTCGTCTTTGGTGTATTCTCCATTTTCATCGACTAACGGTCCAACAGTTGAAGTAACTACTTTTTTCTTTCTGATATAATTATTGAATTCTTTCGGGTTTGTTTTACTTTGATTCGCAATATGTAACTCTAAGGTCTTTTTACTTTGCTTAATTAACTTTTTGGCTTTGCGTCGTAGCTCTACAAATTTCACCCGTTCTTCGTAATTTTGTGAGGATTTTAATCTATCATTAGCAAATTTTTTAGCAAGCAGGCAGTTTGAAATATCTTTATTCCACCATTTGGGCTTATTATTATGACCTGGACGCCGTATTTTCGATGGTATGCAGTCTTGCACTGCTTTTAGGTAAGTGGTTTCGAATAACTTCCAAGATGTATTTATGTCGTTATTGTTAATTAAAAAGCTCCAGTCAGTTTCTTTAAACATAGCTCTAAGTTTATGAAAGTTTGCTTTCTTGAAATTAGGGACTTTTTCGATGCTACTATTTGGTTCGTTACTAGTAAAGTTTAATGTGAAAGTTATCGTACGATGGTCGCTGTTACTGAATTCATCACCAACATTCAAATTCTCTATCAATTCTTCTTTTGTTGCAAGTACAATGTCAAGAATGTTATTACCACGGGTCGGTGTTCGAACAAATTGATAAAGCGAACTCTCTTGCAAGTTCGTATACAAGTCATGTCCGGAGTGTGAAGTAAGAGTTTCGCCCCACTTGGTCACAGGTAAATTAAAGTCGCCAAAAAATACGGTATCTTGTGAGTTACTTACATCTGCAATTTGTTCATAAATTTCTCGGTCAGTTTGCACTGATTGAGCTGGAGGTCTGTATATTAATGCAAGTATTATTTTTGTACCTTTATTATTCTTTATTAGCACAAAAGATGTGTCGACGTTCACAATTTGAGGTTTTGACAAGAGGGTAGGGTTAAGACTTTCTTTGATATAAAATAAAACGCCACCTCCATTTTTATTTATTCGGCTTTTCTCAAACATTACATAACCGGGAAGTGAATACTCTGCTAAAAAGTCTCTATCTACTGTATTGAGCCAAGATTCTGTTATACCAATCACATCATCATTTTCAGTAAACACTAGTTCCTCTAAATCTGAAAATTTATTGCATATGTTACGAGAGTTTGCATAGAAAACCTTTAAAGTTGCGGTTTTAGAAGTCACAGAACGTTCTTTAATCAAATTTTTGGTTCTGGTCGGATCTACATTTACATTCATGGCTGTCATCGGTCCTCTGTCGTTATCCCTGGCAGTTTTGAATTTGGGTCGTGTTGGTGGAGCTTTATCCAAATTCGCGGTTCTTGACATATTAGCATTTAATTCCTTCGCAGGTTGCCGCCCTCGCTGTCTTCGGTCCTCCTTCCTGGTTGTCCTGTGCTGAGTCGATTTCTTCTCCGAAAATCCTTCACCGCATCGTTGAGAAGACGCCCAAAACGTGCTGCTCCCACCTGGTTCAGATGAACTCCATCGTCCGAAAACAAATAGTCATCGTAGTAGAAATTGTCCCAGGTGTCGACGAATCCCACGTTTTCCTTTCTGCAGAGGTTTGCTAGACAACGATTTGTGCTGGTGGCTATGTTGTAAAATCGGCTCTCTACACCAAGCGGGGGACGATTCCTGAGACGATGATCCTTGATGACTTCTCCTTAAACGACTTGATCAGCTGCTGGTACTTTAAAAGCAAATCTTCCGACCGGGTTCGCTGTACATCGTTGGATCCAACGTGGATGACGTACATTGTATTAGCAGGGGCCAGCCTAGATACTTCGTCAACTGCAGCAACTACGTCGTCCACACCACCACCAGGGATACAAAAACGCTTCCTGGTCTTAGGTGCTCTGGCGCAAAACTCTGTAAGCTGACCACGTATCATCGAGTCTCCCACGAGCCGGACTTCTTCTATTTCCGCTTCGTCATCTGAGTCTAAGTATCTGGAAGCGGTTTTGACACTCGGTAATCGGTATGGGTTTCCTGGTCTTGGGGCAAACGTTGTTCCTCACGACACGGAAGTTGTCTTGACGGGGAAGAGAGTCACTATTTGTTTCTTGAGTATCGGAACCATCAGCTGAAATTGCTACTGCAGGCGTTGAATTGTTGGCAGTTGACGTTGGGGCGTTGGTGGCTGCTGGAGTTGCGGTGACAATTGAAGTTTGTGGTACTCCAACGTTGAGTGTTACAAACTCTTGGAGTGATTCCAGCTTCATGGTGAGGACGTTGATCTTGTTGTAGGCTTCATCTAATTTCACTGTCAGAGAGAGAGAGAGAGAGAGAGAGAGAGAGAGAGAGAGAGAGAGCGAGAGAGAGAGTACAAAGGAGTACAAAGGAAATCAAGCAACAACAGGTCTAGTGACCCTTCTAGGCTGCTTGTCCTCCAAAACACTGAGGATCAAGTGTCCAAACAGTGGTTTAGAGTGGGTAAGGGAACATTGGAAAGGGAACTACTGCCCTGGAACTAATGTCCGTGGCAGGATTAGGAAGTTAATAGGGGACAGATTGGTTAGTAACTGAGGGGGGGATAAAATAAAGTTATTCATTTACAAACGCAGTCAGTCGCGGGTTTGATGCGAGATATTTGTCTAGGCGAAGTTTAAATGAATCAACGGTGCTGCAGTCTATAACGTCTCGGGGAAGCCCATTCCACAAGTTGACAACTCGATTGAAGAAGAAATTCTTAGATTCGTGTGAGTTAAAAGATTTACCAATAATTTTGCAACCGTTTCCCCGCGTGTAATTAGATTGGTCGATAGTGAAGTACTTACTACAGTTCATATTGTCGATGCCTTTGATGATTTTGAACACTTGAATTAAGTCACCTCTTAATCTGCGCTGAGTTAAAGGAAATAGATTTAATTCTCTAAGACGCTCTTCGTATGGTTTGTTCTTTAGGCTAGGTATCATTTTGGTAACTCTACATTGAACTCGTTCTAGCTTGTTTATATCGTTTTGGTAATAAGGGCACCAGGATTGAACGCAGTATTCCAGAAGAGGGCGGACTAATGAATTGTAAAGGGTTAGGATACCTTCTTTGGATTTATGCTCAAATGACCTGCCAATTATTTTGTTTGAGAGAGAGAAAGAGAGAGAGAGCACATGTATTGACAAGGGCCAACTTGGTATTGAATATCGAATGTCTATATCTTAATTATATAAGGGCATACCACACATCAATGTGAAAGTTACAATTTTATCATACGTAATTAAGAATCACTACGAGGAACAGAATGATCTTTCCTTCATCATATGACTTGACACCATTTTAAACTTCGTGTCTCCAGGTATTTTGACCCCAACGTCCCATGAATTCGGCCCTGTCACTCTTTCGGTTTCGGGGTAGACACTCATTACAGGCCACTTACCTTTCGTCTCCTTCATCACATATAACAAAAATATCCGATTAGTCAACTGATCATTATAAGAAACCACATTCGCATATAAATTTAATGTGCACGATTTAATTATGAACGTGGTTTCTTATGCAGTGGTTAACTCATCTGATTAGTCAACTGATACTTAAAAGAAACCACACTCACAATTCAAACTATTTTACATTCATGCATAAGATCACAACGAAGAACAGAACTTATGTGAGCAACTTTATCTCTCGCCCTCAGACCGAACTTCCGATATTCTGCTGAAGGCGGAGGTTCGGAGCCTCTCCCGTATCACCTGCAGCAATCACCCCCGCTACATTACCAACCTACCGGGCGGCATCACCGATAGTATCCTCTGTATGGACGAGACGGAGCAGGGGTCATGTCACGTCAGTAGGGTGTGTGGGTTTGTCGGGTAGGGTTTTAGAGGTTGTGAGTACTTCAAATTTCAAATACATACTTTTGAAGTATTAGGTTTTCACGAAAGCTGAATTTTCTACTACCCAAATCAGATTCGTTTACCCAAATGTTCATATTGCTCCTCAAAAAACAGCAAATATCCAAATGTCCTTACCCCGTCGAAAGCTATCCTATTTAGAGTAATAATTGACCATATTTTAAATAGAGAAGAAAGAAATCCATAAATATTCCACTGACCTGGGTCAATAACATTTTGAGAACCATGATATATGTGGTGCATTATGATAGATAATTAACATGATCGGGTATGGGAATAAAGACTTCTATTCTTTGACTTTACTGTTTATTACCAAGGGGGAAAGGTTTTATATTTTCTATGTGAATGAAGGAGACAAAAGGCAAAGCTGACTGACAGGTGTCTCCCCCCAAAATTGAAAGAGTGACAGAGCCAAATTCAAGGTATGTTAGAGTCAAAATGTTTGGACACACGAAGCTTGAAGTAGTTTAAGTCATCATAGGTTGTATGCATTTCATCCAACTTATTTTTGTTTATATAATATAATGGTGTTGGTTTCGTTGTTTACTTAAATGTGTATCTATTATAAGTTAAGTCACTTTGAATGTGCGTTCCCAATGGCGACAGCAGAGGTCCATTTATATAAGACTCCTAACCCATTTATATAAGACTCCTAACCCATTTTTTATATTATTCTAGCTATAGTTAGACGGTTTTTTATATTATTCTAGCTATAGTTAGACGGTTTTTTATATTATTCTAGCTATAGTTAGACGGTTTTAATTATATTCTAGCTATAGTTAGACGGTTTTAATTATATTCTAGCTATAGTTAGACGGTTTTAATTATATTCTAGCTATAGTTAGACGGTTTTTTATATTATTCTAGCTATAGTTAGACGGTTTTTTATATTATTCTAGCTATAGTTAGACGGTTTTTTATATTATTCTAGCTATAGTTAGACGAGTTAATATTATTCTAGCTATAGTTAGACGAGTTAATATTATTCTAGCTATAGTTAGACGGTTTTTTATATTATTCTAGCTATAGTTAGATGTTTTTTTATATTATTCTAGCTATAGTTTGACGGTTTTTTATATTATTCTAGCTATAGTTTGACGGTTTTTTATATTATTCTAGCTATAGTTAGACGGTTTTTTATATTATTCTAGCTATAGTTAGACGGTTTTGTGCAGTTTATGAAAGGTCCGTGGAAGTAAAAAGGGTTATGTGTGATAGTATTGTCGATTTTGAGAACTTTCGTTCGATTTATATTTAAATATCAAGATCTTTCATGCCATTTAGGTATAGATTTTTCCTGGCGAGCGAAAGCGAGCCTATTATTAGGGAGGAACCGGTCTAGAGTGTCTAGGGACTCTGGGGAGGCAACTAAGCAATACTAAATAAATATATAAATAAATATATAAATAAGTAAATAAATAAAATAATAAATTAACCTTACCCCATTAATCCATGTTTTATCAATTTGCATTCCCCAGGGAGATAGCAAGGGTCCCTTAATGAAGGACTCTGGAGACACGTGTGTACACATGGTGGTGGGGGTGGTGTCTCGCCGGGTGCAGGGCTGTCAGGGCGATCCTGAGGATAATTTATTAAGCTTGATAGAGGTCTAGGAAGAAAACTAGAATAATAAGTATATCAATAATTAAATTAATAAATAAACTCTACCCACTAAATCCATGTTGATATCAATTTGTATTCCCCAGGGAGATAGCAATATATACTAATAGATGAACTCTCACCCTAAATCCATGTTCACATCAATTTGTATTCCCCAGGGAGATAGTGGAGGTCCCTTAATGAGGGACTTTGGAGGCGCGTGTACCCATATGGTGGTGGGGGTTGTGTCCCGCGGGGTGCAGGGGTGTCAGGGGTCCACGATTCCCGCCATCTACACCAACGTGGAGTACTACCTCGACTGGATCGTCAACAACATCTGGAAGGAAGAGGAGGGGCTTTAAGGGGGTAGTATTTGCTTTTTATGGATCCCTTTCTCCCTCATGTTTAGACCAATTAGTTTTGCGATTTTAAATAGAAAAAGTGGGGATATAGATAGATAGATAGATAGATGAACGTTCGTTCACTAGTTCGGCGATTTTGAGACTTTTCACACTATTTACTTTTTCAATAATAATACCTTTCGTGCCGTTTAGGTGTCAATTTTTTCCTGGCGCGCGTAAGCGAGCCTTTAATTTGATTAAGAACCGGCCTTCAGCCGGGACATTTTTCTACCGAAAAATTTACAAATTTATCTTGAAAGTGGGTCTATGGGGTGTTTTTCTAAGATTGATGGAGGTCTAGCGAGGAAACTCAAAAAATAAATAAATATATAAATATATAGGCCAAAAACTAAGCAGTACTCCCTTAAAGAGACCTTAAAGAGACCAAAGGTCCCGGGTTCAAATCCCGATGTATCAATGGGAAGATATTATTGGGATGGAATTTGTGCTGTACCTAGTATCAGTGCATTACCACAAGCCCACCGAAACGTCAATAAAATACCCTCATTGTTCCCTGATTAAATAGCACTGTATGAATATTCCCATATTCAAAATATGCTACAGGGGTGCAATGCCTGGTGAGTTATCTGCTCAACAGGTGGCGTTGTGTGTGTGTAAGTGTGAGAGTCCGAGTGTAGGGGGTGAGACAGTGAAGCACGGGAACGAGGTGGCTTCAGAGATGGGATCGTTTCGGGCCATGAGTGAGCACCATGCCTAATGTGAAGGCAAGATGGCAGGTGCTCGTTGTACTCTACGTGCTTCACATGTCTCACTCCCTAGACTGGAACAAGACCTCACGGGCTTCACTGTTCATTGTAAAGCGGTGAATGTTAAGGCTCTCAGCCTATGCCCAAGAGGTAGTAAGTTGGAATATAGAAACAAAAAAATATCCGTGAATATTTACCCCTCGAGGATCATGACAAGTGTATTCTGGCCTGTCATTAGACGATTTTATACAGCTTAGGAAGGATCTGGGGGAAGTAAGTAAAAGGTAAAAGGCAAAAAATCTGGAATGAAGAGGAGGGGATTTCAGGGGTAGTACGGTTGGTTTTCAGGGGTAGTACGGTTGGATTTCAGGGGTAGTACGGTTGGATTTCAGGGGTAATACGGTTGGTTTTCAGGGGTAGTACGGTTGGTTTTCAGGGGTAGTACGGTTGGTTTTCAGGGGTAGTACGGTTGGTTTTCAGGGGTAGTACGGTTGGTTTTCAGGGGTAGTACGGTTGGTTTCAGGGGTAGTACGGTTGGTTTTCAGGGGTAGTACGGTTGGTTTTCAGGGGTAGTACGGTTGGATTTCAGGGGTAATACGGTTGGTTTTCAGGGGTAGTACGGTTGGTTTTCAGGGGTAGTACGGTTGGTTTTCAGGGGTAGTACGGTTGGTTTTCAGGGGTAGTACGGTTGGATTTCAGGGGTAGTACGGTTGGTTTTCAGGGGTAGTACGGTTGGTTTTCAGGGGTAATACGGTTGGTTTTCAGGGGTAGTACGGTTGGTTTTCAGGGGTAGTACGGTTGGTTTTCAGGGGTAGTACGGTTGGTTTTCAGGGGTAGTACGGTTGGATTTCAGGGGTAGTACGGTTGGTTTCAGGGGTAGTACGGTTGGTTTCAGGGGTAGTACGGTTGGTTTTCAGGGGTAGTACGGTTGGATTTCAGGGGTAGTACGGTTGGTTTCAGGGGTAGTACGGTTGGTTTCAGGGGTAGTACGGTTGGTTTTCAGGGGTAGTACGGTTGGATTTCAGGGGTAGTACGGTTGGTTTCAGGGGTAGTACGGTTGGTTTTCAGGGGTAGTACGGTTGGTTTTCCTGCTCCCTCAGGCTTAGCCTTATTAGTTTTGAGATTTTAAGACGTTCGGCCCATTAGTTTGGCGCTGTTAAGACTTTTTGCCCCATTTAATTGTCAGTATCGAGACCTTTCTTGCCTTTTAAGTGTCGATTTTTTTTCCTGGCAAGAGATAGCGAGCCTGTAATTTTAGGAGAAATCTAACTTTGGCTGGAACATATTTCTACCGAAATACAGTATGTACAAATGTATCTCGAAGGGAGGTCATGGGGTGTTCTTTTAAATACAGTATGTACAAATGTATCTCGAAGGGAGGTCATGGGATGTTCTTTTAAATACAGTATGTACAAATGTATCTCGAAGGGAGGTCATGGGATGTTCTTTTAAATACAGTATGTACAAATGTATCTCGAAGGGAGGTCATGGTGTGTTCTTTTAAATACAGTATGTACAAATGTATCTCGAAGGGAGGTCATGGTGTGTTCTTTTAAATACAGTATGTACAAATGTATCTCGAAGGGAGGTCATGGTGTGTTCTTTTAAATACAGTATGTACAAATGTATCTCGAAGGGAGGTCATGGGGTGTTCTTTTAAATACAGTATGTACAAATGTATCTCGAAGGGAGGTCATGGTGTGTTCTTTTAAATACAGTATGTACAAATGTATCTCGAAGGGAGGTCAAGGGGTGTTCTTTTAAACTTGATGGAGGTCTAGTGACGAAACTATAATTAAGGGGGGGTCACCTGTTTTTTTTTCTCTCCTTTTCTCTCTTTCTCTGGCTTGTATCCCTTCGGCCCCATTCAGCCTAATGTTTTAAGACGTTTATCCCTGTCCAGGTGTCGATTTCTTCCTGGCGAGCGATAGCGAGCCAGCATTGTATGGAGAAATCCGGCATCGGCGGCGAAATTTTTCTATCGAAAAATTGACAAATTTAGCCTGCTTTCAAAAACATTTAAATAATATATGTTGGCTCGCTACCGATCGCCAGTCAAAAATAGACACCTGAATGGGGATAAACGTAATAAAACAGTAGGTTGAATGGGGCCGAATGGATACAACCCAGAGAAAGAGGGCGAGAGAGAGAGACTAAAAAACGAGGTGGGCCTCCTTAATGGAGACATAGTACATTTCCGATTACTAGACGTACTTCCTAAGCTGAATAAAATCGTCGAATAATGGCGTCACCCGTATTGATGTGGTTAATTTCGAAGGTTCCTTCCAATTCGTAGTTAACCCTTTTCCGTACCAGCGACGTCGGCTGTGTTTTATTCTAGCTATATTTAGACACTTTTA
Organism: Paralithodes platypus; assembly: GCA_032716605.1. Taxonomy (NCBI): domain Eukaryota; kingdom Metazoa; phylum Arthropoda; class Malacostraca; order Decapoda; family Lithodidae; genus Paralithodes; species Paralithodes platypus. The sequence continues at coordinate 3,994,571 of CM064497.1, forward strand.
TGCAGCTTAGGAAGGATCTGCAGTAGCTAAAAGGGTTGACTGAGATAGTTCAAAGCCTTATCATCGCTAGAGATTGTTCCTAAAATGAATATAATAGATTCCTAGTAGCCGGAATATAATGATGATAAGGATGTCGCCAGTACAAAGGAGTACAAAGGAGTACAAAGGAAATCAAGCAACAACAGATCTAGTGACCCTTCTAGGTTGCTTGTCCTCCAAAACACTGAGGATCAAGTGTCCAAACAGTGGTTTAGAGTGGGTAAGGGAACATTGGAAAGGGAATTACTGCCCTGGAACTAATGTCTGTGGCAGGATTAGGAAGTTAGTAGGGAACAGATGGGTTAGTAACTGAGGGGGGGATAAAATAAAGTTATTCATTTACAAACGCAGTCAGTCGCGGGTTTGATGCGAGATATTTGTCTAGGCGGAGTTTAAATGAATCAACGGTGATGCAGTACAGAAGGGGTTAAGTTCATATGACAGGCCAAACACTGTCAAATACTGTGTGTTTAAGGGGAGGTTTTTAGTTTGGTCCCTAGATATCCTTCAAGCTTAAGATTACACCTCCTTGAGCCCCTTTCAAGATAAATTTGTACATTTTTCGGTAGAAAAATGTCCCGGCTGAAAGCCGGTTCCTCTTAAATTACAGGCTCGCTATCGCTCGCCAGGATAAAATCGACACCTAAATGTCACGAAAGGTCTTAAAATTGATAGAAATGGGTTGAAAGTTCTTAAAATCGTCAAAATAATTGGGCGAACGTCTTAACATTAGGAAAACAATGGGGCTAAACATGAGGGAGAAAGGAGCCAAGAAAAAAAATCCTTCAAGTGGATATCTCCCCTTAAAGCAGGCATGAACACGGGTAATTAGAACGTTTACAATAATATATCTTTATAAAGGTATACCAGTACTACTAAACCCATCCAATATAAGGATAGATGGATATATCACTCTCATTACGCTCAATTATTTTGTTATGCCTCTTTATTCCCTTAATTTGTTAGTAGTACCGGTACAGTATTTCGTAACCAAATCAAAACTAAGCAATATTGTGCAGTATAATATAATGGAACAAAACATTTAACACGTTGTTATATGGTTTGAAACTGTTAAAATAAAGCTCTTAAAAATAAATGTGTGAATAGTTTTTTTAATCATTGGATTTATTGATAATGCCTTACCTTTATATCCTTATATTCTATAGGTATATTGTTATTAAGTAACATCCCGTTCTTAACATTAATCATCAATTACAAACTCCAATGCACTTGAATAAACTAATGAAAGCATGTGGCCTGATTCAACCTCAAGAGAAGCACCAACACGCCTCGCAGTCATCACCTCAACACCAGAAACACCACGAAAAACAACGTAGCCTTCCCTGAAAACATCATCCTCTTCGGGACAGCTGACGTCACAAGACCCACCCCCTAACCACTACATCACTCGTGCCGCCCTCCAGATACCCAGGGAATACCCAGCCAGTCTTACCTGTCCTGCTTGTCTTCCTCTCACCCCTATTTCAGTCATCAGAGTGAAAAGACAGTCATTGTCATAGGTGAAGGAACAGGAAGTCCTTCATACCGGCAACCCCAGGACCTCCAGGTGGAACGGAAGCGAGACATAGGCTATACCTCAACCGGACCAGCACTCGTCAGCCTAACTTCACCAAGGCAAGCTCACTCTACAAGGTATCCTCAGTATAGAGGGTTGACGAAGCAGCCTGTTGACAAAAAACGTAGAAAGGTATCCTGCCACGGTACCACCAACACAACCTACGAGGTATCGTGTGGAAAGTTGATGAGGCATCCCTTGACAATACCCGGGATGAGGCATCCTGTCACAGCTGTCGAGGCATCCTGACGGGCCCACAAGGTATTCTGTGAGTAGGACCAACTCACAAAAAAAAGCCCAGATGTCAAGGTATCCTGGCACCACAATATCAAACTCAAGTCATTTTAGTCTCAAGGTGTTCGCCAAACCTGCAAACAAAAGGCCCGTGCCAGATCTGGGTAACGTAGCAATTTATCTCGCTGCCAACACCACAAACTCGCAGTGTTCCTCCTTAGGACCTGTTGGGGAGGCATTACGTAAATACCCTGCCAAAGTGCCTCTCTCTGCGAGGTCGACATCGTTACAAAAGACAAACTGCAAGAAGCACCCGGCGTTCCCCAAACACCCCCGAGAAGTCTTCAGCCCGTCTTTTAAATACCTGTGACTCACGGAAGAGCATTAAGGGGAGATTTCTACTCGAGGGATTCTTTTTCTAGACCCCTTTCTCCCTCATGTTTATTACCCATTTCTTTTGAGATTTTAAGAACTTTCGCCCGATTTCTGTCAATTTTAAGACCTTTTGTGCCATTTAAGTGTTGATTTTTTCCTGGCGAGCGATAGCGAGCCTGTAATTTAAGAGGTACCGGCCTTTGGTCGGAGAATGTTTCTACCGAAAAATGTAAAACTTTATCTTGAAAGGGGGTCTATGGGGTGCAAGTTTAAGCTTGATGGAGGTCTCGGGAACAAACTAAAAACTTCCCCTTAAGTTGTAGCAAAAGGTAATAAGTTTCATATATGGCTTTTAGGAACCCTTCTTGCTCAAAGTTAATCTTATACAATACACACCCTATCCATTGCTCCCCTTGGCCGAATATATGTATAATCTAATGTAGCTCTAGTAAACTATTTGATTTCGATATATTTGATTAACGTAGAAGCCTCTGTACAACACCCGCTACTTTTTTTTTTGTTTTTTTTGTTTTTTTAAAGAGACAATGAACGGAGGAAGGAAAAACACAGATAAAACAAAAAGGTCCATGTGCCTAAAGGCATCCTCCATTCATAAAATGTTTTTAACAACTGGATTTAAACATTTGTAGATTGTAAGTTTGTGGAAAGCAATTCGAGGGAAGTGAATTCCAAAGAGTAGTAGCTCTGGGGATAAATGAATTCTGATAAGCAGAAGTTCTGCATTGTGGAGGAGAAAGTGTAAATTCATGGGCGCTCTCAGCTGCCCTAGTTCTACGGGGAAAGATGTGGAGAGGCGGCACAATTGAAGCAAGTTCCTTATCCATAATATTTTCCCTCCCACTCCCCACACTCTTTATTGGCTTGACCCATACAGTACCGGTGGCGTCCTTTTCTATATATTGTGGCAACTAGGAGACAATTTTATTCAGATTAGAAGGACCTCTAGCAAAAATAAGGCCTCAAACTATCTCAACCAACCCTTCTAACTACCACAGATCCTTCCTAAGCTGCATAGTATCGTCTAATTATAGCTAGAATAAAAGATAACACACGTTGCTGGTACTCAAAGGGTTAATGTATTACACAGATTCTAACCATCTACTGGATTGTACATATATATATATTCACTTGTGCCACTCATTATTATGGTTCTTCACTTTCTGTTATTCAGAGTATGTTAACCAATAATTTTGTTTCTCTGTTGTATATATTGCCACACTAACTGTTACCTAACTGGTATATAAGGTTATATTTACCATATACTGTATACCATAGTCGTGTACTCTGGTCTTGTCTTTGTCATCCTAGTTAATTTATGATTTTTTTTATTTTTTTTTATTTGTATATCCCCAAAATGCATTTTCGACGGTCTACACATCCATATATAGCAATGTAGTATAGTATTGAATAACAGTTCTTAACACCGATAACCCCTAAATGAAATTAATGAAAGTATGCGATCCTCCCAGGATTCGAACCCAGGATACCACACACAGACCTTATACAGGCTCTAACTATTATACCATCAAGATAGTTAATGGTACAACACAAGGCCACGATTAATATCCATTTATCGAATACTGGATATCAATTTAATCATGTACTGGACCTAACTGCACTATGAATAGTGTAATGCTTGTGAGGAAAGAACGTTTTATGGGGAGCCGCAGCGGACGAGTGGTGAGCACGCTCACATGTGAATCTGGAAGATCCAGGATCGAATCCCTGCCACGGCGGACATTTAGTGGGTGTGGTAGTACGTCCTAGCATGTTTCACATGCTCGCACCCAGTCAGGGGACATCCTGACGACGTATACAGACTAAACACACATAACAAAGCCACTCCAACAGCTTCCTCTCTCTCCAACACCCCTTCTCCCCTCTCAACACTCTTCTCTGAGCTAGTGCCAGTACATATGGACAGTCCTGTATAGAATCGTAAGATTCAGAGTCGTAAAGATTCCGGGACGAGCTCAATAGACGCAGAAGAAGAGGGTAGTCCTACAGATCTCAAAGGATGACCTCGCAACGAAATCCCATAGGCCACAAAACGACTGAGGGACCTGGTGGTGGCTATAGACTTGACATTGTCCGATATGTCTTATTTTATCTAAATTCTATAAACAGCAAATGGGATCAGTAGCCTATTCTTGGTATTACTAGACATAGGCAAAATGATAGCCTAACATGTAAAATCAGTAGATGTAACTAGTATTATTTAGTTAACCATAATATATAGACGTTTTCTATCGACAATTTTCAAAGAAAATATATTTTATGGCTAACTAAATTAGTATGCATGAACAGCAAAAGGTATCAGTATCGAAACTTTAACCCTGTCAATGCTATGACGTATTCTCCAGTATATTCAAGGGAAAATATTACATAAACTACCACTAATTTTCCCATGGTTTTTCGGTATATATTAAGCAAACCACCCACCAATTTTCATGACAATTTTGAAATGCATGTTGGAATCCCTATAAACTGTACTTCATTTTTATGTAAGTTTGATAATTTGGAAAAATCGATTAAGGGAGAAAATTAACATTGAAAATGATGTGTAAAAAGTCTCCCATAAACGGCGGCCCGCTATGTTATTGTAATTTGCGGCCTAATTTCGTCTGTTAATTAACTTTCTCCTTAATTGGACCCCCTATGAAGTACAACAGATTATGATGACATAAGTGACGGGTGTTTAGAGGGGGAAGAGCTCCCCCTTCAACATATTATGTGTCTCACAGTAACTTCTATTATATAAACAACCCAAGAATTTTCACAAATTTTTAAAATTTAATTTAGGATGTAATATAACCTATACTCCATGTTAAAATAAGTGTCAACCCTCGAAAAATTCTATTAAGGGAGATACAGAACCTAGAACCTGTAACCTGTAACATATTTGTCCAGTGTTTCCCACAGACGCCACCCCGCTAGGTCAGCCATGTTGATACTATAATTGAGGAGCGCTTTTATCGTAAATATTCGAATATAACGCCCTCTGCCTTTCTCTATGTGAACTAATGATCAACACGTCACTATGTTTCTGCTATATTATGGTTATTTTTTTGTATACGTCACCATACGTCACGGTATTGAAGGAGTCACCCAATCATGGATCAATATATGGACAATTACGTCATTTTAGTCAGCCAATGAGTGCATTGAACTCCAGCCCACCGACAGGCAGCATGGTTTTAAATGTCAGTTGCAGGATGGCCAGTGTCTGTAGTGGTTGTGCACTTACCCCTGAACAATAATTATACAAATTTCTCAAAACAACCAGGCAGCCCTTAAGATACTTACAGACCACGGTATATTGCCTACAAGTGTTGAGTGTCCTAGGTGTGGACATCCTTGCCATTACCGGCCAGATAAAGATCACTGGCGGTGTACACACCATTATTACGAGGAGAAGTCCAGAACACGCCGTCACTGTCCCTTTGTTACATAAGGTTGGTTATTTTTATTATTATAGATGTAAAAATGTATATAAAGTTTATTTGCACCTATAGTGTTTTTTCGGTATTATTCTAGCGTTACTTACACAGCGCACCCATCAATTTCTCTGACTTCATTCCTATATATGTCAGTAGCGGCGGAAATGCATTAAAGCAATTATAGCTACTGTAAAAAACATAGACGGCACACAACACGACTCGGCGGACCTCTTTCTCCCTGCATTTCAGTCTAATTAACACTAGGAATTGACATAATTTTCTATCCAATGTACTATCCAACAAGGGGGGGTGTGGGGGCAGCAGCCCCCACCCATAATACTAGGTTAGGTTAGGTAAGGTTGGTAGGTTAGGCTAAAATCTTTAATGTTGCTTAATTGTTGGATAATGGATAATGAGCTTACTGGGTAAGTTCATTTTCTATCCCATGTACCATCCAACCAGCGGGGGTGTGGGGGCGGCAGCCCCCACCCATAATACTAGGGTAGGTTAGGTAAGGTTGGTAGGTTAGGCTAAAATCTTTAATGTTGGTTAATTGTTGGATAATGGATAATGAGCTTACTGGGTAAGTTCATTTTCTATCCCATGTACCATCCAACCAGCGGGGGTGTGGGGCGGCAGCCCCCACCATAATACTAGGTTAGGTTAGGTAAGGTTGGCAGGTTAGGCTAATATCTTTAATGTAGCTTAATTGTTGGATAATGGATAATTTGGTTACTGGGTTTTTGGAATAAGTTCTTCAATATTTTTCTTTATTTTCATCTTTTACCCCACAATTTCCCTGATCTTCATAGCCCTCCCCACTATCGGGCAACATAGATGATGATTTCAATTAATCACGGGGGGGGGGGGGGGGGGGGGGGGGGGGGGGGGGGGGGCAGAGCTCTCCCACACCCCATCCTGTATCCAATGGCGAAGAGTTGGCTGGCATTTTCTACATTTTCAGCTTTTATGAAGCCTAACAATTGTCCAATCCGAGCCAACTTTTGCCAAAACTTGGCTCGAGTTTTTTAATTTTGGGGTTTTCTTAAGTTGAAAAACAAGAAAACCCGAGCCAACTTCTTTTTTGCACTTACTGTCTTTTATGCAGCTGAAAAATCTTAAAATCCGAGCCAACTTTTGCCAAAACTTGGCTCGGGTTTTTTCATTTTGGAGTTTTCTCAAGTTGAAAAACAACAAAACCCGAGCCAACTTTCATCATAAAAACCCTTATATCGCCTTTTTATGTCTTTAACCCCACATTTTCCCTGATTTTCATAGCCCTCCCCACTATCGGGCGCCGTGTCTTAAGATTCGGAAGGATGGATTTCGGGAGGTCGTGCATGCAGCTGCGTGTAGTCTGTGAGTGAGTGGATGGATCGGCGAGAGATATGAGTATGGATGTGCTTCTGGAAGTTGGTTTGGGGTGGGCAGGGAGGGAGAGAGGACAATAATTGTGTGTGATACCGTGTGCTGGGTGTTGTTTTGATATTTCTTGGTGTCTGTGGGTGTGTTGCCATGTAGTTTAGTGGGTGGTCTTGGTTCGTGGAGGCTGCTGCCAGGAATTGAGTGCCTCTCATGTCCAGATGGTCTTTGACTTTGAGGATTTTGGTTTCTTGATGTAGGTGATCTGTGGGTGCAGTAGCTGTGCAGCCTGTAATGATCTTCAGGGCTTTGTTTTGAATAGTCTGTAAGGTCTTATGATGTGTTTCAGCTAGGTTAGAAGCCCAGGCTGGGCTTGCATATTCCATCACTGATCTTATGTATTGTTTATATACTGTGGTGGTAGTTTCTTTGTTGTGTCCAAATTTTGTGTGAGCAAGTGACCTGAGGGCGTTAAGTCTGGGTGTCAGTTTCTTTTTAATGTTTGTGGTGTGCTGTTTGAATGTCATATGAGTATCATATGTTACTCCTAGGATTTTGTGTGTGTATGTATGTGTTAGGGGTGTGTTGTTTATGGTGAGTTGAGGGATGTATTCGTGTTCTCCTGTCCAGCTTGTGAGCAGGGTTGCGGTGGATTTGGCTGGGGCTAGATTAAGTCTGTTTGTAGTGCACCAGCCATGTAGTGTGTTGAGATAGGGTTGAAGGAGATCTGTTGCTTTTTTTGGGTCATGGTGTGTGCATGTGAGTGTTATGTCATCTGCATAGGAAGCTAAGTTTATTTGGGGCGTATTGGGTGTAGTTATATCGTGCATGTACAGAATGAAGAGTGCGGGCGATAGGACGGATCCTTGTGGGACTCCGTTTGGAAAGTTTCTGATTTTAGATGACTGACCGGCAAAAGAAACGTGTGCACATCTGCCTGCTAGGAAGTTGGCCAGTCACCTTTTTGTGTTGTTGTGCATGTTTGTTTGTTGGAGATTTTTTTTACAGTGCTTTATATAGTGCGAATAAAATGTAATTCAGTTTTTGCCCATTATCCAGCAATCTTAAAAAAAAAACTTAAACTAGGGGGACAAAATTAATTATAAACCCTTCCCGGTATACTTTAATATTAATTCCGAGTAATTGCAAAGATGGGACTGCGAGCTAGTCAGTAGGAGTAGGGGACAATTCGGACTCGCGGGCCTATTCGCGGTGAAAATAGATGACTCCTAGTGACTCTAGCGACTCCTAGCGACTTCTGTTAGACTCCCACTCGCTCGCGGTGAAAATCGATGACTCCTAGTGACTCTAGCGACTCCTAGGAGACTCCCACTAGCTCGCACTCCTGACTGTGTGAAGGCCCCTTTACACCGGGTTGAAGCCATCGATATATTATTTAGGCTTACATGTTAGTTATATAATGTACTTCATTGGCATATACTATGTCCAAACCGTCGGTAATTCATTATAATATACTCTCTAAATCACAAAAAAAAAAAATCTAAGGATGTATAGGCCTAGTATCCGGGCTACGGTCGTAATGTTTACATTGGTCGTAAGCTCGCAGTTTCGCCTTTTGTTTTTTTTGTTTTTTTTTTAATTCTGTTATTTGCCCCCCTGCTGGCAATATATATGATGATGACAATAAGTCATGGGGGGGGGGGGTTTTGAAGGTACTTATATTAGTATCCCACGGCAGTCAAAATTGCTGGAAATGTGATCGCGAGCGAGCGCATATGTTTTGTTGCTTTGGTGTCTTAAGATTGATGGATAATGTTTGTTTTGCAATTTCCGACGGGGTTCATAAAATAACACCTAAAAAAAACAAAAAACAAAACAAATAAAACATACTTGTAAACATCGTTTCCGGTGTTAAACAGGATATGGTTAATATGTAGGATTAGCAACAATATAGGTAACACATTTATAATCTTAGTTTGGGGTTCCTATCATCATATGCTTCATTGCTATAGAATTTTTATCCTCGGGAAAAACAAAAAAATCCTGGGATTTTTCATTTTTTTCTTGGGATTTTTTTGTTTTTGTCATTAAGCTAGGCGGGTGCCCGACCCCGAAAGGGGTTGAAATAGGGGAGCTATCCCCCCGCCAAAGGCGGCTTTCTAGGGCCTTTCCTAGCTGATGCTGAGAGGATTGGGTTCTAGTCATGTGGTGATGGGCTGGTCTATCAGAGTGAGAACTGAGCGATCTCTGCCATACCCATAGCTTACTCTGACCGTTCCTTTAACTTATATATTTTCTAGATCTCAAGTGACGGCGTCTTTTCCGTGGATTGACCTCCCAATCTACCAAGATTGGAAGCCAAAACGTCACATTTTTCCCTTGCCCCTCAACTTTCTCTTCATAATTGCTGAGGGGCACAGGGCCCTGGGTGGGGCTTTGGTTTCCCGGGCATTTCTGCACCCTCCTCAGCTCCCCGCCATGGAGTGGCTTCGGTCACCCAGGCTTTATTGTGGTCGGCAGGGAGGGTTCTGTGTGGGCGCTCCTATATGGCCTTGGAATTGCTCGGGGCCTTGGGGCTGTTCGGCCAGGCAGCTTGGGGAACAACAACAACAACAACAACCAAAAAACCTAACCTAACCAAATCTAAATGTATTTGGGCGCTATTACAGTAGGTTAGGTTAATGACCCAAAACAAAAATCCCAAGAACAAAAATAAAAATCAAATTTTTTTTTTTTTTTTTCCCCCGAGGATAGCCTATGATGATAGGAACCCCAAACTAATATTAGAAATTTGTTACCTATATTGTTGCTAATCTTACATATTGACCATTGCCTATTGGGCCTAAAAATTTATCAAAAATAAAAAAATCCATATACTGTTGGAATCGCAACGACGAGACGAATCCAAATATAGCCTAACCTTGAGAAGTCAAAATTCGACAAAAATCAACAGTTTGCACCCAAGGATTTTTTTTTTTTTTTATTGTGGGCGAATGGCTGGTCGAAAAGGTAATCTACGACCATGTATAGAAGCAGCTGGTAGAGAAAAATCGAATGGCACCAGGGAGAATTCCCTAGGACTTATAGTTTGTGCTACAAAAGACTTTTAAAGTAAACAAACCGGGTCATTTGGGGCGTTCTAAGAGGACAAGTTAAAACCGAAATCCTAAACTGATTATCCGATTTTAATTCTGTTTGCGCCATTCGACTCAGCGAGTCAAAGTGTACTTGTGGTATAAATTTAAACAAAATCCATACATAGATAACTCGTCTATGGCGTTTTTAAAATTAAAAATGGGACTAGTGGGCCTAAAAATTTGTCAAAATTAAAATACTAATTACACCATTGAAACCGCCACGGCGAGACGAATCCAAATATGTAATAATATTGACCAGTTAAAATTCGACAAAATCACCGATTTCCTGGGATTTTTTTCGATTCTGGGCGAATGGCTGGGCGGAAATGGAATCTGCGACCATGTCTAGAAGCAGCTCGGCAAGAAAAAACGAATGGCAGCAGTTAGAATTCTCTAGGACTTATAGTTTGGGCTACAGAGGACTTTTAAAGTCCAAAAAACGGTCCCCTGGCCCTCCAGGAAGGCCAAGTCAAAATCGAAATCCTAAACGAATGGTCCGATTATAATTTTGTTTACGCCATTCGATTCAGCTTGCCAAAGTGTACTAAAGGTATAGATTTAAACAAAATCCGTACATAAATAACTCTTCTATGGAGATTTTAAACTTTAAAATAGGCCTATTGGGCCTAAACATTTGTCAGAATTAAAACATTAATTACACCATTGAAACCGCAACGGCGAGACGAATCCAAATATGTAATAATATTGACAAGTTAAAATTCGACCAAAATCACCGATTTGCCTGGGCCCAAGGTTTTTCGACCAAAATATTTTCGAATCTGGGCGAATGGCTGGGCGAAAATGAAATCTAAGACCATGTATAGAAGCAGCTCGGCGAGAAAAAAACGAATGGCACCAGCTTGAATTCTCTAGGACTTACAGTTTGGGCTACAGAGGACTTTTAATGTCCAAAAAACGGTCCCCTGGGCCCTCCAGGAAGGCCAAGTCAAAATCGAAATCCTAAACTAAGGGTCCGATTTTAGTTCTGTTTGCGCCATTCGATTCAGCTTGCCAAAGTGTACTTACGGTATAAATGTAAACAAAATCCGTACATAAATAACTCGTCTATGGAGTTTTTAAACTTTAAAATAGGCCTATTGGGCCTAAAAATTGGTCAAAATTAAAACAAATAATTACACCATAGAAACTGCAACGGCGAGACGAATCCAAATATGTAACAATATTGACAAGTCAAAATTCGACCAAAATCACCGATTTGTTTGCGCCATTCGATTCAGCTTGCCAAAGTGGTATAAATGTAAACAAAATCCGTGCATAAATAACTCGTCTATGGAGTATTTAAACTTTAGGTAAATATTTACCTATGTTCCCGTTAAAATATCCTCAAGAAACCTTTTACAAACTGGTCAGGGGACTGGTTAGAACTTGTAGGATGTTTAATTGAAGTGCGGAAATCAGTATTTACTGAGAAATAAAAGTCTTAAAATGCGCTATGTTTTACGGGAGGATCTGTACGCCGCTACATACGCGCGGCCCTGCCCACTGCCCAAAATGTAAAAATATTATATTAGATTAGATTAACCTAACCTAACCCTAATATAATAAAATATAACATAACATAACATTACCTGGGAAAGATAAGATAAAGTCCACCTCTCCTCCCTAACCCACCTAACCTTCCCATACCATCCACATCCTCAACTCAACACACCACACCCCATCCTAATCCATTCCAACCACCTTTCTCCTGCACCCCAATCCCCACCCACACCTCACCCCTCCCCACCCCCTCCCCCACCCCCACCCCATCCTCGTGCAGCAGCACCCAACATAATTCGTGCACATAACATTAACATTCTCCAATTGAACATAGATGGCATCAACACAAAGAAACACGAACTCTCACACTTCATCAAACAACATAACATACACATTGCCATCTTACAAGAAACAAAACTCCGCACAACACAAAAAAACACCTACATTTCTTGATTTCACCACCATCAGACAAGACCGGGCCGTCGGCGGCGGCGGTGGACTCATCACCCTGGTACACAAAGAAATATCATACATAGTTACCAGTGTACAAACCAAATCCCTCCTCCCCCCAAATGATAACACAACAGAAGTACAATCAATTAAAATACGCACTGGCAACAACTCCAACATAACCATCATAAACACATACATCCCTCCCCAAACATCCCCTACAGTACCAAATGAATACAGACCACACTTACAACACATCACAAACACCCCACACATCATCCTGGGTGGTGACTTCAACGCCAAGACGTCGGCCTGGTTTGTCGACAACCCCGACACAGACAGAGGGCTGGTACTACAAAACCAAACTGATAACCTCATCATCCTTAACGACATCCATCAACATACCCATATTCCTCACCAAGCCCTCTATAACCCATCATCTCCAGATATCACCTTTTGCCCCCCAGAACTCGCCCCCACAACATCCTGGAGGGTGGTCAGAACCTTAGGCTCTGACCACCTCCCGATCATTATCACCACCAAAACCAGACTCACCCCAGCTAGCCACAAACACACATACACCAATTATAAAAGAGCTAACTGGGAAGCATTCACAAATGAGACAGAACAACACTTCACAACTCTAAACAGTACACCCATCACTAACATCAACAATGCTGTACACATACTCAATAAAACTATCCAAAACGCTGACAAGAAACACATTCCAAGAGGTAACAGAAAAAGACACAACCCCAACTTCACACCAGAAATTCAAAACCTCATCAGACAACACGACATACTGAAACACTCCCCAGTACCCCCCACACAAGACATCACACAACAAATCCAAGCACTCAACACCGAGACTAATAACAAAATACAAGAACAACAAAAACTAAATTGGAATAACTTCCTACACACACTTGATCACAAAACAAACCCCAAAAAACTCTACAAAACACTAAACAGCATCACACTTTCCAACAGCAACACAACACAATCACATGCTGCAATCACAACAATAGACTCTACTCCTTCATGTAAACAACAAGCAAACACTCTCATCAATCACTTCTCACATGTCAGCCACCTAAAACCTCACAAAGACGACCGACGTGTCATCCGACGTAAGAGACAATTCCCCACAGACCCTGACTATACACCCTTCACCAATCACCAGACAAAGCATATCATCAACAATCTCAAGCACTCACCCGCTTGTGGCCTAGACAACATAAGCAACATACACCTCAGACACCTGGGACCACAAGGCATACAAGCACTCACTAGCATATCAAATTACAGTTATTCACACAACACAATACCAGACATTTGGAAGCATGGTATCATCACCACATTCCCCAAACCCAACAAAGACCCCACGCTACCCTCCTCGCACCGCCCCATCACACTCCTTTGCACCCCCTCCAAAGTCATGGAACGCCTAGTATTACAACTAATTACACCCGACCTACCCCTAGCTCCAACACAACATGGCTTTAGGCCACTGCACTCCACAAACACTCTTCTCACAGACCTTACACAAAGAGCTTTTGACGGCATCAACTCAGCTAGACCACCACACAGATCACTATTAGCCACACTCGACATAAGTAAAGCCTTCGATGCCATCCCCCGCCACAACCTAACAAACAAAATCTGCAACACAAACATGCACAACAACACAAAAAGGTGGCTGGCCAACTTCCTAGCAGGCAGATGTGCACACGTATCTTTTGCCAGTCAGTCATCTTGAATCAGAAACTTTCCAAACGGAGTCCCACAAGGATCCGTCCTATCGCCCGCACTCTTCAATCTGTACATGCACGATATAACTACACCCAATACGCCCCAAATAAACTTAGCCTCCTATGCAGATGACATAACACTCACATGCACACACCATGACCCAAAAAGAGCAACAGATCTCCTTCAACCCTATCTCAACACACTACATGGCTGGTGCACTACAAACAGACTTAATCTAGCCCCAGCCAAATCCACCGCAACCCTGCTCACAAGCTGGACAGGAGAACACGAATACATCCCTCAACTCACCATAAACAACACACCCCTAACACATACACACACACCCAAAATCCTAGGAGTAACATATGATACTCATATCACATTCAAACAGCACACCACAAACATTAAAAAGAAACTGACACCCAGACTTAACGCCCTCAGGTCACTTGCTTACACAAAATTTGGACACAACAAAGAAACTACCACCACAGTATATAAACAATACATAAGATCAGTGATGAAATACGCAAGCCCAGCCTGTGCTTCTAACCTAGCTGAAACACATCATAAGACCTTACAGACTATTCAAAACAAAGCCCTGAAGATCATTACAGGCTGCACAGCTACTGCACCCACAGATCACCTACATCAAGAAACCAAAATCCTCAAAGTCAAAGACCATCTGGACATGAGAGGCACTCAATTCCTGGCAGCAGCCTCCACGAACCAGGACCACCCGCTAAACTACATGGCAACACACCCACAGACACCAAGAAATATCAAAACAACACCCAGCACACGGTATCACACACAATTACTGTCCTCTCTCCCTCCCTGCCCACCCCGAACCAACTTCCAGAAGCACTTCCATACTCATATCTCTCGCCGATCCATCCACTCACTCACAGACAACACGCAGCTGCAAGCACGACCTCCCGAAATCCATCCTTCCGAATCCTCCCTTCCTCTCGAGGACAGAGTCCACCTGGCCAGGCTGAGATGCGGACACCATCCAGCTCTCCTGAGCTATCAGAAGAGACTGGATGACTCCGTTGTCGACACCTGCCCGGGATGTAACACAGCACCCCATACCATTAAACACATCATAGAAGACTGCATTTCACACAACCACTTACGCCAACAACACAATCTACACTCAATGAGAGCTCTGTGGGAAAGCCCGATCGTGGCCATGGCCTTCCTCAGGGACTCGGGGCTGTTCGGCCAGGCAGCTTAGGGAACAACAACAACAACCTGGGAAAGAGAGGGCAGGGACCCTGGGTGACCCATAGCGCATTTTAAGAATTATTTCTCAGTAAATACTGATTTCCGACATTCAATTAAACATCCTACAAGTTCTAACCAGTCCCCTGAACAGTTTTTAATAGGTTACTTGAGGATATTTTAACGGGACCATAGGTAAACATTTATCACAATATTAATCTACTGTTATATATAAATGAGAAGTGAAGTTCAGAAAACAGCCTCAAAATTAGGGTAACTAGCCTATGTTGTTTACGCAATGACAGAGGTAGGCCAAAATGTCTGGCTTAAAAAGCAAAATTTTCTTTGAAATATTTGCGGTCAGCACTAAATTTCGTAATATAGACATATTGCATGATTATATTTGCCTAAACTAATATTATTAACGATGAATGGTTATAAAACAACATAGCATAAGTGGTTGATTTTCAAAATTATTATAAGTTTTACTATTTGACGAGAATTGTGTGTGTTGGGGGGTGGGGTGGGGGGGCATGGCCCTCCCGTGCCATGCCATCGCCATCGCCATCGCCATCCCCCCCCCCCCCCTCCCCCCCCTCTGGGTACGCCCTTGGCAGCATGAGACAGAATACGGGGACACAAATACACACGATCATGCATAAATCGCTAAAATAATAATTTTAATAATTATAATAACAATAAATAAAAGGTAAAACTTTTATATATAACGAAGACAACTTATATTTACCTTTCCTACGTTGCTACCACTCTCGTCCCCACAGCTGGTTCAGCACAGAGTGATGGCAGGACCAGGGGCCAGGGTTACCAAAGAACACAAAATACCGCTAAATCCGTTTTCAAAAGTCACTAGATAGTAAGTATATGCCGAAAATCGTTAGAATGATGCAGAAACTCTAGAATATCGCTCAAAATTGCTAAAATCTAAACAAATATCGCTACAACTACTGTCGCTAGATGTAAGAATTTGCCGCTAAATAAAGTAACCCTCTAGATCCAGCGGAAAAATAGCTAGATTGGTAACACTGGACAGGCCTCTGCTGGCGGCTCCTCATTGGCTGCCGCTGCTCACACCACCCACGGACTCAAAGGCTTCGAAACAACATGGCGCGCTATTATGGAAGATTCGAAATCCCGTAATTGTGAACCATTTGTCCTAATGACCATTTGTTTACAGTAACATTACGGGTTATTTATCTGTATAATATAATATAAAATGTTATTATATTTGTATACAAGATAAAAGGACACATATACCACTTGGTATCTAGTCCTCATTGTCGTAGTTTGTGTTATTTATATGATGTTAAATGTAGCAATAATTAACAATGTATTGCTATGACAATAAACTATTTTGAATTGAATTGAATTGAATTGAAAATATTCTTCGGAGTAAATATAGTAATGTAGGCACAATTCATAGTTCATATTTGGTTCCTACCCTTCGAATTATCCACAGACTATTGAGGTTTGGGGACGACTTGACACAATTATTAGATAACCGAAGCAGTTTGCCTGTACTATTAACAATAGGGCAAGGATTTAGTACGCAATTAGTTAGTACCCAAATTATATTATATTAACTTATATCATACTTCATTATCGAGTGTAAAAGTAATGGACTTTTAGGTCATAGCCCGCATTTGTCAGTAAATTACATAATTCTTGAACTGAATCCTCGACTACGAAAATGGAACTCCGGATTTTGTTATCGAGAAAGGAGAGAGAGAGAGAGAGAGAGAGAGAGAGAAGGTGAAGGGAGGTAAGGGGGTGGCATGATGGAGGGAAGGAAGAGGGGGTAGAGGGAGGGAAGAAGGGTGGTGGGAGGTAAGGGGGGGGGGTTATGATGGAGGGAAGGAAGAGGGGGCTAGAGGGAGGGAAGCAGGGTGGGGAGGGGTGGGGGGGTATGAGATGGAGGGAGGGAAGCAGGGTGGTGGGAGGTGAAGGGGGGGGGGGGGTATGTGATGGAGGGAAGGAAGAAGAAGGGGTAGAGGGAGGGAAGCAGGGTGGTGGGAGGTGAAGGGGGGGAGGGGGGTATGAGATGGAGGGAAGGAAGAGGGGGTAGAGGGAGGGAAGCAGGGTGGTGGGAGGTGAAGGGGGGAGGGGGGTATGAGATGGAGGGAAGGAAGAGGGGGTAGAGGGAGGGAAGCAGGGTGGTGGGAGAAAGGAGGATAGCGGAGAGGACCTGGTGGTTTGAAGAAGGGAGGAGGGTGGTGGAAGAAGGGAGGATAGAGGTAGGAGAGGAGAGGGGGATGGGTCGACGAGTGGTGGAGGGAGGGATGTGCGTTAGTGAGGAGGGAAGTGTAAGGGGGGGGGGGGGTACAAAATTGGGGTGTAAAAGAAAATGTAGGTTAGTGAGAAGGGATACAATACAAAAGAGATATGAATGCAGGAACGCAAGAGTAATTCTATTTAGACACAATTGCAGAGCAGGGACCCAGTTTATTCAACGTTTTGCCGTGTAGGCTTCTTCAGGAATAACATAAAGGAGGACAGTCAACAAAACATATCTCTTACCACAAGGAAACAACATAACAACAACAACATATTTCTACCTTTTGGGAAGGATCGACCAGGGAATAGGTGTGGAAATGTACAGCCCCTTTTGCTCTAGCCGTCATTGTGTTACGAGTTTTGGGTTCACGATATCTGGAATACCTATTTTGAGCAGGGTACGGTATTTATCAAAACTACTAATTTTAGTGCTAATAGATTTCATCTCAGTAATACTCAGTGTACTAACCTATTAGGCAATTACCGAAGGTTTAACTACGAAACAATATGGCTTCCTAGTATAATGCATTCGGTTTGGCATTCTTTGACATTATAAGATCACCGTCCTTGTTTATATTTGATGTGCAGATAATTTCTCCAGTTTGGCTTTATCAGTCGGTTATATAATTCGCTTACGTTTCGTAGTGGGAACTGCAGAGGGCTGCTCCCTGGGGGACTAATGTGCGGGGGTTGTGCAGGGTGTTTATGGATTATGAACAGGATCAGGAGAAGTATTATAATTAGGGAGACAGTGACTGGTGATCCTAGGCGTAAAAGAATCAAGAGTGGGACTATTACATTAACTATATGAGAAGGGAGGGGATTCCACTTTCGGATGCTACGGGAAAATAAATTATGACAAAATAAGTCCGTGCTTGCTTAATGTTTTTTTTTTTTTTTTTTTTGTATATAATTATATGGATGAGGGCGACATAAGGCATAACTGCCTGTGACGAGTGCCTCCCCAGAGTTGAAAGAGTGACAGGGCCAAAATCAAGGATTGTTCGAGCCAAAATGTCTAGACACACGGAGTTTGAAGCAATTTAAGTCCTAGGATGAGGGAAAGATGGATTCAGGGAGAGAGTTCCAGAGCTCAGCTGTTGAATAGAAGGAAGATAGGCTGTGGCTGCGTCTCGTCAATCGTATGCTTGTAGGGTATACATATTATATAGTTCTGTCTTTTTACTATATTGTTGATTTTATATAAGATTTATATAACATTTGTTAAATAAAATTAAATGTAAGATAAATGGCGTTACGGAACTTACGTAATTAAAAACTATGAATCATAACTTTCAAGAAATTAAGATGCCTGTCTACGTTTTCTTTGCATTGTTAGCCCTCTGAGGATCGATGACGCACCTTTGTTTTGTTTTCTGGCTATTATTAGACGATTATATTCAGATTAGGAAGGATATATAGCAGTCAGAGGGTTGATTGAGACAGTCTTTATCCTTTGAATTCGCACAGATCCTTCCTAAGCTGTATACAATCGTCTAATGATAGCCAACATATACTGCTAAAACGCGTCAGTTCCTCGAGGGGTTAGTAGACAATTATATTTAGTTTACACAACAATTGTAAGAGTCAGAGGGTTACTTGACATATTTTGCCAACTTGATTCCTAGGGGGCCTCCCACAACTGAATACAATCGTCTTATGTTAGCCAGAATTAAGTGATAAAGCGTCCTCGTAGACTGAAATATAGGTTGATATTCATTAGTTTATGCAAGTGCATTGGGGTTTGTAGTTGATGAATAGTGTTAAGGGGAGGCAGACCGTTTTTCTGGACCCCCTTCTCCCTCTTGTTTAGCCCCACTAGTTTTGATATTATAAGACGTTCGGCCCATTAGTTTGGCGATTTTAACACCTTTCGCCCCATGTCGTTGTCAATTTTAAGACCTTTCGTGCCATTTAGGTGTCGATTACTTCCTGTCGAGCGATAGCGAGCCTGCAATTTTAAGAGGAACCGGCCATCGGCCGGAGATTTTTTCTACCGAAAAATGTAAAAATATATCTTGAAGGGGGGTCTACTGTAGGGGGTGTTTTTCTAAGCTTGATGGAGGTCTAGGGAGGAAACTAAAAACATATATGAATAAATGAATTAATAGACCAAACAAACGGTCAGTCTCCCCTTAAGAACGGAGTGTTACTTACTTATCGTTCAGCACTCATAAATTGCCAGCACTGTATCGTCCCGGCTACACAGGTATATCCAGGGCTGTAGAGGGATGGTTGGTGATTTGTTAACACCAACATATCGCCGGTAATATGTTGCTGTTGTCAATATATTGTTGTATATGGCCTGGGTCTCTGGGTATTTCTCCTGGGCGACCTAAATGTGTGTGATTTTGTCTTTTGTTTTGTTTTGTTTTTCTGATGTGTTGTGATGTCCCTGTTCGGGCTCTGTCTCGAGTCGGTTGTGATGTCCCTGTTCGGGCTCTGTCTCGAGTCGGCCACCCCCCATAAAAAAAAGGAAAACTGGGGAAGGTGCTAGAGTATATACATATATACATACATACATACATACACACACACATACATACATACATACATACATATGGCACCACGGTCCCGAGGGCGGTCAACATCAAATGGATTCCTTCATTAGCCCCTTCTGTACCGGAAACGTCTCTTTAGTTTTATTCTAGCTATGTTTAGACGATGTTGTGCAGCTTAAGAAGGTTCTGGGGTAGTACAAAGGGTGAAGTGAGATAGTTCGAAGCCTATTAATTGCTGGAGGCCGTTTCTAAACTTATTAAAATCGTCAATTAGTAGCCAAAATGAAATTAAATAGACGTCGTCGGTACAGAAGGGGTTAATGACTGTGTGTTGTTAGTGTATAATTGACAGTCAATCAGTAGCCAACCCTTACTCAATCAAAGGGTAGGGAGGATCAGCAAGAGGCACAAGAAAGGAAAAAGAGGTGACAGGAGAAGAGAACAATTTGCCCCCCCAAAGAACAAGCACACAAGCATTCAGAAGCACCGATCACCAGCTTAGTTAACATTATATATTTAGTTAACATATATATTTAGTTAACATATATATTTAGTTATAATAGGACTTCAGAGACTATCAATCAACCCTTTTGGACCATTAAGGGGAGATTTCCACTTGAAGGATTTTTTTCTTTACCCCTTTCTCCCTCATGTTTAGCCCCATTGCGTTTGAGATTTTAAGACGTTCGCCCCATTAGTTTGTCGATTTTTAAAAACTTTCACCCCATTTATGTCACTTTTAAGAACTTGCGTGCCATTTAGGTGTTGATTTTTTCCTGGCGAACGATAGCGAGCCTGTAATTTAAGAGGAACCGGCCTACGGCCGGGACATTTTTCTACCGAAAAATGTACAAATTTATCTTGAAATTGGGTCAAGGGGGTGTAATTTCAAGCTTGATGGAAGTCTAGGAAAAACACTAAAAACCTCCCCTTAAGCTAGCACACTGCATTAATCTAATTGATTTATTTCACTCCCAACACCAAGCACCTCTCAATGAAAGCGTGTGATCCTCACAGGATTCAAACCTTGGCTACCACATACAAATCTTAAACACTCTAACCGTTGCACCATCAAAACACTCTAACCGTTGCACCATCAAAACACTCTAACCGTTGCACCATCAAAACACTCTAACCGTTGCACCATCAAAACACTCTTAACCGTTGCACCATCAAAACACTCTAACCATTGCACCATCAAAACACTCTAACCGTTGCACCATCAAAACACTCTTAACCATTGCACCATCAAAACACTCTAACCATTGCACCATCAAAACACTCTAACCGTTGCACCATCAAAACACTCTAACCATTGCACCATCAAAACACTCTAACCATTGCACCATCAAAACACTCTAACCGTTGCACCATCAAAACACTCTAACCATTGCACCATCAAAACACTCTAACCATTGCACCATCAAAACACTCTAACCGTTGCACCATCAAAACACTCTAACCGTTGCACCATCAAAACACTCTTAACCATTGCACCATCAAAACACTCTAACCATTGCACCATCAAAACACTATAACCGTTGCACCATCAAAACACTATAACCATTGCACCATCAAAACACTCTAACCGTTGCACCATCAAAACACTCTAACCATTGCACCATCAAAACACTCTAACCGTTGCACCATCAAAACACTCTAACCATTGCACCATCAAAACACACTAACCGTTGCACCATCAAAACACTCTAACCGTTGCACCATCAAAACACTCTAACCATTGCACCATCAAAACACTCTAACCATTGCACCATCACAACACTCTTAACCATTGCACCATCAAAACACTCTAACCATTGCACCATCAAAACACTCTAACCGTTGCACCATCAAAACACTCTAACCGTTGCACCATCAAAACACTCTAACCATTGCACCATCAAAACACTCTAACCATTGCACCATCAAAACAGTCTATCCGTTGCACCATCAAAACACTCTAACCATTGCACCATCAAAACACTCTAACCGTTGCACCATCAAAACACTCTAACCATTGCACCATCAAAACACTCTAACCATTGCACCAACAAAACACTCTAACCATTGCACCATCAAAACAGTTCGTAAAGACTGGAGGCCCTTTTCGATAACCCAAGTCCCTTTTTAATTCTAGCTCTCACTTCTGATGGTATTATTCCGAAGTGCTTTACAATAAAAAGTCCTTGCTGAACAAAAGTCTTAACATTTGGAAAGTAATGGGGCTAAACATGTGGGAGAAGGGGTGCCAGAAAAATCAACCATCTGTAAGGACTGTAAAGCAACAACATAGTTCAGGTGTTTTGCTTATCATACCACATCTAGTCGATTTAAAGAGCAAATTAAAATGCAAAATATTATTCATTGCGAACAATAGCATGTACATTTTGAAGGATGTAGAGAAAAAAAATAGAGTAATAAAATTTGAGATCAGAATAAATAACGCATAATCCTACGATAAAACGATTACAATTATACAAGGGGGCAGTAAATTTTGACCTTTGTTATTTCCCAACATGTTTTGAAATTAACCAATATTACGAATTTGTAATAATCGTCAAAGTAATTCAATATTTTTAGAGCATCGCACTCACACACACACACACACACACACACACACGTAAGCACCTACAAACACATAGACACTCATCCAGGTAGACTGTAGATACGTGGACATGCTGAATTACTGTAATCAAAAGAACAATTGTTTTTATTATCTGATATACAGTGTGATAAAGGGATGATTATATTTGTGTGTGTGTGTGTGTTTTATTTTTGTTCAATGTGGATGAGGGAGATAAACGGCAACACTGCCTGTGACGAGTGCCTCCTATGTACAGAGTTGAAAGAGTGACAGGGCCAAAGTAAAGGTATGTCCGAGCCAAAATGCCTGAACACACGGAGTTTGAAGCAATTTAAGTCATAGGATGAGGGGAAAAATGGATTCAGGGAGAGTTCCAGAGCTCAGCTGTTGAATAGAAGAAAGATTGGGAATATCGTTTCACTCTTGAGTTGGAGAGTTGCACATTGTAGGGGTGGGATTGTGTTGCAAGAGGGGTGCTACGTACTCTACGTAGAGGAGGTGGTATACACTGAGAGAGCTCTGAGGAACACTGATTATTGTAATAGCGGTAGAATAGCGAGAGAGATGCAACATTGCGGCGAAGAGAGAGAGAGAGAGAGAGAGATTGCAGAGGATCGGTGAGTGGACGGGAGTTAATGAGACGAAAGTTTTTTTTTCTACTTTGTCTAGAAGTGCTGTGTGAGAGGATCCTCCCCACACATGCAAACAATACTCAGTATATGGCCGAATTGTGTCTCTTTACAGAGCAAGAATCTGTGCAGGGGTACCTGTTGATTCTGGCTTGTATCTATGAGCGCGCCTATTATGGAGTCAATACAAACCTTCATCCTAGCTAAAGAGTTAATGATGGTAGTGGTGGTCACGCAGCAGACTAATTAACCTCATTAACAACACATTAACGACGGCATCACCACTATAGCGCCTGGTAATTAGCCTCGACGGACTCTCCCAAAACCCTCATTTCAGGTTATCGGAACAAGTGTTTTTCACAAAGGTTTACGGGAAACAGAAAATTACATAGAGTTACATAGATACACATTCAGCCAGCTGTTTTTAAAAAGGTTTAGCCCCATTCAGGTGTCGATTTCTTCCTGGCGAAATCCGGCTTAGTCGGAGAAATGTTTCTATCGAAAAATTTACAAATTTAGCTTGCTGTCAAAACAAAAATATATACTGTATTTTCTGGCTCGCTACCGCTCGCCAGGAAAATATTGACACCTGGATGGGAGTAAACGTCTTAAAACAGTAGGCTGAATGGGGCCGAATGGATACAAGCCAAAGAGAGAGGGAGAGAAAGAGAAACAAAGCGAGGTGAGCTCCCTTAATTTGCCTGAATCTGTTTAGCTCAACATCTCAACATAATAATACACTATGTCGAGTCAAATAATTATAGTTGTCTCCTTCCAAAGACTCGTAAAGTAAGAATAACAACACCAATCACCTAATTAGGCTGAAATACCTAACCCGATCATTTCCTCCCAGTAGCCGTCATAAAGCAGCCTAATTATCGCTCATTAGCAAGAGCTCTACCCTGACAGCAAGAGCTCCACCCTGACAGCAAGAGCTCCACCCTGACAGCAAGAGCTCCACCCTGACAGCAAGAGCTCCACCCTGACAGCAAGAGCTCCACCCTGACAGCAAGAGCTCCACCCTGACAGCAAGAGCTCTACCCTGACAGCAAGAGCTCCACCCTGACAGCAAGAGCTCCACCCTGACAGCAAGAGCTCCACCCTGACAGCAAGAGCTCCACCCTGACAGCAAGAGCTCCACCCTGACAGCAGTACAGTTGGCCAAATAGGTCGTGTTTCCGCTGTCATTACGCTTTGCTCTCTATCTGTGTTGTATTAATGCCTGTCTAATGTTGAATAAGGTGTGTAAAGATAGCAACATGTTTGCATATCTCACTCGAAACGATGAATTAATGCTTAGATAATGCTGATGCCAATTATTGATCGAAATATATACTTGGTGCCACGACATTCCTTATCTGGCCGACTGTACAAGCACCCATATATTGCCACCGTTTCCCCGCCCCCACCCCGCCCCTCCCACGTACCATTTTCTCTTACACTTTTTTTTTTTTTTTTTTTTTATTAAGGTGACAGTTACAAAGTGGTGTACAATCTATCTTATTCATTTTCTCTTACACTGACACCCATTTTTCATTTAGGGATAATGAGGCAAATAGAGATGAGTTCCAATTCCCTTCCTATTCATGGCTATTTATATATTTTATATATTTATTTATGTTTGATTATTATTTATAATAGTATTTGTATTATTATATTGTTTTTAATTAATTAATTAATTTATTTTCTTTGCTTTCATCGGCACGACAAAGGTTAACCCCTTCAGTAGCCATGACGCCTTTTGACTTTATATACCGGCTGATTTTGGACGTATTTATACAGTTCAATAAGGACCTATGTTGTTCACGGTTGATTTTGAACGTATTTATACAGTTTAATAAGGACCTGTGTTGTTCACGGCTGCTTTTGAACGTATTTATACAGTTTAATAAGGACCTGTGTTGTTCACAAGTTTCAGACATGTAGTACCCGTTTATTTCTCTACAAATCTGACATGGCTGTGTGACCTTAACCCCTTCTATACCGACGATGTCTCTTTATTCTATTCTAGCTATATTTAGACGATTTTTGTTCAGTCTAAGAAGGATCTGTGGTAGTAAAAAGGGTTAAAGACGATAGTTCGAAGCCTGTTAATGGCTGGAGTATCTTTTTAAACTGAATAAAATAATCTAACAGTAGCCAGTATAAGTTAAAAAGACGTCGACGGTACAGAAGGGGTTAAAGGAAGAGAACCAAACGAGAAGGTATCACCGGAGCAATAACTTAAGGGGATATGGTTCACTTTTAAGGGGATATGGTTCACTTTTAAGGGGATATGGTTCACTTTTAAGGGGATATGGTTCACTTTTAAGGGGATATGGTTCACTTTTAAGGGGATATGGTTCACTTTTAAGGGGCTAGGTTCACTTTTAAGGGGATATGGTTCACTTTTAAGGGGATATGGTTCACTTTTAAGGGGATATGGTTCACTTTTAAGGGGATATGGTTCACTTTTAAGGGGATATGGTTCACTTTTAAGGGGATATGGTTAACTTTTAAGGGGATATGGTTCACTTTTAAGGGGATATGGTTCACTTTTAAGGGGGCATGGTTCACTTTTAAGGGGATATGCTTCACTTTTAAGGGGATATGGTTCACTTTTAAGGGGATATGGTTCACTTTTAAGGGGATATGGTTCACTTTTAAGGGGATATGGTTCACTTTTAAGGGGATATGGTTCACTTTTAAGGGATATGGTTTACTTTTAAGGGGATATGGTTCACTTTTAAGGGGATATGGTTAACTTTTAAGGGGACATGGTTCACTTTTAAGGGGATATGGTTCACTTTTAAGGGGATATGGTTCACTTTTAAGGGGATATGGTTCACTTTTAAGGGGATATGGTTCACTTTTTGGGCGATTTGTGCATGTATTTATTATTTTTATAGTTTCCTCCCTAGACCTCCATAAAATTTAAAAAAACATCCATTAGATTCTCCTAGATTAATTTGTACATTTTTCGGTAGAAATATTTCCCGGCCGAAGGCCTGTTCTTCCAACATTACAGGCTCACTATCGTTCGCCAGGGAAAAAATCGACACCTAAATAGCACGAAAGGTCTAAATATTGACGAAGAAATGGGGCGAAAGGTATTAAAATCGACTAATTAATGGGGCAAACATCTTAACATCTGAAAACTAATGGGACTAAACATGAGGGAGAAAGTGGTCCAGAAAACCGGCCCATCCCCCCTTAATCCGATCTTATCTGCCACACTCCTACACTAACACCCTCCGAATTAACCCCTTCAGTACCGGTGACGTCCTTTTCATCAGATGCTGGCAACTGTTAGACCATTTTATTTAGCTTAGGAAAGATATGTGGTAACTGAAAGGATTCAATGAGATAGTATTTAGCTTTTTAGTGTTAGAGGTTCTTCTTAAGGGGAGGTATTTAGTTTGTTCCCTAGACCTCCAGCAAGCTTAAAATGACACCCCCTTGAGTCCCTTTCAAGATTAATTTGTACATTTTTCGGTAGAAAAATGTCCCGGCCGAAGGCCGTTTCTCCTTAAATTACAGGCTCGCTATCGCTCGCCAGGATAAAATCGACACCTGAATGGCACGAAAGGTCTTAAAATGGGGTGAAAGTTCTTAAAATCGCCAAACTAACGGGGCGAACGTTTCATAATATCAAAAGCAATGGGGCTAAACATGAGGGAGAAAGGGGTCAAGAAAAAAATCCCTCAAGTGGAGATCTCCCCTTAAGCCGAGTAAAATCACCAAATAGTTGCCAGAGTATGAGGGAAAGGACGTCACCGGAAATTAATGGGGTGTTGTTGTTGTTGTTGTTGTTGTTGTTGTTGTTGTTGTTTAAACCATTGTACCTTGTCTCGAGCTACCAATGTTAACCCCTTTTGTACCAGCGATGTCTTTTCAAGGTTATTCTGGTTGCTATGAGACGATTTTATTCAGTTTAATTCAATTCAATTCATATATCTGTATTCACATTAAAAATGTGTATTGTAATGAAAAACTCATACACACAAATCACACACAATAAATATGCATAGTATATTAGAAAATATTTAAAACACATTTGAATTAAATTCAGTAATCCAGATAATCATTCTGTGCATAGTTGGTTTATGATAAAAACACATTATTCCCTAGATAAAAGGCCATCACCTCTGTACCTCATGCCACACAATTCTTTAATTTGTTCACCTAATCGTGTATAGAGCAACTAACAGGCTCCGAACTATCTCACTTAACCTTTTGTACTACCATAGATCCTTCTTAAACTGCACAAAATCGTCTAAATATAGCTATAGTAAAGATGAAAAGTCGTCGCCGGTACATAAAGGGTTAAAGGTAAAGGGACCGCGGTATTTTTGTCACACTAAATTTGATGATCGAATATTGATGTAAACAAACCCTCGTGTGACCCTGTACCGCTCCCAAATCACTGTTTACGCTTGGACAGGTACGGTCGCGCTAATATAGTCATGTCCCAGCCGTCATTATGGTTGACTTGCTGTGTGCTGTATTAATGTCTGTCAGATGTTGAATAGGGTGGGTAAGTGTAGGAACATGTTTGTATATTTCACTCGATATGAAGAAATGAAGCTTAGATATTGCTGATACCAAGTATTGATCAAAACATACTTGGTGCCGAGACATCACTTATTATACTCTATTTTTTTCCAGCTGAGGATAAATTGAATCCCTTGGTAGCTGATTTCTCGATACTTAGTGGAAATATATGAAACTACTATGGCTGTGTGTCGTATTAATGCCAAGTTTTCATTGTTAACATAATATTTCGCTACTAAATCTGCCTTATAGCTGAATAACAAAGATAGAAACATGACAATTTACCATCAGCTGGACAAAAATAGACTATAGTTGCCCACATAAGTTCTGTTCCTCTCCGTGATCGAATACGTGGAAACATAATACGCACGGTTGACTTATGAGTGAGGTTTTGATGCAGTGGTTACCTCATTTGCTTAGTCAACTGATAATTAAAAGAAACCACACTCGCAGTTCATGCAGACTAACTCTATTTTCATACATAATATCACGACGAGCAACATAACTTATGTGGGTAACTGTACACTATTATTTTCAACTCGAGTTCAACTCAAATTTCAATATGAGGAACATTGCATACAGCGTCATGTTTGCAATAAAGTCAGCGGCGTTAAATTGCAAACCTTGATATCACTTTGCCATGTACATTTAATAAAGATTATTTGTGCCACCGTTTAGCACACACACAATTTCGGTATTTTCCGACGCTATATTCGTAACATGGAACACATTTCACTAATATGCAATTCAGTCCTCAAATAAATAATGTTACTGTTTCTTTATAAGTTTCTCATTCTTCTACCTCTTCCTTCTTATTCTCATTTTCTTCTCCTGTTCTCTCTACTTCCTTCTACTCATGCTTTATTATCTATTGTCAGTTATTTTATCTCTCTCCACTTCCATACTTCTCCTCTTGCTTCCTCCATCTTTATTTAAACCCTTTGAGTACCAGCGACGTGTGTTATATTATATTCTAGCTATTTTTAGACGATGTGATGCAGCTTAGGAAGGATCTGTGGTAGTTAAAAAGGGTTGGTTGAGATAGGTAGAAGCCTTATTATTGCTTGAAGTCCTTCCTAAGCTGCATAAGATCGTCCAATAGTTGCCAGAATATGATGAGCAGAATATCCCTGGTACTGAACGGGTTAATATCGCCCTTGTCTATATTTGTTAGTGTTCTTCTCTCTGTGTATCCTCTTAAATTTGCCTGGCTTACTCCACTGTTTCTATCTGTGCCTCACCTACACAGAGAGAGAGTAATCCAGTTTACTCTCACAAACACCCCTTCCTTCTATTAATTTCACTACACTTAACAATCTACACCACACTGCTTTCCAACACACCTAAATTATCCCTAACGTCTCTTGATTTTGGACCTCTATCACTCTTTCAACCTGGGGGGGGGACTTGTTACATGCAGCTTTGCCTTTTGTCTCCTCCATGCAAAAAAAAAAACAAAAAACAAAAAAAAAATCCATGAAAAAAAATAAAATAAAAAAAAAAATCCCCTCGTTTCATTCGTTCTCCTCCCCAATCACACAACAATCCCTGCCCCACACACAGAGTTCCCGGCCACCCTCCATATCCACCAATTTTCTGCATGATTTCCCGGCACCAAATTCACCAAAATATCCTTGATCCCTTCTGTACCGGCGATGTCTTTTTCAGTACGCTCTGGCCGCTATTGGACGGTTTCATTGAGTTTACACAGGCCCACCGGCAATTAACGGGCTTTGAAATATCTCACTTAACCCTTTATACTACCACAGATCCCTCTTTAAAAATCGTCTTAATATATGAATATAACTACTAAAAAGACGTCACCGGTACAGAAGGGGTTATTTCGTGCACAAACAATTTAATATCGAAATGTATTATACTATTAAACCTTCGAAGATACGATGACGCATTTCGTTTATGTTTTCTGGCTATTATTAAATGATTGTATCCAGATTATGAAGGGTATACGGAAGCTAGAGTTAATTTATATAGTCTTCACCCATATCATTCCCACAGACCCTTCCTAAGCTGTATTATCTGTATACAATAGTCAAATGATAGCCAGATTAGATGCGTCATAATCTTCAAAGGGTTAAAATGATGCCCTGTGAGTTCGTGTTGTACAAATATAACGAAATATTTCCAAACATGCAATGCATACGTTTCTCCTTGTTTAAGATTATCCTAGCACAACTTAGCAATGTTTGTCTAAGCAAACTTTATTTCGGTCGTTTATCGCTTTATTTCTGCCAATTCACAAGAAAAAAGTTGATTTGTAAAGGTACTAAACAATTTATGAGTACTGTATTGCTACGTATGAAAAGAACAAAGGCTGAGCCAACCAAATTTTGTGTGTATAAGAATATTAATTTGATTTGCCTTTCGTAGTTCTAGATACACTGACATGTCAGGAAAATGAACACACACACACACACACACACACACACACACACACATACACACACACAACACATCTATTATCTCAACTGGAAATCATCTGCTAACCTAGTATATAATATTTATCTCGTCAAAGAGCTCTTATACAACCTCATGCTTTGGCCCTTATTATAAGATAATAAAAGTTAGAGTTAAGCTACACACTCTTCCTCTGTACATGTTCAGCTTACGGCTGCAATTATCGATAAACCGTTTATTATTAGTATTTATTATTATTACAACAAACATTCTGTCTATACCATTTGTTTTCATAATTATTGTAATTTCTCGTTATAAGCAACAAAAGACGACATAACTTTCAATTACAGCTCGTTATGCCTGATTGTTGTGAAGGATAGGCTGGTGTGGGAGTTGAGAGAGAGAGAGAGAGAGAGAGAGAGAGAGAGAGAGAGAGAGAGAGAGAGAGAGAGAGAGAGAGAGAGAGAGAGAGAGAGTGTGAGTGTGAGTGTGAGGTACTAGGACCAATTCTCTTTCTAATTTACATCAACGACATAGATGAGGGTCTCACCTGCACAATCTCAAAATTTGCTGACGATACAAAAATTGCAAATAGCGTACTCTCAAAAGAACAAGTTGACGATATGCAACACAATCTAGATAAATTGTCATGTTGGGCCCAAATTTGGCAAATGAGTTTCAATGCGGATAAATGTAAAGTACTACATGTCGGATACCTAAATGAGAAAGCAAACTATTCGATGAATGGCACTCCGCTTAAGAATGTAAACAGAGAAACTGATCTGGGAGTAACAATATCGAGTAACCTAAAACCGAGTCAACAATGTTCAGAAGTTGTTAAGAAGGCAAACAAAATAATTGGCTTTATAGGCAGGTCATTTGAGCATAAATCCAAAGAAGTTATCCTAACCCTTTACAATTCCTTAGTCCGCCCTCTTCTGGAATACTGCGTTCAATCCTGGTGCCCTTATTACCAAAAAGATATAAACAAGCTAGAACGAGTTCAACGTAGAGTTACCAAAATGATACCTAGCCTAAAGAACAAACCATACGAAGAGCGTCTTAGAGAATTAAATCTATTTCCTTTAACCCAGCGCAGATTAAGAGGCGACTTAATTCAAGTGTTCAAAATCATCAAAGGCATCGACAATATGAACTGTAGTAAGTACTTCACTATCGACCAATCTAATTACACGCGGGGAAACGGTTGCAAAATTATTGGTAAATCTTTTAACTCGCACGAATCTAAGAATTTCTTCTTCAATCGAGTTGTCAACTTGTGGAATGGGCTTCCCCGAGACGTTATAGACTGCAGCACCGTTGATTCATTTAAATTCCGCCTAGACAAATATCTCGCATCAAACCCGCGACTGACTGCGTTTGTAAATGAATAACTTTATCCTCCCCTCAGTTACTAACCCATCTGTCCCCTACTAACTTCCTAGTCCTGCCACGTTAGTGGCAGGGCAGTAGTTCCCTTTCCAATGTTCCCTTACCCACTCTAAACCACTGTTTGGACACTTGATCCTCAGTGTTTTGGAGGACAAGCAACCTAGAAGGGTCACTAGATCTGTTGTTGCTTGATTTCCTTTGTACTTCCTTTGTACTCCTTTGTGTGTGTGTGTGTGTGTGTGAGAGTGAGATTGAGAGAGAACATCCATATCATAACACGACAATGGAACTCCCCCCAAAAAAACTACCACCAGTATCTTTGACTGATAAAAAATAGGTACCCACGACATTCCTACAAAGGCCCGTTAATAAACTAGGGTATAACATTTTCCGTTTTGGTACATAAACTTTAGACTCCACCACAATTTTGGTAAACAAGAGCCGGCCATATATTATAACTTGGGCCAGTGTCATACAGTTGGGAAGATAGCTTTGTTCCACCCACACAAATATAATGTTTAAAGTGACATTTGTATTATTATTGTATTTTATTGTTGTTTATTGTATTTTATTGTTGTGCTGTATTATTATTGAATTATTATTAAGACATTTGTATTATTATTATTTATGTGTTATTTATTTATTTATTATTTTCTTTAGTGTCCTCCCTAGACCTCCATCAAGCTTACATTCATAACCCCAAGACCAACCACCCTTGCAGATGAATAAGTAATAGGTGTGGTGTCCCGAGTTCGAATCCCGGGAGGACCATAATTATGCTTTCATAAGTTTATTCAAGTGCATTGGGGTTTGTAATTGATGATTAATGTTAAGGGGAGACTGACCGTTTGTTTGGTATATTAATGAATAATTATTCATATATTTTTTTAGTTTCCTCCCTAAATCTCCATCAAGCTTAGAAAAACACCCCCTAGACCCCCCCTTCAAGATTAATGTGTACATTTTTCGGTAAAAAAAATCCCGGCCGAAGGTCGGTTCCTTTTAAAATTGCAGGCTCGCTATCGCTCGCCAGAAAATAATCGACACCTAAATGGCACGAAAGGTCTTAAACTTGACAACGAAATGGGACGGAAGGTGTTAAAATCGCCAAACTAATGAGCTGAACGTCTTATAATTTCAAAACTAGTGGGGCTAAACATTAGGGAGAAGGGGGTCCAGAAAAACGGTCTGCCTCCTCTTAAGAACGGGGTGTTACTTATTTATATCACTGTTGGAACGACTGTTCTATCGATCCTCCACCCTCCCACAACAACTGGTCCTGATGTATAGTCCACCAGGCCACCGCTCTGTCCAGCAACACAATGGAAGGGTCAGGCTGGCTAAACAAACGACAGCCCTGTATTTTTACCGCTCCTGACCACCATTGTTTTTCGCGACCCACCTCTGACCATTCTCACGTACAGTACAGGGGAGGACATCAATTAACCCCTAAACTAACGGGGTAAACATGAGGGAGAAGGGGGGGGGGGGGGGAGGGATACAAAACAACCATCTCTCCTAAAGAAAAAACTTGACGTTTGAACAATTATAGCCTTCAATATAACATTTATAATCACGACACAAAATCACATCCTATCAAATGTGAATGTGTGATTAATGTGAACGTGTGATTAATGTGAACGTGTGATTAATGTGAACGTGTGATTAATCAAAGGATTTCCAAACAAATATGAATTTTCCTCGCGATGCCCACATATCTCTTATATCCCTTGTTTTGCAATACTTTCCAGATGCCACAATGTTTTTCCTAGTTCGAAGGCCTTTCACGCATACATAATTTCAAGCTACGCCAAGATGCAAACAACATATTTTTGTTCATCTGGCTAAACTTGTTCTGGTTTGTATTTATCCCCCGCTTCATATTTCTACATTGGTTTAGTAGGTGATAAAAGTTGGTTTATATGGAGTGGCATTATAATTACCATCTACATATTCCAGTAATTATTCATATTTGCTTGATTATTTCTGTTCAGCTCACAACACTTCAATTGCCAGTGATTAAATATGTCTGCTTAAATATGTTCATGCTTTTCAATAACACAATTACAGAAAGTATTTTAGTGTGATGTATTTTTGGAAGATTTTACGAATAATTAATTTGCTCAACACTCTTAACCAAAATAGCATTGCAATTAGTGCTAATAATACAACGTGGGAGGATTTTTTTTATTGCACTTTATTATAGATATTCAGATTCTCAATATATATAATTTGTTTATTCGACATGTTTTTTTTACCCAGTATATATACATTATGCATATTTTAACCCTTTGAAATTATGACATATTTTGACAGTTTATTCTGGCTATTATTAGACGATTTTATACAAATTACGAAAGATCTGTGGGTGAAAATTGTCTCAATTAACCCTCTGACTTCCATATGCCCTTCCAAATCTGAATGAAATCGTTCTATAATAGCCAGAAAGCAGAATAGATATGCGTAAAAAAAACAAAAAAAACAAAAAAAAAGAAACAAAAAAAAATCTCACTTCCTACAATATTGCCCAGCCTGCAACCCACCACCCATACCGCTATTGTTCTACACGTTCTCTAAACCCACCACCCATACCGCTATTGTTCTACACGTTCTCTAAACCCACCACCCATACCGCTATTGTTCTACACGTTCTCTAAACCCACCACCCATACCGCTATTGTTCTACACGTTCTCTAAACCCACCACCCATACCGCTATTGTTCTACACGTTCTCTAAACCCACCACCCATACCGCTATTGTTCTACACGTTCTCTAAACCCACCACCCATACCGCTATTGTTCTACACGTTCTCTAAACCCACCACCCATACCGCTATTGTTCTACACGTTCTCTAAACCCACCACCCATACCACTATTGTTCTACACGTTCTCTAAACCCACCACCCATACCGCTATTGTTCTACACGTTCTCTAAACCCACCACCCATACCGCTATTGTTCTACACGTTCTCTAAACCCACCACCCATACCGCTATTGTTCTGCACGTTCTCTAAACCCACCTCCCATACCGCTATTGTTCTACACGTTCTCTAAACCCACCACCCATACCGCTATTGTTCTACACGTTCTCTTCTTTCCTTTCAATTGTTTCGGTATTCAGCCTCCTATACTGTGAACGCCATTCCCTTCTACCTTTTTACCTTTCTTTATTTTTCGGGCAGGTGTGGGCGCTAATTATTACCAATCATGTACAGGTAAAAACTATCTCTACACTTAGTCTATAATGTTCAATAATTTCTTTGGTACCTTGAAAACTGAGGATGTAAACTATATCTCTTTATAATGAACTTTATTCGTTAACCCCTTCAGCACAATGATGTAATTTTATTCATACCCTGGTTACTATTAGACTATTTTGTTCCTTCATCTTTTCCTTCCCTTCCTTCACGCCTCATCTTCAGTTTAATTTGTTTCCGTTTAATCTTTTCTATCCACGCTTCATCTTCAGTTTCATTTGTTTTCGTTTAATCTTTTCTATCCACGCTTCATCTTCAGTTTCATTTGTTTCCGTTTAATCTTTTCTATCCACGCTTCATCTTCAGTTTCATTTGTTTCCGTTTAATCTTTTCTATCCACGCTTCATCTTCGGTTTAATTTGTTTTCGTTTAGTCTTTTCTATCCACGCTTCATCTTCGGTTTCATTTGTTTTCGTTTGATCTTTTCTATCCACGCTTCATCTTCGGTGTCATTTGTTTTCGTTTAGTCTTTTCCTATCCACGCTTCATCTTCGGATTCATTTGTTTTCGTTTCATCTTTCCCTTCCCCTCTTCAAGCAAAATCAAGCTTGTGTTGTTCTTTCTGCCTTATTTGTCTTTCGGTTTCCATTTTTACTATTAATATTTTCTTCTCCCGTCTTTCTTTGTTCAGCTTAATTTTGTACGTATATATATTCGCTTCAGTAAATGTATCAACACCGCTGTTCTGCTCTGTCCTTCTCTCTCACGCTGTCTCTCTCTCTCTCTCAGACTCTACCTCATCTGTTTGTGTCCCTGTTCCTCATATAGCCTTTCTTTATATTTATGTGTCCCTGTTCCTCATATAGCCTTTCTTTATATTTATGTGTCCCTGTTCCTCATATAGCCTTTCTTTATATTTATGTGTCCCTGTTCCTCATATAGCCTTTCTTTATATTTATGTGTCCCTGTTCTTTTATTTTCTCACTTCGTTTTCCTTCAAACATATTTTTCTTCTTTCCGATTACCAAATGTTCCTTTCTTCAATCTTTCCCTTCTCTCACTTCTTCATTTTCCCATAATTCATTATCCTCTCTACTCTCTCTCTCTCTCTCTCTCTCTTGTTTGCTTTATCTTATTCTCCTCCTTGCCCTCTCGCCTGTTGCTCTTTAACCTCCCTTCATCCTCTTCAAGTTTTTTTCCCCTCTATTCTCTCTCTCTCTCCGAACGCCGAACGTTTTAAAATCTAAAAACCAATAGTGCTAAACACGAGGGAGAAGGGGGTGTAAAGGGGGGGGGGGGGGGGGGGCGCAGAAAAAGGGCCCGTCCACCCTTAAGCGTTTTTGTTCTGCTATAGTGTTTTGTATTGCTTTGTATCTATTTATTCTCTCTTTGTATCTATTTATTCTCTCTTTGTATCTATTTATTCTCTCTTTTTCTGTCTTCCTCATTTTCTCCATATCATTCCACACCACGTATTAGTGTTTTCTATTTATTTTACTCGGAATTCTTGCTATAGTATTTCTTAATTTATATCTTAAACCCTGTTGTACCAGCGACGTCCATTTAATTATATGCTAGGCATATTTAGGCGATTATATGCAGTTTAAGAAGGATCTGTGATAGTAAAAAGGGTTAAGTGAGAAAGTGTGAAGTCTGTTAATTGCTGCATAAAGTGTGAAGTCTGTTAATTGCTGCATAAAGTGTGAAGTCTGTTAATTGCTGCATAAAGTGTGAAGTCTGTTAATTGCTGCATAAAGTGTGAAGTCTGTTAATTGCTGCATAAAGTGTGAAGTCTGTTAATTGCTGCATAAAGTGTGAAGTCTGTTAATTGCTGCATAAAGTGTGAAGTCTGTTAATTGCTGCATAAAGTGTGAAGTCTGTTAATTGCTGCATAAAGTGTGAAGTCTGTTAATTGCTGCATAAAGTGTGAAGTCTGTTAATTGCTGCATAAAGTGTGAAGTCTGTTAATTGCTGCATAAAGTGTGACTTCGTTAATGGAAAGAGGAGAGGGAGAGAGAGAGAGAGAGAGAGAGAGAGAGAGAGAGAGAGAGAGAGAGAGAGAGAGGTAGATAGAGAGAGAGAGAGAGAGAGAGAGAGAGAGAGAGAGAGAGAGAGAGAGAGAGAGAGAGAGAGAGAATTCATGGGGCACATTATAAAAAATGAGAGAAAGCGTGAGTGTGAGTGAGAGAGAGTTATAGTGGGAGTGAGTGCGAGGAAAAAAAATTTGAAACAGGATCAGCCTAGACGGCCCTAGAGGGTCGCCGGGCACGAGAGGATCGTCGGGCACGAATTGTCCACCCAAAATTAGACCCGGGAATTTCTAAGAGAATGGGTCAATTGTCGGCCGAATTTTTAGGATTACACTCACACACACTCTGTAACCGCGATGTTGAGGGTTCAAATCCACCAGAATCCTAAAGATTTTTTCGGCCATCCGGATGGAGAGCATATATCGTGGTCGCTCCCTTGCCAGGCTTCTCAACTATCAGCTTGTGTTAGCCTACACATACTTCTCACTAGTGCATCTGCGTATGTACGTAATATGGTGAGAACTCAAGCACCTCACGGTCGCCAAAGGCAGCTTGTGACCTCGTAGTTAAAGTAGAATAAATATTGCACTATACTTAGGTTAAAACAAACTCTGTAAATTTTCAGCCTCACGGCTGCAATTGAATAATAAACCGACAATTATTATTATTATTTATCTCCCCCACACGTTCACATACCAGTTAAAGATAAACAAAAAAAATATGTTTTATGTATTTCTGTTTATTTTATTAGTTTCCTTCCTAGACCTCCATCAAACTTAAAAAAAATACCCCTAAGAACCCTCTCCAAGATAAATATGTGCATTGTTCGGTAGAAACATCCGCTTGTCTTCTTCACGCATTTTATCTCCTTTAAAAAAACAAAAAAACAAAAAAAAACACATCTTATTCCACCAACTATAATCAGACAGTGTTGTAAGGTTAGGTTGTGGCAACTTTGGCCAAATATACATAACTGATAGGTGTAGATTAAAGCAAGGTATCTCTTAACCTTGGATTAAAGAAGACCTGCATCACGCGAACGTTTTCTGCTGCGCACGAAATGCATCTCCCGCCTTTACTGTTCACCTGATCCACGCCCAGCATGTTAAGGGGAGGCAGTTGGTCCTCCTCTTCC
Source organism: Paralithodes platypus (assembly GCA_032716605.1). Classification (NCBI taxonomy): domain Eukaryota; kingdom Metazoa; phylum Arthropoda; class Malacostraca; order Decapoda; family Lithodidae; genus Paralithodes; species Paralithodes platypus. The sequence continues at coordinate 4,032,353 of CM064497.1, forward strand.
TCCTCCTCCTTCATGTTTAGCCCTATTAGTTATGGGATTTTAAGACATTTGCCCCATTATTTTGGCGATTTGCAGACCTTTTTCCCCATTTCTTTGCCAATGTTAAGACCTTTCGTGCTATTTAGGTGTCGATTTTTCTTGGCGAGCGATAGCGAGACGAAAAATTTACAAATTTATATCAAAGGGGGGTCTTGTGGGTGTATTTTTAAGTTTGATAGAGGTTTAGAGAGCAAACTAAACCCCTCCTTAAACCATTGAGCCGAACCAGTAAATTATGCTGCACAATACCGTCTGAGCTCTATTAATAGGAAAGACACTTACGGCAGATGGGTCGTTGAGACGAGCTTGACAGGAGAACTCACTAATTAATTGCTCTAGAAGCCAGAATGTCTGACATTTCTCCTGAAACAAGCTAATTTCATGTAAATGCCAGGTATTTACAGCAAGTGTGGAACTCTTGCACATAAACAAACGTCTGTGTGAAGCAGGACTAACAATAAACAATACAAAAGTAATGCCTACTATTTTATACAAAATCGGTTTCTTTACCTCATTAAAATATTCTACGGAACTATATAAAATGTATTACAAATTGAATATAATTCATTATTTGCCGAAGATATTAGTAGGCATAAATCTTGTTAAATTAATGAAATACATCATAAGTATATAAACATATAATTATATAAGTATTGTAAGTATATAAGTATTAGTTCATAATAATGCTCTTATCCCACGGATATTCCATGACCCCCCTGACATCTCCCGACACTCATTGACACCCTTGACTCCCTCGTATTCCCCGGACATCCCCTGACCCCCCTGACACCTTGACACTCAATGACACCCCTTGACTCCCCCTGAAACACCCTGATCCCCCTGAAACACCCTGACACCCCTTGGCTCCCCCTGACACCCCCTGAAACACCCTGACTCCCCCTGACACCCCTTGGCCCCCCTGACACCCCCTGAAACACCCTGACTCCCCCTGAAACACCTTGATCCCCCTTGGCTCCCCCTGAAACACCCTGACACCCCCTGAAACACCCTGACACCCCTTGGCTCCCCCTGAAACACCCTGACTCCCCCTGAAACACCCTGATCCCCCTGAAACACCCTGACACCCCTTGGCTCCCCCTGAAACACCCTGACCTCCCTGATCTTCCTACAGCAGCTCCTCAGGCTGCCACCGCCGTATATTTAACCATTAGACCAAAGGTGGAGCAAACGGTGTCATGTGAGGAGAGCAGAAAGGGGAAGAGAGGGAGGGAGAGGGGAGGAGAGGAGAAGAGAGGAGAGGAGAGGAGAATAGAGAAGAGGAGAACAGGAAGGGCAAGAGACGTAGGGAGAGGAGAGAAGAGGAACAGAGAGAAGAGGAGAGGAGATGAAAGGAATACACAATGAAACAGGTAGAGGAGAGAAGAGGGGAGAGAGGAAAGGGAAGCAAACAGAGAAGAGTAGAGGAGAGAAGAAGAAGAGAAGAAGAGAGGAGAGGAGAGGAGAGGAAAAAATAGAAAAATAGAGGAGAGGAGAGGAGAGGAGAGGAGAAGTGGCAAAGGTAAAACATTGAGGTTAACCCCTTCTGTACAGGCGACGTCCTATTAGTTATATTCTAGCTATATTTAGAAGATTTTGTGCAGTTTAAGAAGGATCTGGGGTAGTAAAAAGGGTTAAGTGAGATAGTTTAAAGCCTATTAATTGCTGGAAGCCCTTTTTAAACTGGATCAAATCGTCTAATAGCAGCCCGAATATAGGTAAAAGGACGGAATCGGTACTGAGGGGATTAAAGGGAGGAGAGTGGAGGTAAACAATGAATACATAGGGAGAGTAAAGGTGAGGGAAGTGAAGAGAGAGGAAGAGTGGAACGGAGAAACTAAGAGAGAGGATGAAGGAAGAGTTGACAGAAAAGAAGCGTGAGGAGAATACAGATGAGGAGAAGAGAGAGGAAGGGGGGGGGGGAGGTGAGAGGATTAGAAAAGAGTAGAGCGAAACAGGAGAGGACGCTAGATTGAAAAGAAAATAGCAAAGGAAAGAAGAGTCGACTCGAGGGAAGAGAGGTTGCTAGGGAAGAGTTTAAACAACGCATGCATGAACAATAAGCAAGGGACATCGAAATACAAAGAGAGAGAGATATAGGAGGAGAGAAAAGTGCGCACTGTGACAGGTAATACATCAGATGTTATCAAGAGAAAAACGAAAAGAGTAAACGAGAATATATATGAGGAACGCACTGAGAAAAGGAGAGATAACATGAAAGGATATACCCAATTACCTTGGATAAAGAACCAGGTGCATCTAACCCATGTTTATATACTTCTGTATATACATATATGTGTGTAATAATAATAATATTAATGATAAACAATACAATATATATATATATATATATATATATATATATATATATATATATAATAGACACAAAGAGCGGTTTTCAAAGAATAAAAATCCAGCTATGTAAATATATATTGTGCATACTGTGCATATATTGAAGGAACATCTGTTACGGTCATGAAGCATATAGACGAGAGAGACCTTTGATGTCTGTGGGTGTGCGTGAGCGTGTGAGTATGTGTGTGTGTATGTGTGTATGTGAGAGAGAGAGAGAGAGAGAGAGCGAGAGAGAGTGTGTAAGGGTCAGAGAAGAGAGTTCGACAGTTAGAATAAATAGGGGTCGAAGCCATTAGAACAAAATAATAACAAAAATATAGGCCAGGAGAGAGAGAGAGAGAGAGAGAGAGGAAGGAAGGAATGCAGGAGCAGGTAATACTGAAATTGGAGAGGGCGCGAGCAGTGGAGTGTGCGAGTCTGAGGGGGATACAAATAGAACGATTTTTAGTTTTCTGGTGTTCTCTTCTCTTATATTCCTCCTTCGTTCCTCTTCTGCATGGTGTAATGGTTTAGATGCTGGTGTTCTGGGTGTGGTGTCCCGAGTTCGAATCCCGGGAGTAGACCATATGCTTTCATTAGTTTATTCAAGTGCATTGGGGTTTGTAATTGATGATTAATGTTAAGAACGGGGCGTTACTTATCTAATATTAATGTTGTTTATTTGTCTCGCCATTCCTACTCTTTACGTTTCTTTCATCTATTTCTTCTTTACGTTTTTTTTTGTTTTTTTTTATGCGTTTACTTAGAGTTTGTATTTAGGTTTTAGATATTACTTCTCTTCGTAATATCTTCTGTATTCTTCATTTTTCTATTATTTTATTTTGTATTTATGTTTTTATTTATTTCGTCTTTACTTTTTTATCTTGCCAGAGTAGGGATACTAATATAAAGGCAAAACTTTAAGATGGGGTTTTGTTTTTCTCATTAAATTGTTTTCTCTTCTCTCCTCTTCGTTAAACCCTTCAGCATCATGGCGCCTTCCTACCTTCTTATTCTGGCTAAAAGTAGATGATTTTATACAGCTTAAGGAGGACCTGTGTTACAAAGAAGGTTTATTGAGATCGTCCTTACCCATTTGAGTCATATAGGCAGATTATAACTAAAGCCAATCGTCTAACGGTAACCAGAATATCCTGAAACTTACGCAATGGGAGGTGAAGGGTTAAGGGGGTGTGTAATGTGTATTGTGTATTCCTATTTGTGGCTCTCTGTTATGACTTTTATGTATATATTCATTTCTTCCTTACCCAGCTTTGTGTTATATCCGTTGAATCTCTCTCTCTCTCTCTATCCCCCCCATGTTGTAATTTTGTCATTGGCTTTCTCCTTTATTAATATTATATTTATATTTACTTTACTGAAAATACAGATTTTCTTGATCAAATTTGAGTTTGTGTTATTTTATTTTTATTATTACAATTATTCATATTATTTTAGTTATTTACTTATTTTTGTTTTGTTTTTGGTCTAACATACCCTGCTTACGAATATTCATTTTGCCTTGATATACATCTTTGCTTCTTATATTTTAGATTTTTTTTAGACCATAATTATGTATTCTTTTATTTTTCCATGTCCTTTTTTTTGTTTTTTTTCCTGTCACGTTCTCTGTTTTTGTTCCTTTATAAACAAGTTTTTGTTGACCGCCTTATTGCTCCCTTGTCTCTCACTCTCTTCTTTACCTCCTTTATTTTGTATATTAATTTTTCCTCCCTTCTTCCTTCCTCTCCTGTCTTTCTCCCTTCCTTCCCGCCTCTTTCCCTCCCTTCTTCCTCCCTCTCCTCTGTCTTTCTCCCTTCCTCCCTCCCTCCCTTCCTTCCTTCCTCTCCTCTCCCTCTCTTCCTTCTTCTTCCATCTCCTCTCTCTTCCTTCCTCCCTCTCCTGTCTCCCACCCTTCCTTCCTTCCTCCTTCCCTCGCTCCCTTCCTCCCTCCCTCCCCTGTCTTCCTTCCTCCCTCCCTTCCTTCCTCTCCTCTGTCTCCCTCTCTCCCTCCCTCTCCTCTCCCTACCTTCCTTCCTTCCTCCCTCCCCTCTGTCTTCCTTCCTCCCTCTCCTGTCTTCCTTCCTTCCTCCCTCTCCTGTCTTCCTTCCTCCTTCCCTTCATCCCTTCCTCCTTACCTCTCCTCTGTCTCCCTCCCTCCCCTCTGTCTCCCTCTCCTCTGTTTCCCTCCCTCCCTCCCTTCCTCCCTCTCCTCTGTCTTCCTCCCTCCCTCCTTCCTTCCTTCCTTCCTTCCTTCCTCCTTCCCATCGCCTGAGTGCCTTGATGCCTTGGACTATTTCACCACCTGCAGCGGAGGAACATTGCCTGACAAATTGGGTGTCAAATGTAGGGCATGGAGAGAGAGAGAGAGAGAGAGAGAGAGAGAGAGAGAGAGAGAGAGAGAGAGAGAGAGAGAGAGAGAGAGCACACGCTTCTAACTGTTGTTGTTTTTGCGTTTGTATGTGGGGGAAGAGGGGGAGGGGGGAATTATATATGGTTATCTATCAATCTGAGAGAAAGTACCCTAAAATGGATGGCCATGGTACAAACTGCTTACAGGCTCCCAGTCATGCCTCCACTAATCACAGTGCCATTTTCTCAATGTGGATCACGACCATTAGCACTGCAGGAGCAGAACCAGGGCAGTCCCTCATCCGGATGGCAGTTCCATCACTATTTTGCTATTTGCTTTACCCCCGTGGGGGCCCTGAACGGAAGCATACCGAGCACAATAGTGTTCTGAAGAGAGGAACCCGTTGGCCACTGCTACAGAAGCTGATTGCACCACCAAAGTGGCGGGCGGTGAGGACGCCGCATCGATCCCTATGCCAAAATAAGAAATTGAAAAAGAGTTAAGTTAGTGTAGGGTTTGCTAAGGGAATAATATACTTTACAATGTTTATTTAGCCAAAGGTTATTTTACATTCCACTTACTATTAGCACAAAGGTCAGTCAAGTATTGGGTCAGCCGTCGTTTTTGTTCATTGTTGAATTTAGCGGTGCGTAACAGTGACATCATTGTAGATATTTTACATATATAGAATGTGTCGTAACTTACAAAGAAAAGCATGGTAACAGTTCTGGCCGAGCCATTTTGGAGCATGAAAGCTCTCTGAAAAGACATACGATATTTAAAATGGTAAAATAATTATAACACAGGCGAACTAAAAATTGCAACAGTATTACGTGTGTGTGTGTGTGTGTATGTGTGTGTGTGTGTGAAGCTGAACAATTAGCACTGGATATGAATACCATGCGCTGAGCAGCACTATATTGACAAAGCTTCAATTATCTAACACGATTACGAATACCATGTAATATAATAATCGTCAGTTACTTTCATATCTCCTATATTGTGTATTTATTGTTTTCCCTTTCATTTGTAAACATTTAAAATAGATAGATAGATAGGCTAGCTATGGAAAATGGTGTGTGTGTGTGTGTGTAGCTGACAAATGTGCACTTGATATGAATACCATGCGTTGAGAAGCACTATATTTACAAAACTTCAATTATCTAACATTATTACGAATACCAAGTAATATAATAATCGTCAGTTACTTTCATATCTCCTTTATTTCACATTTATTGTTCTCCTTTTCATTTGTAAACATTTTTAAAAGTTGTTCACGCTTCCTAACCGCCTCCTGACTCTATGACAACTTACGATAATACGGAAACTTTCAGACTACATCTTGTAACAAGTACTAATGTTTTTGGGGGGAGGACAACTTTCCCTATTATTTCCCTTTTACAGCCCGCCTCCCCCTACCATCCCGCATCTCACACTCAGACTAATTTTCTTTCCAAGTTTACAGATGAAGTTTTTTTTGTTAAGTGTTCACGTGTTTTCCCTACGTTTGACACATTGTTCCCTACCTTTCACACATTTTCCCTACGTTTGACACATTGTTCCCTACCTTTCACACATTTTCCCTACGTTTGACACATTGTTCCCTACCTTTCACACATTTTCCCTACGTTTCACACATTTTCCCTACCTTTCACACATTTTCCCCACGTTTGACACATTTTCCCCTACCTTTCACACATTTTCCCTACGTTTGACACATTTTCCCCTACCTTTCACAAATTTTCCCTACGTTTGACACATGTTTCCCTACGTTTAACACATTTCCCCCTGCGTTTGACACACTTTTCCCTACGTTTGACACATTTTCCTTACGTTTGACACATTTTTTCTCTACGTTTGTCATATGGTTTCCTTACATTTGACACACTTTGTCCTACCTTTGACACATTTTTCCTTACGTTTGACACATTTTCCACTACGTTTGACACAATATTCCCCTACCTTTGACACATTTTTCCTAACGTTTGACACATTTTCCACTACGTTTGACACATTCCCCTACCTTTGACACATTTTTCCTTACGTTTGACACATTATATTTCTCAAGGCTGCATCTCCCACTCACTTGGTATTCCAGAGTCACATCGCCACGTCACTCAGTGTATTCTGTCGCTACTTGTTTTTCTTGTTTATATTTTCCTTTTATTATTTGTTTATTGTTTTTATTTTCCTTTATATAATGGAAGTCTTGATACACTGGACAACGTGGTTATTATGTGTGTATGTGTGAGTGAGTGAGTGTGTGTATGTATGTGTGTACTGTATGTGTGTGTGTGTGTGTGTCAGGATGGAGGGTTGCGGTTGATTGTGTGCGTATTCTGTGCGTGTGTTTTATGTAATGTATAAAATTATCTTCGTGTTAAATGAGTGAGTGTGTTTGTAGATGATCGTGTGTGTGTGTGTGTGTGTGTGAATAGACTGACTGCATTATTAACTGACTGAATCACCGACGAACTAACTGTATAAACACCCAACCGACTGATAAACTCACTGAATATATGCCTGAATGACCCATAAACTGGCCGAATGACTAAATATATAAATTAAATACAAATTGACCATCGAATTAGCGGATTGATGATTGATTGGGCAAGTGACTGACGACTGACTGACATACACATATACCCAAACTCACACTGACGTAGATGTTGATGAGCTGGGAGAGTTATCAATAGAGATGTAATTTTCGTTGCCACAATTATCCATCATCGATGATATTTATCTTTTGATAATTGCATACTATAGGAGAAATAAAAACCACATTCCCCCTGTCTGTCTGTCTGTCTCTCTCTCTCTCTCTATCTCTCTCTCTCTCTCTACAAAATGTCCAAGCAACCAATCAGTCAGACAGTGCCAGAGGTCTGTGATGCATATATTACAGCTCTCAGTGAGTGCATTAAGGGGAGATGGTTCACTTTTTGGGCGATTTGTGCATGTATTCATTATTTGTCTAGTTTCCTCCCTAGACCTCCATCAAATTTAAAAATAACATCCATTAGATCCCCCTTCTAGATGAATTTATACACTTTTCGGTAGAAAATTGTCCTGGCCGAAAGGCCAGTTCTTCCAACATTACAGGCTCACTATCGTTCGCCAGGGAAAAAATCGACACCTAAATAGCACGGAAGGTCTAAATATTGACGAAGAAATGGGGCGAAAGGTCTTAACCATCTCCGACATATGACGCGATGTTGAGCCTATTAGGGATACTTTAAAGCCTTTGTTACCATCAGGGGTATTTAGAAACCTTTAGTTTAGTTACTTCAACCTCTGCAGTTGTCTTTGAGTTAGCTGTGGGCAGAAAACTAATTTTGGAGAGGTATTTATAAGAGTGAGAGAACTCTATTTCTTATCGCTAATCTGGCACGTCTGCGTCATATGAGTCTGCAGGGGTTAAAATCGGCTGACTAATGGGGAAAACATCTTAACATCTGAAAACTAATGTGGCTAAACACGAGGGAGAAAGTGGTCCAGAAAACCGGCCCAAGGTATGAGAACCGCATATAATATTGAAGCTAACTAACATGGAATTATGATCAAGTTGATAATAAAACATGTACCTTGAATAACATTTAATAATTATACTGACGCCAGTAAACCCCCTTCTACAACCAAACATTTCAATATCGTACCAGTCCCCTTCACCAATTATACATAAAGAACATTACATCACATTTACAGGTGTTGAGAAAAGTTCATGAGCTTTTGCGATTTTCTTTATGCAAATGTATCCATTTAGATTGATGTTCATATCAAATCAGCTATATGTTAATGAAAACGTATGGTATAATATTATTTGAATATTAATATACGTAAATGCATTCATTACAATGTTCATACTTGCATAGAGAATATCGTAAAAGCTCTCTAGTCCACTCTGGCTCTGCTGTTGGTGTGGGTGTGGGTGTGTGTGTGTGTGTGTGTGTGTGTGTGTGTGTGTGTGTGTGTGTCTATCTCAACCACTTTGCCTCGGCCGCACAAGGGCTTCCCACATTATCACCTACACATTAACCCCTTCAGTACCATGACGCTTTTTACCTTTGATTATAGCTAACATGAGACGATATTATGCAATTTAAGAAAGATCTATGCTATTAAGGGGGTATATTAAGATCGTATTTACCCCTTTGAGTCCCAGAGATAGATTGAAAGGTAATGATTTTTTTTTTTAATGGTAACCAAAGTATGATGAAAATTACGTCATGGTGTAATACCAACATGCCTGCAACACTGTATCATCAACAAATTATCAGGTGGTTGCCTACTATGTTGTATTTTGTGTTGTCGACGTATTTTGTCGCCAGTGTGGACGCACCTTATCGCTCGCCAGGAAAACAAAATAAGACACCTAAATGGCACACAAGGTTTTAAAATCACCAAACTAATAAAACGAACCTCATATAATCTAAACAGTAATGGGGCCAAACATGAGGGAGAAGGCGGTACAGAAAAACCCCACACCACCCCCTAAATACTGCACTTGTTCTTGCCTATTGCACGCGGAACATCACTTGCTATAAATAAAACTTGACTTAACCCTTTGAGAATCTTGACGTGTGTTAGCAGTTAATTTTGGCTAGCTTTAAACGATTTTATGTAGCTTAGGAAAGACATGTGAGAGTTGAAAGTGTGAAGACTGGCCCAATCAACCCTCTGAGTTCCAAGTGCCCTTCCTGCTCTGAATACAACAATCTAATGATAGCCATAATATACTGTCAAAATGCGGCATAATTCTCAAGGGGTTAACCCATCCTGTACCAGCGTCGGCCCTAATCCGTCACTGTCATCCATCATTAATACGCCCCTGTTCCTGCTAATATCGATCAGGAGCCGCTAACATGACTTGGAGGCAATGCTGCTAGGTGTTAGCAACACTGCTCATAACTCCCTCTAGCCGCTCAAGTCCAGAGACGCAAGGGACTGGAATTCTTGCAGAGAGACTCCAGTCCTGACGGTCTTCTTGACTTACAGTGTGCTGGCTTGATAATCCAATAGGGTTGATAGCCACTGAAGTCCTATTTTAACTAACAGAGACGCTCAGTCACCCCTCAGCTGTTAGTGGTGAGAGAATGCTGTCTCACCACGGAGAAGTCATTTTGGCCACATGAACTGCAAAATGCTCGGGTATAGTAGGGTTAAGATAAGAAAGGTTTACCTAATTCGTCACTAAATATTTATTCACTTGCAAGTGGTATATGCCACTCCGCAAAGCTATTGTCACTGAGCAAATATTAAAATGTAAGGTTTTGACAACTTATCTTTCAGAAAAATAAGATGGTTTCATATACATAATATTCATAATCTGCTCTCAGATCGCCAGTATGGCTTCCTTAAGGGTCGCTCTACTGGTGATCTTCTTTCATATCTTACTAACTCTTGGTCATCCTCCTTTCGGGACTTCGGTGAGACTTTTTCTATTGCACTAGACATATCGAAAGCCTTCGATAGAGTCTGGCATAAATCTTTAATTTCTAAACTACCCTCCTTCGGTTTCTATCCCTCCATCTGTGCCTTTGTCTCTAATTTCCTTTCCGGCCGTTCCATAGCCGCGGTTGTGGACAGCCATTGTTCACTTCCTCACCCTATAAACTCTGGTGTTCCTCAGGGCTCTGTCCTATCTCCTATTCTCTTTCTAATTTTTATAAATGATCTCCTTAACTGTACCTTAATTCCCATCCATTCATACGCAGACGACTCAACATTACACTACTCCATTAGTTTTTCAGAACGCCCCAGCCAGCAATCCCTCAACGACAAACGTAATGAAGCCATAGAACTCTTAAATTAAGATCTAAATACTATTTCCAATTGGGGCAGAGAAAACCTTGTTAACTTTAATGCTTCCAAAACCCAATTTCTCCATCTATCTACCCGTCAGGATCTCCCAGCGGACTATCCCTTATTCTTCAACAATACAAAAATCAACCCTTCATCTTCTCTCAATATTCTTGGTGTCTCTTTTTCTTCTGCTCTCATTTGGAAGGACCATATTACCAGTCTTGCTAAGGCAGCCTCCCAGAAGCTGGGTGTGCTCAACCGCCTTAGGGGGTTCTTTTCCCCTGCACAGCTTCTTGCTCTGTACAAGGGCATAGTGCGCCCTTGTATTGAGTATTGCTCACATGTGTGGGGAGGTTCCTCTCACACCGCTCTCCTAGACAAAGTTGAAAGGAAGGCCTTTCGTATCATTAACTCCCGTCCACTCACCAACTCTCTGCAATCTCTCTCTCTCCGCCGCAATGTTGCATCTCTCTCGCTATTCTATCGCTACTATAATAATCAGTGTTCCTCAGAGCTATCCCAGTGCATTCCACCTCCTTTACGTAGGGCACGTGGTACCCGTCTTGCAACTCAATCCCACCCCTACTCAGTGCAACTCTCCAACCCAAGAGTGAAACTTTACTCTCAAACTTTCTTCTACTCAACAGCTGAGCTCTGGAACTCTCTCCCAGAATCAGTCTTTCCCTCTTCCTATGACTTAAATTGCTTCAAACTCCGTGTGTCCAGGCATTTTGGCTCGAACGTCCCTTGATTTTGGCCCTGTCACTCTTTCAACTATGGGGGAGGCACTCACTATAGGCAGTTATGCCTTTTGCCTCCCTCAATCACATAGAAAAAACAAAAAATACAGTAGTTCGGCATACATATCGATCACTTTCACTTATCAGTGAGCTCGGCTGAAATATTTAAAGGGTGGGGAATAAAATGTTTAAAATGTATTATTTGACTTGTGTCATTTTGCTCATTATGTGTTAGTGGAATAATATTATTTTTCAGCCCAAAAAATCAGCAATGATTCACAGATTCCACAGAAACCAAAGATCAAAATTGTAAGCGCTGATAAATACGGGAGATAGAAATAAATACAGTAGATAGAAATATAAGTAATAGAGAGAGAGAAAGCAGATGACAGGAGAAATTATGATGATGAATGTACACAAATAACTAACGGTCTCTGTTTTCTAAAGGGTCACCGAGGTTACGATGTTTATAGAAGAAAACGACGAAATTGTAGTATTTGATGGATAATTGTTTTATGAATTAATTTATGGATATGCACGAATGTGCCCGAATGAGACAGAATGCTGCCCGATGTATCAGAACCCAGCTCGATCACGGACCGACCACTAAACTTTTGGGCAGCATTCGGCCAAATTTTAGTGCAACGGTAAACTTTGCCGCCTCCCCCGAACCAACCGCAAACGACCTTACCAGAATGAGGGAGAACACTGCCAGAATATATCCGATCTGCTACGCGAACGCTGCCAGAACGCTGTTCGGGTAGCGTTTGGGCTCCAGTTCGGCTATGTGTGATGTCCCTTTAAAAGTAGATATGAGGTGTCTTTGTAAAGAGTTATCCCTCAATGCCTTCACCTGACCTGACCTATTAACACACATAACAAAGCCACTCCTACAGCTTCCTCTCTTTCCAACACCCCTTCGCCCATCTCAATACTCTGCGAAAAGTAGATAGGAGGTGCAGTTGTAAAGAATTATCCCTCAATACCTTCACCTGACCTGACCTGAGCTGATTGATCTCTGTTTCTATAAGGTCACTAGGTCATAACGAAGGTACAATGGGGCTACCAATATTGTCCTGTTAGTCCCTTAACCCCTTCACCCCCATTACGTAGTTTTCATCATATTCTGGGCACCATTAGACGATTTTCTTTAGTTTATAATCTACCTCTACGACTGTAACTGGAGCATTCTGCAGGCGGGTGCCCGACCCCGAAAGGGGTTGAAATAGGGGAGCTATCCCCCCACCAAAGGCGGCTTTCTAGGGCCTTTCCTAGCTGATGCTGAGAGGATTGGGTTCTAGTCATGTGGTGATGGGCTGGTCTATCAGAGTGAGAACTGAGCGATCTCTGCCATACCCATAGCTTACTCTGACTGTTCCTTTAACTTATATATTTTTTAGATCTCAAGTGACGGCGTCTTTTCCGTGGATTGACCTCCCAATCTACCAAGATTGGAAGCCAAAGCATCACATTTTTCCCTTGCCCCTCAACTTTCTCTTCATAATTGCTGAGGGGCACAGGGCCCTGGGTGGGGCTTTGGTTTCCCGGGCGTTTCTGCACCCTCCTCAGCTCCCCGCCATGGAGTGGCTTCGGTCACCCAGGCTTTATTGTGGTCGGCAGGGAGGGTTCTGTGGGGGCGCTCAGTTATGGCCTTGGAATTGCTCGGGGCCTTGGGGCTGTTAGGCCAGGCAGCTTGGGGAACAACAACAACAACAAAACAACGACTGTAATAGTTCATTACTATCTCAATAAACCCTCTTAATAACGTAGGTCCTTCTTGAACTGCATTAAACTCACCTTTAGCCAGAATCAAAGGTAAACAGGAGTCATGGGGCTGAAGGAGATTATGAGCCTATGACGCATTTTCACATTACTTCTGGGTACCATTATCGTCTTGACTTCCTACCCTCGAGTCGGGAGTTTGCGCCCGCTCAAGCATGATTTTTTGTTCTCACTAGCTCAGGTTGGTACCGTTTCTCTTGAGCAAGGGAATAGGTATTGGTCTCTGTTGGTTGTTTTGGCGCTATTTATTCTACTCGAAGGTGGAAAGAAATAGTGCTTCATAAAAGACTTGAGATTATTATTATTGTTATTTGTGTGTGCATCTCAGAATCAGAGAGGGAAAAACTATGTCGATATAAATCTAACCCATAAAATCTCCTTAAGCTTCATAAAATCATCAACTGTTAGCCAGAATGAAAGAGAGAAAAAAACGCGCCATCCTCTACTGATGAAAGCAAATAATAAATGAATCTCTGGTACAAAAGGAGTTAAAATTAATGCGGTTGTGAATCTGGCTTCAGAACGATGCAATTAACCCCTTCAGTACCGGTGACGTTATGTTCATCATATTCTGGACACTATTAGACATCGTCAAATAGTTACCAGAATATAATGGAAATGTCGTATTGAATGGGCTAACCAGGGCCAACGAAATAGGTGTTAATTGAAGTTCTACCCTAACTCTACCTAACCTAACCTAACAGTATTGGTTGAGTTGGTACTGGTTTGAGAGCTAATGGTTCATACTCTGTTTCACCTAACCTAACAGTATTGGTTGAGTTGGTACTGGTTTGAGAGCTAATGGTTCATACTCTGTTTCACCTAACCTAACAGTATTGGTTGAGTTGGTACTGGTTTGAGAGCTAATGGTTCATACTCTGTTTCACCTAACCTAACAGTATTGGTTGAGTTGGTACTGGTTTGAGAGCTAATGGTTCATACTCGGTTTCATTATTCATCTGACGCAAAATTACAATGTTCTTATATCAATTACTCAACTAATACGAAAACATAAATAGAAGTATGGAGATAATTATGAAAACTTGGTAATTATAGGATGGAGGAGTATGATAGTTGAATAAGTTCCAATAATAATATAGTTCCAATAATTATCCAGAAAATAGTTGGTAAGAGATTCAATTTGGCGTCAGCTGAAATTAAGGGGGGTGACCTGTTTTTTTTCTGTCCATTTCTATCTTTCTCTGGCTTGTATCCATTTGGCCCCATTCAGCCTACTGTTGTAAGACATTTATCCCCATCCAGGTGTCAATTTTTTACTGGTGAGCGGTAGCGAGCCAGCATATTTTTTATTTTTGTTTGACAGCAGGCTAAATTTGTACATTTTTCGATAGAAAAATGTCTTCGGCAAAGCCGGATTTCTTCATATAATGCTGGCTCGCTATCGCTCGCCAGGAAGAAATCGACACCTAGATGGGGATAAACGTCTTAAAATAGTTGGCTGAATGGGGCCGAATGGATACAAGCCAGAGAAAGAGAGAAAAGGACAGCAATAACAAAAAGCAGGTCACCCCCCTTAACCCGAGTATAGTACTGGTTGAGAGGTACTGGTTGAAATGATCTACTGGTTGGGAGGTACTGGTTGAGAGGTACTGGTTGAGAGGTACTGGTTGAAATGATCTACTGGTTGGGAGGTACTGATTGAGAGGTACTAGTTGAAATGATCTACTGGTTGGGAGCTACTGATTGAGAGGTACTGGTTGAAATAATATACTGGTTGAGAGGTACTGGTTGAAAGGTACTAGTTGAAATGATCTACTGGTTGAGAGGTACTGATTGAAATAATATACTGGTTGAGAGCTACTGTTTCAAATGGTCTACTGGTACTGGCTGAGGGCTACTGGTTGAAATGGTCTACTGCTACTGGTTGAGAGCTAATGGTTGAAATGTTTTACTGGTACTGGTTGAGAGCTAATGGTTGAAATGGTTTACTAGTTGAACTGTCTAAGCTAACTCTACCTATCCTAACCTAACAGTAGGCCTATTGGTTGAAATGGTCTACTGGTACTGGTTGAGAGCTACTGGTTGAAATGGTCTACTGGATGAGAGCTACTGGTTGAAATGATCTACTGGTACTGGTTGAGAGCTAATGGTTGAAATAGTCTACTGGTACTGGTTGAGAGGTACTGGTTGAGAGCTAATGCTTGAAATGGTCTACTGGTGGAGTTGTCTAACCTAACTCTACCTAACCTAACCTAACAGTAATTGTTGAAATGGTCTACCGGTACTGGTTGAGAGGTACTGGTTGAAATGGTCTACTGATAATGGTTGAGAGGTACGGGTTGAAATGGTCTACTGGTTGAGTCGTCTAATCTAACTGTACCTAACCTAACCTAACAGTATTGGTTGAAATGGTCTACTGGTACTGGTTGAGAGCTACTGGTTGAAATTATCTACTGGTACTGGTTGAGAGCTACTGTTGGACTTGGTCTACTGGTTGAGTCGTAGGGTCACCACCATCTAAACACCTCCACAGCCTAGCCATCATCTGACGGGGAAGGCTTGCAGGAGATTGAGCAGAACACCTTGTTGGCCACAGCAGAACGACAAAGCCACTACCACAGCCATCACAGACACAGAGGAGCAGGTAGTGGATGATAACACAGCCACCACCACAGCCATAACAGCCATAACAGACACAGAACACAAGGAGGTAGTGGCTGAGTTCGATGGCTGTCTCTGTACGGCTGCCACTGTGTCACCAGCTGGAAGACAAAGAAGAGGACCTGGTTATAGTACAGTCAGCCAAATATTATGTCGTGTCTCCGCTGTCACTACGCTTGCTCTCTGTGTGCTGCATTAATGTCTGTCAGATGTTGAATATGGTGTGTATAAATAGGAACATGGTTGTATATCTCACTTTGAACGATGATTTGAACCTTAGATAGCGCTGATACCAATTATTGATCGAAATATAACTACCACAGCTCCTTCCTAAGTTGCATAATGCCGTATGAATATAACTAGAATGTAATACAACACACGTCGCTGGTACTCAAAGGGTAAACTAGGATAAACCTACCGTACTTACCCTCGCTAACGTAGACGAAGACTGAGGAAGCCTGAACGTTCGGTGGCAGACACGAGTAGTTCCCGGAATCCCAACTTCTGACAATGGGGAGAGACGTCAGTAAGGAGGTTTGAGCCCAGATACAGAGAATGGGAAGAGACAAGTAAATACAGCCTATACATTTTTTTGTTGTTTTTTTGTTTTTTTTTAAGAGACAATGAACGGAGGAAGGAAAAACACAGATAAAACAAAAAGGTCAATGTGCCTAAAGGCATCCTCCATTCATAAAATGTTTGTAACAACTGGATTTAAACATTTGTAGATTGTAAGTTTGTGGAAAGCAATTCGAGGGAAGTGAATTCCAAAGAGTAGTAGTTCTAGGGATAAATGAATTTTGATAAGCAGAAGTTCTGCATTGTGGAGGAGAAAGTGTAAATTCATGGGCGCTATCAGCTGCCCTAGTTCTACGGGGAAAGATGTGGAGAGGCGGCACAATTGAAGCAAGTTCCTCGGAACAATTGCTGTGAAAATATCTGTAGAATAATGCAAGGGATGCAACGTTTCTTCGTATGGATAATGTAGGAAGGTCCTGTGTGATTGCAGGGTTATTGATTAATCTAATAGCTTTATTTTGAATTTTGTCCAACTGCCTCAATGCAACCACTCCACTTCCACTCCACAGAGGTGAACAGTAATCCATCTGAGAACGCACATGACTTTTATATATTACGGCCAACTGCTCGTCAGTGAAGAATTATCGAACTCTGTACAGGAGTCCCAGTTTTTTAGAGGCATTCTTAGCAATGCTTCTAACATAATGTGTCCAGCTCAAGTTAGTAGTTAATGTTACACCGAGAATGTCAATACTAGGGGAAGTGGGAATATTTACATAATTAAAAAATATATGGGAGTCAGTGAGATTCTGTCGGTTAGAAAATTGAATGTACTTGGTTTTCTGTGCATTAAAGGAAACTAGATTCTTTTGTCCCCATTCTTCAATTCTAGAAAGGTCCTGGTTCAGAGAAATTGCAGTGCTTATTTTTGAATTTATAAGATCGGGTTGGGTGAAAGAATTGGTAAATGTGAAGGAACTGTGGAGTGTTGAGTCATCTGCATAGGAATGTATTGGATTATGAGTGGTAGATATGAGATCATTGATATGAATGAGGAACAGAGTTGGGGCCAAAACTGATCCCTGGGGAACACCAGCATTTATTGAGTGAAATTGAGAATAAAGGCCATCTACCATTACACGTATTTTTCTGTTATGAAGATAAGAAGAAATTAGTGGAACTAATGATGCAAGGCCGTAGTGTGACATCTTCGACAATAAGGATTGTTGCCAGACTCTATCAAATGCCTTTGATATATCCAGTGCTATTGTATGTGTTTCACCATGTTGGTCAGTAGATGAGATAAGAGACTTAATACAGGTAGACTTAATGATATATAAGTACTTAATAGAGACAGAAACATACGTAATGTTAGAGTATAGAAACAGATAACTGGATTAAACAAGTACATAAATATATAGAGGTGGAATAAGTTATCTTCTACATGTTGATTATATGATTATTATGTGGACATTCGAATACACAAATGAATATATACGTGAACGCATATGCAGTATAAATGGAGGGGGTGCTTTAAAACAAAATGAGAGAGAGAGAGAGAGAGAGAGAGAGAGAGAGAGAGAGAGAGAGAGAGAGAGAGAGAGAGAGAGAGAGAGAGAGAGAGAGAGAGAGAGAGAGAGAGAGAGAGAGAGAGAGAGAGTACAGAATAAGTCAAGCAACAACAGATCTAGTGACCCCTCGAGGTTGCTTACCCTCTAAATATTTGCTGCTCACAGTGTTCAGCAGTGGTTTAGAGTGGGTAAGGGACAATTGGAAAGGGAAGAATTGCCCTAGGCCTAATGTCCCTGACAGGGTTAAGAGATGTTAGTAGTGGGCAATTTGAGTTAGTAATATAACATAAATATAAGGGATCCTTCATGTATCTGGAGACAAGTGAGTAACATCTTAGTTATATATTTATACATGTGGTGATCCTCGATGTATCTCAAGAAAAAGGAGAAAAATTTGTTAATTTACAAATGCAATCAGTCGCGGATTTAAGGCGATAATTAATTAAAGAGTTGTTGCCTTCACTAAATATCGCCGTTACGTTAGCAAGCTTCCACTCCTCTAATATATAAAGTGCACTCTCTGCGAGTCAGTCTGTCTGTCTGTCTGTCTGTTTGTTCGCAAATAGACAGAAGGATCCCCCTCAAGATGGAGAGCCCATACTTGGCATGCGTACTAAGGGGGTGCCAGCAAATTTGCTTTGTCCCCTCACCCCCTGGGGTGAGCAACTATTAGACGATTTTATCCAACTTAGGAAGGACGTCTACCCATTGAAGGGCTACAAACTTTCTCAATTAGTCGTTTTACCTACCATGTACCCTTTCTAAGCTTCATAAAATAGTCTAAATGAAGCTGCAATAAAATTTAAAGATCGTCACCGGTACAGAAATGGTTAATCTGTAATGCTAAAACTTATTTACAATCTCGGATGGAAGTTTTTTCTAAATTACTTTGCAATAAACCATGTTTCTCTATTAATTCTGAACATTGCTGGGAATCCTGTGTATGTATAACCAATCAAGTAGTTTTAATATTTGCTCGTATGAATTTCCAGAGAAGAGCTTTCCCTACAAATCTCCTTTGATCTCCCTAGATTAGTCTCCCAATCGATGGAATTAATTTCGTATCAGAGTGGTAACCCTTATATATTAGCTATATGTGTATAATTATGGTTTGTAAAGGATATCCCTTAAATATTCTTTAAACTGCCTTGATGGTGTAATGGTTAGAGTGTTTAAAATCTGTATGTGGTAACCCAGGTTCGATTCCCGGTGGATCACATGCTTGCTTTCATTATTTTATTTGGGAGGTGTTTGGTGTTGGAGTAAAATTAATAAAAATCGATGGCATAATTATTAGATATACTGTATATATGATGTTGACACTATTACTTAAACAACCACCAAATTATAAACAACAAGATGAAAAATTAATTGAGGAAGATGTAAAAACAGGTACACATTGGTAGAGCTAGCAACAAGAATCCCTATCAAACTACCAGACAATTCATTAACCCCTTCTGTACCGGCGACGTCTTATTAGATTCATTCTAGCTATATTTATATGATTTTGTGCAGTTTAAGACAATGTGTGATAGTAAAAATGGTTAAGTGAGATAGTTCGAAGTTTGTTAATTGCTGGAGGCCCTATGTAAACTTGTAAGCAGAATAAAATCGTCTAATAGTAACCAGAATATATTTAAAGGACGGCACCGGTAATGAAAGGGTTAAACAGATAAGCTCCACGTTCCTCCTCCCCCTCTCCCCTCACCCAACATCTCCCCACTCCCAGCTCCCCGTTCCTCCTCCCCCTCTCCCCTCAACCCCCATATCCTCACTCCCAGCTCCACGTTCCTCCTCCCCCTCTCCCCTCACCCAACATCTCCCCACTCCCAGCTCCCCGTTCCTCCTCCCCCTCTCCCCTCATCCCCCATCTCCCCACTCCCAGCTCCACGTTCCTCCTCCCACTCTCCCCTCACTCCCAGCTCCACGTTCCTCCTCCCCCTCTCCCCTCACCCCCCATCTCCCCGTTCCTCCTCCCCTCTACCCTCACCCCCATCTCCCCACTCCAAGATCCCTGTTCCTCCTCACCCTCTCTCCACTCCCAGCTCCCCGTTTCTCCTCCCTCACTCCCCATCTCCCAGCCCCACGTCCCCCCTCCCACTCCCAGCTCTCCCCTCCCCCTCTCCCCCCACCCACAGCTCCCCGTCTCCCCCCCTCCCCCCACTATACCATAAACCTAACCCAGTGGACCTTTGGTGGCCCAGGCTGGCATATATGGTCGCGGGTTTTGGCACAAGTCTGGACCCTCACTATGATTGGCCTCCTCTGCCGCCTCTGCTGCCACACTTTGTTATGCAACCCAGGTGTCCCGTTCAGGCAGTTTCCGGACGACTTATAACCTCTTCACCACCCTTATAACCTCTTCACCACCCTTATAACCTCTTCACCACCCTTATAACCTCTTCACCACCCTTACGTAATTCTCATCATGTTCTGGTTACCATCAGACGATTTGTTGTTAGTTTGTACTCACCTATACGACTCAAATAGATAGCCCATCGACTAAATTGGGTAAAGGACTCGAGGATTACAATGGGTGGAACACTCACCCTTTCTGTACCGGTAATTTCATCTTTATTATATCTTAGCTACAATTTAGACGATTTCATTAAACTTAGGAAGGACGTCTACCAATCAAAAGGTTACCGACTATCTCAATTAATCCTTTTAGCTATCATTTATCCTTCCTAAGCTTCATAAAATCGTCTAAATGTAGCTGAAAACAAAAACAAAACGTCGCTGGTACAGAAGGGATTAGGGAAATTATGATCACGACTTTGCAAACTGCCCGAACTCGGTTGCATAGAAAACGTGTCTGCCTGTGGCCCAGTTGCTGAAATCGAATATATTTTTTTCCCATTTTTGTATTGGTTTGTATATTTTTTTTATTTTGGTTTGGTTGGGTTGTTTCCTGCGGCATGGAAAGGTTTTATAGAGCATGTGTTTAGTGGTTGGCTGGGATGTGTGTGTGTGTGTGTGTGTGTGTGTGTGTGTGTGTGTGTGTGTGTGTGTGTGTGTGTGTGTGTGTGTGTGTTACTCAGTTACTCAGTTACTTGTTCGTCAAGGGGAATCCACGCAATGCGAGCTAAGCTCATTATTATCGCGCCTCCTTAACTGGGAATGTATTGCGTGAAATGCATGTTAAGTGTTTTATGTACTGTTGGAATGGCTGTGGATGTGTGTGTAGTCTGTATTTTAGCCAATTGGCGACATCGGAAACGAAGGCTTAGGGTGGATCTGTATGGTACCATTCTCACTATAGACGGTACCGTCTCGCCCGAAGGCTAGGTAGCCATCAGCTTAGGTGAACCATATGATACCCATCTCGCCTTGTACCATTTTTGCCAACCCCAGATGGGACGTCACAACGTCGTCCACTTATTCCAGGTACCTATTTACAGCTAGGTAAAACTGAGGCTAACACATGAAAGGAGACAAGCACAATTTGTCTCCGCCCGGCCGGAGATTGAACCCCCGACCCCTCGTGTGTGAGACGAGAGCTCTACCTACTAGGCTACGGGCTGTGTGTGTGTGTGTGTGTGTGTGTGTGTGTGTGTGTGTATATATGTGTGTGGCTGTGTGTGTGTGTGTGTGTGTTTGTGTGATTGGTTGTCTGTGTATATGAGTTTGTGTGTGTGTGTGTGTTGAGTGTATCTCTGCATGTAATTGGTTGTCTGTGTAAATGAGACTGTGCGTGTATGTGTGTTTGTGTGTGTTTGGTTGTCTGTGAGTGTATGTTTGAGCAAGACAGCTTGTGTAGATGTTTCTGTGCCTGTCCATATAGTTCTATGTGAGACTGTATGTGCGTAGTTCTGTATGTGTGTGCGCGAGTGTATGTGCATGTGCGTGTGTGAGTGCTTACAAGAGTGCCTTCCTTTCTTATTTTGTTTTTCTTCCATTTTGGCTTCTAAAAGGATTGCTGGGAAGCCTCGACAGAACAAACTTATACAAAGGAATACAAAGGAAGGCAAGCAACAACAGACTTCAACCATCACTCCTCTCACACTATAACAGGAATTTCTTCTCAATTTTATTTTATCTGCAGTTTGTGAATTACGGGGAGATTTGTATGCTTTTGTATGCATATGTTCATTTGTATGCTTTTGTATGCATATGTTCATTTGTATGCTTTTGTATGCATATGTTCATTTGTATGCTTTTGTATGCATATGTTCATTTGTATGCTTTTGTATGCATATGTTCATTTGTATGCTTTTGTATGCATATGTTCATTTGTATGCTTTTGTATGCATATGTTCATTTGTATGCTTTGTATGCATATGTTCATTTGTATGCTTTTGTATGCATATGTTCATTTGTATGCTTTTGTATGCATATGTTCATTTGTATGCTTTTGTATGCATATGTTCATTTGTATGCTTTTGTATGCATATGTTCATTTGTATGCTTTTGTATGCATATGTTCATTTATTTATATTATCTATCAATTAGACCTCCCTAGATCTCTATCAAACTTTGAAAGATACCCCAAAGACCCCCGGGCTTCGAGGAAAATTGTCTTTTTAATTTGGGAAGGAAGTCTCATGGTCTGGATGTTCTTCTGGCCAGCTGATTACCAATAATTCCTCGCATAATCGTCTGGTGGTTGATCAACATAATCGTAATACAAGGGTATATGAACATAATCGTTGGTACAGCTGCCCACGTGAATTCGTAACCACTACAAGGGTTTGTATGATAGTAAACACAGCAGAATAATTTGTTATAAAACCGTTAGTTAAACATCTGAGTTAATCAT
Source organism: Paralithodes platypus (assembly GCA_032716605.1). Taxonomy (NCBI): domain Eukaryota; kingdom Metazoa; phylum Arthropoda; class Malacostraca; order Decapoda; family Lithodidae; genus Paralithodes; species Paralithodes platypus. Next base: position 4,054,868 of record CM064497.1, read on the forward strand.
CGCATAAAATAAAATACTACCAAGTCAAACATAGCTATTTGTTTTAGTCTATACTCTAAGTTAACCCTTAGCAAATACTATGAGGCATTTCGTTAATGTGTGGGTTATATTTGTGCTATTATTAGATGATTTTTTATTTACCTTATGAAGGGCATATGGAAGTCAGAGGGTTACTTGAGATAGTCTTTGCCCTATAAATTCCTACAGATCTTTCCTATGCCGAATAAAATCGGCTAATGATGGCCAGCATATACTGTCAAAATGCGTAATAATCTTCAGAGGGTTAAGGAGTTGTTGTTGTTGTTGTTCTTCGCCAGGCTGTCTGGCCGAACAGCCCCAAGGTCTCGAGCAAGGCCAAGGCCATAAACGAGCGCCCCCACAAAATCCTCCCTGCTTACCAATAACAAAGCCCGGGTGACCGGAAGCCACTCCAAGGCAGGGAGCTGAGGAGGGTGCAGAAACGCCCGAGAAACCAAAGCCCCACCCAAGGCCCTGTGCCCCTCAGCAATTATGAAGGGAAAGTTGAGGGGTAAGGGAAAAATGTGACACTTTGGCTCCCAATCTGCCAACTTCTAGGTTGGCAGTAGGGAGGTCAATCCACGGAAAAGACGCCGCCACTTGAGATCTAGAAGATATATAAGTAAAAGGAACAGTCAGAGTAAGCTATGGGTATGGCAGAGAAAACTCAGTTCTCACTCTGATAGACCAGCCCATCACCACATGACTAGAACCCAATCCTCTCAGCATCAGCTAGGAAAGGCCCTAGAAAAGCCGCCTTTGGCGGGGGGATAGCTCCCCTATTTCAACTCCTTTCGGGGTTGGGCCCAAGGGTTAAGGAGTTGAAACAAATGATGTGGGCCACTAAACGATACAATTGCCGCTGCTATAGGGCTGCTATAGGGCTGCTATAGGGCTGCAGTATAGTATATTATAGCGGTGCGAGCATTAACCAGGTTTACGATATGGTTACTGCAGCTGTAATACGGTTGGCTGGAACATATTACACACACACACACACACACAAACACACACACACACACACACACACACACACACACACACACACACACACACACACACACACACACACACACACACACACACACACAGCCCGTAGCCTAGTAGGTAGAGCTCTCGTCTCACACACGAGGGGTCGGGGGTTCAATCCCCGGCCGGGCGGAGACAAATTGGGCTTGTCTCCTTTCATGTGTTAGCCTCAGTTCACCTAGCTGTAAATAGGTACCTGGAATAAGTGGACGACGTTGTGACGTCCCATCTGGGGTTGGCTAAAATGGTACAAGGCGAGATGTGGTATCATATGGGTCACCTAAGCTGATGGACTACCTAAGCCTTCGGGCGAGACGGTACCGTCTATAGTGAGAATGGTACCATACAGATCCACCCTAAGCCATCGTTTCCGATGTCGCCAATTGGCTAAAATACAGACTACACCACACATCCACAGCCATTCCAACAGTACATAAAACACATAACATGCATTTCACGCAATACATTCCCAGTTAAGGAGGCGCGATAATATGAGCTTAGCTCGCATTGCGTGGATTCCCCTTGACGAAAACAAGTAAACTGAGTAACACACACACACACACACACACACACACACACAACACACACACACACACACACACACACACACACCATTAACTGAGTAACTGAGTAAACACACACACACGAGGGACTAACAAGCTACATGCGCATGTTTGCGGACGATGCTAAGCTGCTTAAAACGATCAGAAACCCAGGAGGATTGCCTTGAACTTCCAAGCAGATTTGCAAAAGATCCATGAATGGCGCATCAAATGGAATATGGAGTTCAATGCAGGGAAATGTAAGACTCTAGAAATGGGTAAAAGCAAGTACAGACCTAGAAAAGATTATAAACTAGGAAAACGAAGTGATTCCCAAAGCAGAAAAAGAAAAAGACTTGGGGATAAAATTTAAGGATAACATGTCTCCAGAAAGCCACGTAAATAAGATAGTGAGAGAATCACTAGCACTATTGGCAAATATCAGGATGTCTTTCAATTATCTTAATGAAAACACCATGAAACAAATAATAACGGCAATAATAAGACCCAGGATGGACTGTAGTGTGGTCCCCTCACATGAAGAAACATATCCACAAAATTGAGAGGGTACAGAGAGCAGCTACGAGGATGATCCCAGGTTTGGAAAATTAGGAGTACCAAGAGAGGCTCGAGAGATTGAATCTACCTACACTGGAACAAAAAAGGAAACGAGGACAGCAAATTCAGATATACAAATGGGTTTAGAGGTATTGACAAAATCGACCAAGAAAACTTCTTAGAGAGGGATGGAGGTGAGAGAACAAGAGGTCACAGCTACAAACTGAAAGTGCCTAATAGTAAATCTTGTCTGAAAAGTAAAAGATTTCCTACCAACTCGATTAGTGGGTGGAACAAATTGCCAGCCGAAGTAGTGTCTGCACCATCAGTGCATAGTTTCAAAGCACGGTATGACAAACGTATCTTAGGAGGCGGGAATTAACGAGCATGCTCACTCCTGCAAATACACTAGAGTAAGTACACACACACACACACACACACACTCACACACACACACACACACACACACACACACACACACACACACACACATATAAACTAGGAGAATGAACGATTAACCCCTCAGAGAAAGAAAAGGACTTGGGCATTATAATACAGGGAGATCTTTCACCCGAGAGCCATATTAACAAAATTGTGGGAGAAGCTTATGGCCTGTTGAATAAAGTAAAAATAGCATTTAACTATTTGAATGAAGAGATGCTAGTAAATATAAGAAAATCAATGGTGAGACCTAAATTGGAATATGCGGCAGTGGTGTGGTCACCCCATCTTAAAAAACACATAATTAAGTTGGAGAAAGTACAGAGAGCTGCAACGAAGATCATTCCAGAACTAAGAGAACTGACATATGAAGAGAGATCAGAGAGATTGAACTTGCCAACTCGAAAAGAGAAAGAGGGGATATGATTATGATGTATAAATGTGTTAGGGGATTGGAAAGGATAGACAAGGAGGACTTTATCCGAGAGGGAGAGATAAAGGTATCGAGGACTAGAGGACATTAGTTGCAAAGTTAAAGAGAGAAGTCCGATGTAAAGGAGAGAATGTGAGGAAATTCAGCTTGTCCATATAGAAGAAAGTATTAATATGTGGAAACAAAAAAAAATCAGTTGGATGATGAAGTGGTGAAGGTGCGGGGAATAAATCTAAAATTTTTTAAAGCCAAATCAGGATAACAGAATCCTTTGAAGAGGCGGTGGACAATACGAGCCTAAAATCAAAAGCTCAAATCCTGTATACTACATTATTTTAGCCGTGAGCACCGCAGCGCGCGCACGCGCGCGCGCACTATTAACACCCCACACCACCACAACCACAACACACACCCCACACACCACACACACAACACACCACACCACTAACTATGCACTAGTAATGGTGAGCCTAGAGTGAGTCCTCGGTTTCCCTCCACATGAGTCTCTACACTGAGTCTGGTATCATAGTTCACACATCTGTTTCATCATGGTACACCCCCAGAACACAACCACGAAGGACTACCCTGCGGGAGGAGCGCGGATAACACAATTACCATTAACCCTTGGAGAGTACCAGCGAGCACGTATGGTATATTTCAGTCTAGTTATATTTAGACGATATTATTGAGTTTAGGAAGAAATTTGTGGTACGTTAAACAGGGTTGGTTGAGATTTAAGTAAATGGTTGAAGCATTATTATTGCTAGAGGGTCCTTCCTAAGCGAATAAAAATCGTCTTGTTATGTAGTCATAGAATTAAATGAAAAAAGTATGACGTCGTCGCCGTGTTACAGAAGGGCGGGTATACATTCCTATCCTACCAAAGAAATTATTATTAGAATAAACTGTTTAGGTTTTTAGGCTACAGGAAAATTGCAGATAACTGCTTCCAAATCTCAACATTTCCAGATAAACTGCTTTCAAATCCAAATTTCCTTGAAGGGATCTACATTAACCTAAGAAAAAACATATGAATTTCTTTAAAAAAGGCGAATATAAATCTGTGGTCCCTTTTTAAAGGGGAGGTATTTAAGAGGTTTGTTCCTTAGACCTCCATCAGAGACTAAAATTACCAAAACCCGCTTGAGTCCGCTTTCAAGATAAATTTGTACAATTTTCGGTAGAGAAAAATTTCCCGGCCGAATGAGGCCGGTTCCTCTTAAATTACAGGGCTCGCCTATCGCTCCGCCAGGATAAAATCGACAACCTGAATTCGCCACGAAAGGTCTTAATATGGGGTGGGGGGGGGGGGTTTGGAAAGTTCTTTAAAAAAAAATCGCGCTAACTAATGGGGAAACTAATATGGGGCCGGCCAATACAACGTTTTTATAATAATCAAAATCAATGGGGGCCTAAACATGAGGGAGAAAAGGGGGTCAAGAAAAAAATCCCTCAAGTGGGAGATCTCCCCGTAAATTACATTAATATGTAACTTGTCATCCCATCCGATAAATACTACTTTGATAACTAAACTATTATTGTCGTACTTAAAAATATTCGGGCACTATTAGAGGAGGTGAATTAACATATTTTG
>CM064497.1:4059582-4149582 GCA_032716605.1 Paralithodes platypus
ACTGCAATACTGCACTGAACCCTCTGAGTTCCAAGTGCCCTTCCTGCTCTGAATACAACAATCTAATGATAGCCATAATATACTGTCAAAATGCGGCATAATTCTCAAGGGGTTAAACCCATCCTGTACCAGCGTCGGCCCTAATCCGTCACTGTCATCCATCATTAATACGCCCCTGTTCCTGATAATTATCGATCAGGAGCCGCTAAACATGACTTGGGAGGCAATGCTTGCTAGGTGTTAGCAACACTGCTCATAACTAACTCTAGCCGCTCAAGTCCAGAGACGCAAGGGGACTGGAAATTCTTGCAGAGAGACTCCAGTCTGGACGTTCTTCTTGAATTACCGTGTGCTGGCTTGATAATCCACTAGGCTTGATAGCCACTGAAGTCCTATTTTAACTAACAGAGCACGCTCAGTCACACCTCAGCTGTTTAGTGGTGAGAGAATGCTGTCTCACCACGGAGAAGTCATTTTGGCCAGAGGGATACCGAACTGCAAAATGCTCGGGTGATCGTAGGGTTTAAGATAAGAAAGGTTTACCTAATTCGTCACTAAATATAGATTCACTTGCAAGTGCGTCTGCCACTTGCGAAGCTCTTGTCACTGAGCAAATATTAAAATGTAAGGGTTTTGAAAACTTATCTTTCAGAAAAAAAAGATGGTTTCATATACATAATATTCATAATATGCTATCGAATAGCCAGTATGGCTTCCTTAAGGGTCGACTCTACTGGTGATCTTCTTTAATATCTTACTAAACTCTTGGTAATCCTCCTTTCGGGACTTCGGTGAGACTTTTTCTATTGCACTCGGACATTATTCGAATGCCTTCGATAGAGTCTGGAATAAATCTTTAATTCCTAAACTACCCTCCTTCGGTTTTCTTATCCCTACATCTGTGCCTTTGTCTCTAATTTCCTTTCCAGCCGTTCCATAGCAGCGGTTTTGGACAGCCATTGTTCACGCCTCACCCTATAAAACTCCTGTGTTCAAAGGCTCTGTCATATCTCATATTCTCTTTCTACTTTTTTTAAATGATCTCCCTTAACTGTACCTTAATTCCCATCCATTCATACTCAGACGACTCAAACGACTATACTCCATTAGTTTTTCAGACGGCCCCAGCCCAGCACTCCCTCCACGACAAAACGTAATGAAGCCATAGAACTCTTAAATTAAGATATAAATAATATTTCCAATTGGGGCAGAAGAAAACCTTGTTAACTTTAATGATTCCAAAACCCAATTTCTCCATCTATCTACCAGTAAGGATCTACCAGAGGACTATCCCTTATTCTTCAACAATACAAAAATCAACCCTTCCTCTTCTCTCATTATTCTTGGTGTCTCGTTTTCTTCTGATCTCATTTGGAAGGGACCATTATTACCAGTCTTGCTAAGGCAGTCCTCCCCAGAAGCTGGGTGTGCTCAAACCGCACTTAGGGGGTTTTTTTCACCTGCACAGCTTATTGCTCTGTACAAGGGCATAGTGAGCAATGGTAGTGAGTATTGTTCACATGTGTGGGGAGGTTCCTATCACACCGCCTCTCCTAGACAAAGTTGAAAGGAAGGCCTTTCGTAGAATTAACTCCCGTCCACTCACCAACTCGCTGCAATCTCTCTCTCTCCGCCGCAAGGTTGCATCTCTCTCGCTATTCTAGCGCTACTATAATAATCAGTGTTCATCAGAGCTATCCCAGTGCATTCCACCTCCTTTACGTAGGGCACGTGGTACCCGTCTTGCAAACTCAATCCCACCCCTACTCAGTTGCAACTCTCCAACCCAAGAGTGAAACTTTACTCTCAAACTTGCGCTACTCAACAGCTGAGCTCTGGAACTCTCTAAAAGAATCAGTCTTTCCCTCTTTCTATGACTTAAATTGCTTCAATCTCCGTGTTTCCAGGCAATTTGGGTCGAACGTCCCTTGATTTTGGCACTGGTCACTCCTTTTCAAATATGGGGGAGGACAATCACTATAGGCAGTTATGCCCTTTTGCCTCTATCAATCACATAGAAAAAAACAAAAAATACAGTAGTTCGGCATACAGATCGATCACTTTCAATTATCCGTGAGCAGGCTGAAAGATTTAAAGGGTGGGGAATAAAATGTTTAAAATGTATTATTTGACCTTGTGTCATTTTGCTCATTATGGGTTAGTGGAATAATATTATTTTTCAGCCCAAAAAATCAGCAATGAAGTCACAGATTCCACAGAGAACAAAGATCAAAATTTTTAGCGCTGAGAAATACGGGAAGATAGCAATAAATACAGTAGATAGAAATATAAGTAATAGAGAGAGAGAAAGCATGATGACCGGGAGAAATTATGATGATGAATGTACAAAAATAACTAACGGTCGCTGTTTTCTAAAGGGTCACCGAGGTTACGATGGTTTATAGAAGAAAACGACGAAATTTGTAGTATTTGATGGATAATTGTTTTATGAATTTAATTATGGATATGCACGAATGTGCCCGTATGAGACAGAATGCTGCCCGATGTATCAGAACCCAGCGCGATCACGGACCGACCACCTAAACTTTTGGGCAGCATTAGGCCAAATTTTAGTGCAAACGGTAAACTTTGCACGCCTCCCCCGAACCAACCGCAAACGACCTTACACGAAAATGAGGGAGAACACTGCCAGAATATATCAGATCTGCTACGCTGCACGCTGCCAGAACGCTGTTCTGGGTCAGCGTTTGGGCTCCAGTTCGGCTATGTGTTGATGTCCCTTTAAAAGTAGATATGATGGTGTTCTTTGTAAAGAGTTATCCATCAATGCCTTCCAAAAAAAACTGACCTGACCTATTAACACACACAACAAAGCCACTCCTACAGCTTCCTCTCTTGCCAACACCCTTAGACCATCTAAATACTCTGCGGGAAAAGTAGATAGGAGGTGCAGTTGTAAAGAATTATCCCTCAATACCTTAACCTGACCTGAACTGAGCTGAATTGATCTCTGTTTCTTATAAGGTCACTAGGTCATAGACGAAGGTACACATGGGGCTACCAATATTGTCCTGTTAGTCCCTTAACCCCTTCACACCCATTACGTAGTGTTCATCATATTCTGGGCACCATTATGACGATTTTCTTTAGTTTATCATCTACATCTACGACTGTAACGGGAACATTCTGCAGGCGGGGGGCGGTGTGCCCGACCCCGGAAACGGGGTTTGAAATAGGGGAGCTATCCCCCCGCCAAAGGCCGGGGCTTTCTAGGGCGCCCTTTCCTAGCTGATGCTGAGAGGATTGGGTTCTAGTCATGTGGTGTGATGGGCTGCGTCTATCAGAGTGGAATCTGAGCGATCTCTGCCACACCCATAGCTTACCTCTGACCTGTTCCTTTAACTTATATATTTTTTAGATCTGCAGTGACGGCGCCGTTTCCGTGGATTGACCTCCCAACCTACCAAGATTGGAAGGCCAAAGCAGCACATTTTTCCCTTTGCCCCTCAAAACGTTCTCTTCATAATTGCATGAGTGGGCACAGAGGCCCTGGGTGATGGGGCTTTTGGTTTCCCGGGCGTTTCTGCACCCTCCTCAGCTCACCGCCATGGAGTGGCTTCGGTCACCAAGGCTTTAGTTGTGGTCGGCCAGGGAGGGTTCTGTGGGGGCGCTCAGGTGAGGGCCTTGGAAATTGCTCGGGGCCTTGGGGCTGGTAGGCCTCAGGCAGATTGGGGACCAACAACAACAAACAACAACAACAACAAACGACTGTAACGGTTCATTACTATCTCAATAAACCCTCTTAATAACATAGTGTCCGTCTTAAAACTGCATTAAACTCACCTTTAGACAGAATCAAAGGTAAACAGGAGTCATGGGGCTGAAGGAGATTATGAGCCTATGACGCATTTCACATTACTTCTGGGTACCATTATCGTCTTGACTTCCTACCCTCGAGTCGGGAGTTTGCGCCCGCTCAAGCATGATTTTTTGTTCTCACTAACTCAGGTTGGTACCGTTTCTCTTGAGCAAGGGAATAGGTATTGGTCTCTGTTGGTTGTTTTGGCGCTATTTATTCTACTCGAAGGTGGAAAGAAATAGTGCTTCATAAAAGACTTGAGATTATTATTATTGTTATTTATGTGTGCATCTCAGAATCAGAGAGGGAAAAACTATGTCGATATAAATCTAACCCATAAAATCTCCTTAAGCTTCATAAAATCATCAACTGTTAGCCAGAATGAAAGAGAAAAGAACAAAAAACGCGCCATCCTCTACTGATGAAAGCAAATAATAAATGAATCTCTGGTACAAAAGGAGTTAAAATTAATGCGGTTGTGAATCTGGCTTCAGAACGATGCAATTAACCCCTTCAGTACCGGTGACGTTATGTTCATCATATTCTGGACACTATTAGACATCGTCAAATAGTTACCAGAATATAATGGAAATGTCGTATTGAATGGGCTAACCAGGGCCAACGAAATAGGTGTTAATTGAAGTTCTACCCTAACTCTACCTAACCTAACCTAACAGTATTGGTTGAGTTGGTACTGGTTTGAGAGCTAATGGTTCATACTCTGTTTCACCTAACCTAACAGTATTGGTTGAGTTGGTACTGGTTTGAGAGCTAATGGTTCATACTCTGTTTCACCTAACCTAACAGTATTGGTTGAGTTGGTACTGGTTTGAGAGCTAATGGTTCATACTCTGTTTCACCTAACCTAACAGTATTGGTTGAGTTGGTACTGGTTTGAGAGCTAATGGTTCATACTCGGTTTCATATTCATCTGACGCAAAATTACAATGTTCGTATATCAATTACTCAACTAATACGAAAACATAAAATAGAAGTATGGAGGGATAATTATGAAAACTTGGTAATTATAGGATGGAGGAGTATGATAGTTGAATATAGTTCCAATAATAATATAGTTCCAATAATTATCCAGAAAATAGTTGGTAAGAGATTCAATTTGGCGTCAGCTGAAATTAAGGGGGGTGACCTGTTTTTTTTCTGTCCATTTCTATCTTTCTCTGGCTTGTATCCATTTGGCCCCATTCAGCCTACTGTTGTAAGACATTTATCCCCATCCAGGTGTCAATTTTTTACTGGTGAGCGGTAGCGAGCCAGCATATTTTTTATTTTTGTTTGACAGCAGGCTAAATTTGTACATTTTTCGATAGAAAAATGTCTTCGGCAAAGCCGGATTTCTTCATATAATGCTGGCTCGCCTATCGCTCGCCAGGAAGAAATCGACACCTAGATGGGGATAAACGTCTTAAAATAGTTGGCTGAATGGGGCCGAATGGATACAAGCCAGAGAAAGAGAGAAAAGGACAGCAATAACAAAAAGCAGGTCACCCCCCTTAACCCGAGTATAGTACTGGTTGAGAGGTACTGGTTGAGAGGTACTGGTTGAGAGGTACTGGTTGAGAGGTACTGGTTGAGAGGTACTGGTTGAAATGATCTACTGGTTGGGAGGTACTGATTGAGAGGTACTAGTTGAAATGATCTACTGGTTGGGAGCTACTGATTGAGAGGTACTGGTTGAAATAATATACTGGTTGAGAGGTACTGGTTGAAAGGTACTAGTTGAAATGATCTACTGGTTGAGAGGTACTGATTGAAATAATATACTGGTTGAGAGCTACTGTTTCAAATGGTCTACTGGTACTGGCTGAGGGCTACTGGTTGAAATGGTCTACTGCTACTGGTTGAGAGCTAGTGGTTGAAATGGTTTACTGGTTGAGTTAGAACTGGTTGAGAGCTAGTGGTTGAAATGGTTTACTGGTTGAACTGTCTAAGCTAACTCTACCTATCCTAACCTAACAGTAGGCCTATTGGTTGAAATGGTCTATACTGGATGAGAGCTACTGGTTGAAATGGTCTACTGGATGAGAGCTACTGCTTGAAATGATCTACTGGTACTGGTTGAGAGCTAATGGTTGAAATAGTCTACTGGTACTGGTGAGAGGTACTGGTTGAGAGCTAATGCTTGAAATGGTCTACTGGTGGAGTTGTCTAACCTAACTCTACCTAACCTAACCTAACAGTAATTGTTGAAATGGTCTACCGGTACTGGTTGAGAGGTACTGGTTGAAATGGTCTACTGATAATGGTTGAGAGGTACGGGTTGAAATGGTCTACTGGTTGAGTCGTCTAATCTAACTGTACCTAACCTAACCTAACAGTATTGGTTGAAATGGTCTACTGGTACTGGTTGAGAGCTACTGGTTGAAATTATCTACTGGTACTGGTTGAGAGCTACTGTTGGACTTGGTCTACTGGTTGAGTCGTAGGGTCACCACCATCTAAACACCTCCACAGCCTAGCCATCATCTGACGGGGAAGGCTTGCAGGAGATTGAGCAGAACACCTTGTTGGCCACAGCAGAACGACAAAGCCACTACCACAGCCATCACAGACACAGAGGAGCAGGTAGTGGATGATAACACAGCCACCACCACAGCCATAACAGCCATAACAGACACAGAACACAAGGAGGTAGTGGCTGAGTTCGATGGCTGTCTCTGTACGGCTGCCACTGTGTCACCAGCTGGAAGACAAAGAAGAGGACCTGGTTATAGTACAGTCAGCCAAATATTATGTCGTGTCTCCGCTGTCACTACGCTTGCTCTCTGTGTGCTGCATTAATGTCTGTCAGATGTTGAATATGGTGTGTATAAATAGGAACATGGTTGTATATCTCACTTTGAACGATGATTTGAACCTTAGATAGCGCTGATACCAATTATTGATCGAAATATAACTACCACAGCTCCTTCCTAAGTTGCATAATGCCGTATGAATATAACTAGAATGTAATACAACACACGTCGCTGGTACTCAAAGGGTAAACTAGGATAAACCTACCGTACTTACCCTCGCTAACGTAGACGAAGACTGAGGAAGCCTGAACGTTCGGTGGCAGACACGAGTAGTTCCCGGAATCCCAACTTCTGACAATGGGGAGAGACGTCAGTAAGGAGGTTTGAGCCCAGATACAGAGAATGGGAAGAGACAAGTAAATACAGCCTATACATTTTTTGTTGTTTTTTTGTTTTTTTTTAAGAGACAATGAACGGAGGAAGGAAAAACACAGATAAAACAAAAAGGTCAATGTGCCTAAAGGCATCCTCCATTCATAAAATGTTTGTAACAACTGGATTTAAACATTTGTAGATTGTAAGTTTGTGGAAAGCAATTCGAGGGAAGTGAATTCCAAAGAGTAGTAGTTCTAGGGATAAATGAATTTTGATAAGCAGAAGTTCTGCATTGTGGAGGAGAAAGTGTAAATTCATGGGCGCTATCAGCTGCCCTAGTTCTACGGGGAAAGATGTGGAGAGGCGGCACAATTGAAGCAAGTTCCTCGGAACAATTGCTGTGAAAATATCTGTAGAATAATGCAAGGGATGCAACGTTTCTTCGTATGGATAATGTAGGAAGGTCCTGTGTGATTGCAGGGTTATTGATTAATCTAATAGCTTTATTTTGAATTTTGTCCAACTGCCTCAATGCAACCACTCCACTTCCACTCCACAGAGGTGAACAGTAATCCATCTGAGAACGCACATGACTTTTATATATTACGGCCAACTGCTCGTCAGTGAAGAATTATCGAACTCTGTACAGGAGTCCCAGTTTTTTAGAGGCATTCTTAGCAATGCTTCTAACATAATGTGTCCAGCTCAAGTTAGTAGTTAATGTTACACCGAGAATGTCAATACTAGGGGAAGTGGGAATATTTACATAATTAAAAAATATATGGGAGTCAGTGAGATTCTGTCGGTTAGAAAATTGAATGTACTTGGTTTTCTGTGCATTAAAGGAAACTAGATTCTTTTGTCCCCATTCTTCAATTCTAGAAAGGTCCTGGTTCAGAGAAATTGCAGTGCTTATTTTTGAATTTATAAGATCGGGTTGGGTGAAAGAATTGGTAAATGTGAAGGAACTGTGGAGTGTTGAGTCATCTGCATAGGAATGTATTGGATTATGAGTGGTAGATATGAGATCATTGATATGAATGAGGAACAGAGTTGGGGCCAAAACTGATCCCTGGGGAACACCAGCATTTATTGAGTGAAATTGAGAATAAAGGCCATCTACCATTACACGTATTTTTCTGTTATGAAGATAAGAAGAAATTAGTGGAACTAATGATGCAAGGCCGTAGTGCGACATCTTCGACAATAAGGATTGTTGCCAGACTCTATCAAATGCCTTTGATATATCCAGTGCTATTGTATGTGTTTCACCATGTTGGTCAGTAGATGAGATAAGAGACTTAATACAGGTAGACTTAATGATATATAAGTATTTAATAGAGAGAGAGAAACATACGTAATGTTAGAGTATGGAAACAGATAACTGGATTAAACAAGTACATAAATATATAGAGGTGGAATAAGTTATCTTCTACATGTTGATTATATGATTATTATGTGGACATTCGAATACACAAATGAATATATACGTGAACGCAACTGCAGTATAAATGGAGGGGGTGCTTTAAAACAAAATGAGAGAGAGAGAGAGAGAGAGAGAGAGAGAGAGAGAGAGAGAGAGAGAGAGAGAGAGAGAGAGAGAGAGAGAGAGAGAGAGAGAGAGAGAGAGAGAGAGAGAGAGAGAGAGAGAGTACAGCATAAGTCAAGCAACAACAGATCTAGTGACCCCTCGAGGTTGCTTACCCTCTAAATATTTGCTGCTCAGAGTGTTCAGCAGTGGTTTAGAGTGGGTAAGGGACAATTGGAAAGGGAAGTACTGACCTAGGACTAATGTCCCTGACAGTGTTAGGAGATATTAGTAGTGGGCAATTTGAGTTAGTAATATAATATAACTATAAGGGAACCTTCATGTATCTGGAGACAAGTGAGTAACATCTTAGTTATATATTTATACATGTGGTGATCCTCGATGTATCTGAAGAAAAAGGAGAAAAATTTGTTAATTTACAAATGCAATCAGTCGCGGATTTAAGGCGATAATTAATTAAAGAGTTGTTGCCTTCACTAAATATCGCCGTTACGTTAGCAAGCTTCCACTCCTCTAATATATAAAGTGCACTCTCTGCGAGTCAGTCTGCGAGTCAGTCTGTCTGTCTGTCTGTTTGTTCGCAAATAGACAGAAGGATCCCCCTCAAGATGGAGAGCCCATACTTGGCATGCATACTAAGGGGGTGCCAGCAAATTTGCTTTGTCCCCTCACCCCCTGGGGTGAGCAACTATTAGACGATTTTATCCAACTTAGGAAGGACGTCTACCCATTGAAGGGCTACAAACTTTCTCAATTAGTCGTTTTACCTACCATGTACCCTTTCTAAGCTTCATAAAATAGTCTAAATGTAGCTGCAATAAAATTTAAAGATCGTCACCGGTACAGAAATGGTTAATCTGTAATGCTAAAACTTATTTACAATCTCGGATGGAAGTTTTTTCTAAATTACTTTGCAATAAACCATGTTTCTCTATTAATTCTGAACATTGCTGGGAATCCTGTGTATGTATAACCAATCAAGTAGTTTTAATATTTGCTCGTATGAATTTCCAGAGAAGAGCTTTCCCTACAAATCTCCTTTGATCTCCCTAGATTAGTCTCTCAATCGATGGAATTAATTTCGTATCAGAGTGGTAACCCTTATATATTAGCTATATGTGTATAATTATGGTTTGTAAAGGATATCCCTTAAATATTCTTTAAACTGCCTTGATGGTGTAATGGTTAGAGTGTTTAAAATCTGTATGTGGTAACCCAGGTTCGATTCCCGGTGGATCACATGCTTGCTTTCATTATTTTATTTGGGAGGTGTTTGGTGTTGGAGTAAAATTAATAAAAATCGATGGCATAATTATTAGATATACTGTATATATGATGTTGACACTATTACTTAAACAACCACCAAATTATCAACAACAAGATGAAAAATTAATTGAGGAAGATGTAAAAACAGGTACACATTGGTAGAGCTAGCAACAAGAATCCCTATCAAACTACCAGACAATTCATTAACCCCTTCTGTACCGGCGACGTCTTATTAGATTCATTCTAGCTATATTTATATGATTTTGTGCAGTTTAAGACAATGTGTGATAGTAAAAATGGTTAAGTGAGATAGTTCGAAGTTTGTTAATTGCTGGAGGCCCTATGTAAACTTGTAAGCAGAATAAAATCGTCTAATAGTAACCAGAATATATTTAAAGGACGGCACCGGTAATGAAAGGGTTAAACAGATAAGCTCCACGTTCCTCCTCCCCCCCTCACCTCACCCAACATCTCCCCACTCCCAGCTCCCCGTTCCTCCTCCCCTCTCCCCTCAACCCCATATCCTCACTCCCAGCTCCACGTTCCTCCTCCCCCTCTCCCCTCACCCAACATCTCCCACTCCCAGCTCCCCGTTCCTCCTCCCCCTCTCCCCTCATCCCCCATCTCCCCACTCCCAGCTCCACGTTCCTCCTCCCACTCTCCCCTCACTCCCAGCTCCACGTTCCTCCTCCCCCTCCCCTCACCCCCCATCTCCCCGTTCCTCCTCCCCCTCTACCCTCACCCCCATCTCCCCACTCCAAGATCCCTGTTCCTCCTCACCCTCTCTCCACTCCCAGCTCCCCGTTTCTCCTCCCTCACTCCCCATCTCGCAGCCCCAAGTCCCCCCTCCCACTCCCAGCTCTCCCCCCCCTCTCCCCCCACCCACAGCTCCCCGTCTCCCCCCCTCCCCCAACTATACCATAAACCTAACCCAGTGGACCTTTGGTGGCCCAGGCTGGCATATATGGTCGCGGGTTTTGGCACAAGTCTGGACCCTCACTATGATTGGCCTCCTCTGCCGCCTCTGCTGCCACACTTTGTTATGCAACCCAGGTGTCCCGTTCAGGCAGTTTCCGGACGACTTATAACCTCTTCACCACCCTTATAACCTCTTCACCACCCTTATAACCTCTTCACCACCCTTATAACCTCTTCACCACCCTTACGTAATTCTCATCATGTTCTGGTTACCATCAGACGATTTGTTGTTAGTTTGTACTCACCTATACGACTCAAATAGATAGCCCATCGACTAAATTGGGTAAAGGACTCGAGGATTACAATGGGTGGAACACTCACCCTTTCTGTACCGGTAATTTCATCTTTATTATATCTTAGCTACAATTTAGACGATTTCATTAAACTTAGGAAGGACGTCTACCAATCAAAAGGTTACCGACTATCTCAATTAATCCTTTTAGCTATCATTTATCCTTCCTAAGCTTCATAAAATCGTCTAAATGTAGCTGAAAACAAAAACAAAACGTCGCTGGTACAGAAGGGATTAGGGAAATTATGATCACGACTTTGCAAACTGCCCGAACTCGGTTGCATAGAAAACGTGTCTGCCTGTGGCCCAGTTGCTGAAATCGAATATATTTTTTTCCCATTTTTGTATTGGTTTGTATATTTTTTTTATTTTGGTTTGGTTGGGTTGTTTCCTGCGGCATGGAAAGGTTTTATAGAGGATGTGTTAATTAGTGGTTGGCTGGGATGTGTGTGTGTGTGTGTGTGTGTGTGTGTGTGTGTGTGTGTGTGTGTGTGTGTGTGTGTGTGTGTGTTACTCAGTTACTCAGTTACTTGTTCGTCAAGGGGAATCCACGCAATGCGAGCTAAGCTCATTATTATCGCGCCTCCTTAACTGGGAATGTATTGCGTGAAATGCATGTTAAGTGTTTTATGTACTGTTGGAATGGCTGTGGATGTGTGTGTAGTCTGTATTTTAGCCAATTGGCGACATCGGAAACGAAGGCTTAGGGTGGATCTGTATGGTACCATTCTCACTATAGACGGTACCGTCTCGCCCGAAGGCTTAGGTAGCCATCAGCTTAGGTGAACCATATGATACCCATCTCGCCTTGTACCATTTTTGCCAACCCCAGATGGGACGTCACAACGTCGTCCACTTATTCCAGGTACCTATTTACAGCTAGGTAAACTGAGGCTAACACATGAAAGGAGACAAGCCCAATTTGTCTCCGCCCGGCCGGAGATTGAACCCCCGACCCCTCGTGTGTGAGACGAGAGCTCTACCTACTAGGCTACGGGCTGTGTGTGTGTGTGTGTGTGTGTGTGTGTGTGTGTGTGTGTGTGTATATATGTGTGTGGCTGTGTGTGTGTGTGTGTGTGTTTGTGTGATTGGTTGTCTGTGTATATGAGTTTGTGTGTGTGTGTGTGTGTTGAGTGTATCTCTGCATGTAATTGGTTGTCTGTGTAAATGAGACTGTGCGTGTATGTGTGTTTGTGTGTGTTTGGTTGTCTGTGAGTGTATGTTTGAGCAAGACAGCTTGTGTAGATGTTTCTGTGCCTGTCCATATAGTTCTATGTGAGACTGTATGTGCGTAGTTCTGTATGTGTGTGCGCGAGTGTATGTGCATGTGCGTGTGTGAGTGCTTACAAGAGTGCCTTCCTTTCTTATTTTGTTTTTCTTCCATTTTGGCTTCTAAAAGGATTGCTGGGAAGCCTCGACAGAACAAACTTATACAAAGGAATACAAAGGAAGGCAAGCAACAACAGACTTCAACCATCACTCCTCTCACACTATCACAGGAATTTCTTCTCAATTTTATTTTATCTGCAGTTTGTGAATTACGGGGAGATTTGTATGCTTTTGTATGCATATGTTCATTTGTATGCTTTTGTATGCATATGTTCATTTGTATGCTTTTGTATGCATATGTTCATTTGTATGCTTTTGTATGCATATGTTCATTTGTATGCTTTTGTATGCATATGTTCATTTGTATGCTTTTGTATGCATATGTTCATTTGTATGCTTTTGTATGCATATGTTCATTTGTATGCTTTTGTATGCATATGTTCATTTGTATGCTTTTGTATGCATATGTTCATTTGTATGCTTTTGTATGCATATGTTCATTTGTATGCTTTTGTATGCATATGTTCATTTGTATGCTTTTGTATGCATATGTTCATTTGTATGCTTTTGTATGCATATGTTCATTTATTTATATTATCTATCAATTAGACCTCCCTAGATCTCTATCAAACTTTGAAAGATACCCCAAAGACCCCCCGGGCTTCGAGAAAATTGTCTTTTTAATTTGGGAAGGAAGTCTCATGGTCTGGATGTTCTTCTGGCCAGCTGATTACCAATAATTCCTCGCATAATCGTCTGGTGGTTGATCAACATAATCGTAATACAAGGGTATATGAACATAATCGTTGGTACAGCTGCCCACGTGAATTCGTAACCACTACAAGGGTTTGTATGATAGTAAACACAGCAGAATAATTTGTTATAAAACCGTTAGTTAAACATCTGAGTTAATCATCGCATAAAATAAAATACTACCAAGTCAAACATAGCTATTTGTTTTAGTCTATACTCTAAGTTAACCCTTAGCAAATACTATGAGGCATTTCGTTAATGTGTGGTTTTTTTTTGTGCTATTATTAGATGATTTTTTATTTACCTTATGAAGGGCATATGGAAGTCAGAGGGTTACTTGAGATAGTCTTTGCCCTATAAATTCCTACAGATCTTTCCTATGCCGAATAAAATCGGCTAATGATGGCCAGCATATACTGTCAAAATGCGTAATAATCTTCAGAGGGTTAAGGAGTTGTTGTTGTTGTTGTTCTTCGCCAGGCTGTCTGGCCGAACAGCCCCAAGGTCTCGAGCAAGGCCAAGGCCATAAACGAGCGCCCCCACAAAATCCTCCCTGCTTACCACTAACAAAGCCCGGGTGACCGAAGCCACTCCAAGGCAGGGAGCTGAGGAGGGTGCAGAAACGCCCGAGAAACCAAAGCCCCACCCAAGGCCCTGTGCCCCTCAGCAATTATGAAGGGAAAGTTGAGGGGTAAGGGAAAAATGTGACACTTTGGCTCCCAATCTGCCAACTTCTAGGTTGGCAGTAGGGAGGTCAATCCACGGAAAAGACGCCGCCACTTGAGATCTAGAAGATATATAAGTAAAAGGAACAGTCAGAGTAAGCTATGGGTATGGCAGAGATCGCTCAGTTCTCACTCTGATAGACCAGCTCATCACCACATGACTAGAACCCAATCCTCTCAGCATCAGCTAGGAAAGGCCCTAGAAAGCCGCCTTTGGCGGGGGGATAGCTCCCCTATTTCAACTCCTTTCGGGGTTGGGCCCAAGGGTTAAGGAGTTGAAACAAATGATGTGGGCCACTAAACGATACAATTGCCGCTGCTATAGGGCTGCTATAGGGCTGCTATAGGGCTGCAGTATAGTATATTATAGCGGTGCGAGCATTACCAGGTTTACGATATGGTTACTGCAGCTGTAATACGGTTGGCTGGAACATATTACACACACACACACACACACACACACACACACACACACACACACACACACACACACACACACACACACACACACACACACACACACACACACACACACACACACACACACACAGCCCGTAGCCTAGTAGGTAGAGCTCTCGTCTCACACACGAGGGGTCGGGGGTTCAATCCCCGGCCGGGCGGAGACAAATTGGGCTTGTCTCCTTTCATGTGTTAGCCTCAGTTCACCTAGCTGTAAATAGGTACCTGGAATAAGTGGACGACGTTGTGACGTCCCATCTGGGGTTGGCTAAAATGGTACAAGGCGAGATGGGTATCATATGGTTCACCTAAGCTGATGGCTACCTAAGCCTTCGGGCGAGACGGTACCGTCTATAGTGAGAATGGTACCATACAGATCCACCCTAAGCCATCGTTTCCGATGTCGCCAATTGGCTAAAATACAGACTACACACACATCCACAGCCATTCCAACAGTACATAAAACACATAACATGCATTTCACGCAATACATTCCCAGTTAAGGAGGCGCGATAATAATGAGCTTAGCTCGCATTGCGTGGATTCCCCTTGACGAACAAGTAACTGAGTAACACACACACACACACACACACACACACACACACACACACACACACACACACACACACACCAGTAACTGAGTAACTGAGTAACACACACACACGAGGGACTAACAAGCTACATGCGCATGTTTGCGGACGATGCTAAGCTGCTTAAAACGATCAGAACCCAGGAGGATTGCCTTGAACTCCAAGCAGATTTGCAAAAGATCCATGAATGGCGCATCAAATGGAATATGGAGTTCAATGCAGGGAAATGTAAGACTCTAGAAATGGGTAAAAGCAAGTACAGACCTAGAAAAGATTATAAACTAGGAAACGAAGTGATTCCCAAAGCAGAAAAAGAAAAAGACTTGGGGATAAAATTTAAGGATAACATGTCTCCAGAAAGCCACGTAAATAAGATAGTGAGAGAATCACTAGCACTATTGGCAAATATCAGGATGTCTTTCAATTATCTTAATGAAAACACCATGAAACAAATAATAACGGCAATAATAAGACCCAGGATGGAATATGCATCTGTAGTGTGGTCCCCTCACATGAAGAAACATATCCACAAAATTGAGAGGGTACAGAGAGCAGCTACGAGGATGATCCCAGGTTTGGAAAATTAGGAGTACCAAGAGAGGCTCGAGAGATTGAATCTACCTACACTGGAACAAAAAAGGAAACGAGGACAGCAAATTCAGATATACAAATGTGTTAGAGGTATTGACAAAATCGACCAAGAAAACTTCTTAGAGAGGGATGGAGGTGAGAGAACAAGAGGTCACAGCTACAAACTGAAAGTGCCTAATAGTAAATCTTGTCTGAAAAGTAAAAGATTTCCTACCAACTCGATTAGTGGGTGGAACAAATTGCCAGCCGAAGTAGTGTCTGCACCATCAGTGCATAGTTTCAAAGCACGGTATGACAAACGTATCTTAGGAGGCGGGAATTAACGAGCATGCTCACTCCTGCAAATACAACTAGTGTAAGTACACACACACACACACACACACACTCACACTCACACACACACACACACACACACACACACACACACACACACATATAAACTAGGAGAATGAACGATTAACCCCTCAGAGAAAGAAAAGGACTTGGGCATTATAATACAGGGAGATCTTTCACCCGAGAGCCATATTAACAAAATTGTGGGAGAAGCTTATGGCCTGTTGAATAAAGTAAAAATAGCATTTAACTATTTGAATGAAGAGATGCTAGTAAATATAAGAAAATCAATGGTGAGACCTAAATTGGAATATGCGGCAGTGGTGTGGTCACCCCATCTTAAAAAACACATAATTAAGTTGGAGAAAGTACAGAGAGCTGCAACGAAGATGATTCCAGAACTAAGAGAACTGACATATGAAGAGAGATTAGAGAGATTGAACTTGCCAACTCTAAATGAGAGAAGAGAAAGAGGGGATATGATTATGATGTATACATGTGTTAGGGGATTGGAAAGGATAGACAAGGAGGACTTTATCGAGGGAGATAAAGGGAGGACTAGAGGACATAGTTGCAAGTTAAAGAAAGGCAGATGTAAAGGAGATGTGAGGAAATTCAGCTTTCCATATAGAAGTATTAATATGTGGAATCAGTTGGATGATGAAGTGGTGGGTGCGGGGAATATCTAAATTTTTAAAGCCAAATTAGATAACAGAATCTTTGGAGGCGGGACAATACGAGCCTAAAAACTCAAATCCTGTATACTACAATTAGGTGAGTACAATTAGGTGAGTACACACACACACACACAAACACACACACAAACAAACACACACACACACACACACACACTAACCTTGCACTAGTAATGGTGAGCCTAGAGTGAGTCCTGGTTCCCTCCACATGAGTCTCTACACTGAGTCTGGTATCATAGTTCACCATCTGTTCATCATGGTACCAGAACACCCACGAAGGACTACCCTGCGGAGATAACACAATTACCATTAACCCTTTGAGTACCAGCGACGTATGGTATATTTCAGTCTAGTTATATTTAGACGATATTATGCAGTTTAGGAAGAATTTGTGGTCGTTAAAAGGGTTGGTTGAGATAGTTTGAAGCATTATTATTGCTAGAGGTCCTTCCTAAGCTGAATAAAATCGTCTTTTAGTAGTCAGAATTCAATGAAAAAATGCGTCGCCGGTACAGAAGGGGTTAACATTCCTACCAAAGAAATTATTAGAATAAATGTTAGGTTTTTAGGCTACGGAAAATTCAGATAACTGCTTCCAAATCTCAAATTTCCTTGAAGGGATCTACATTAACCTAAAACATATGAATTTCTAAAAGGAATATAATCTGTGTTCCCTTTAAGGGGAGGTATTTAGTTTGTTCCTTAGACCTCCATCAAGCTTAAAATTACACCCCCTTGAGTCCCTTTCAAGATAAATTTGTACATTTTTTCGGTAGAAAAATTTCCCGGCCGAAGGCCGGTTCCTCTTAAATTACAGGCTCGCTATCGCTCGCCAGGATAAAATCGACACCTGAATTGCACGAAAGGTCTTAATATGGGGTGAAAGTTCTTAAAATCGGTAAACTAATGGGGCCAACGTTTTATAATATCAAAAGCAATGGGGCTAAACATGAGGGAGAAAGGGGTCAAGAAAAAAATCCCTCAAGTGGAGATCTCCCCTTAAATTACATTAATATTTAACTTGTCATCCGATAAATACTTGATAACTAATATATTTTCGTACTTAAATATTCTGCACCTATTAGAGGAGGTGAATTAACATATTTTGCAAGCTACACAGTTAATATTACGCGTTCATTTGCATCGCTAATTATGCAGAGTAAGAGGATTAAGGTCGTTAAATATGCATTAGTTTTATTGTTACTGATAATTACTGATGCATGTGTACGAGCATAATTGAGATGCACATACTAATTTAGGTGTACAGTCGCGCTAATAAGTCATGTCCCAGCTGTCATTACGGTTTGGCTTTCTCTGTGCTGTATTTATGTCTGTCAGATGTTGAATATCGTGGGTAAGTGTAGGAACATGTTTTTATATTTCACTCAATATGAAGAAATGAAGCTTAGATATTGCTGATACCAATTATTGATCAAAACATACTTGGTGCCGAGACATCACTTATTAGCGCGACTGTACATATTTCATTCATTAATAGCATGGTAATAGTCGATAGTAATGTTATGTTTGTATCTCTATAATGATCAGTATTATATATGGTCCATCTAATAATAATAATAATAATAATAATAATAATAATAATAATAATAATAATAATAATAATAATAATATATACCGGTAATAATAATATCTAGGTGTGTGTGTGTGTGTGTGTGTGTGTGTGTGTGTGTGTGTGTGTGTGTGTGTGTGTGTGTGTGTGTGTGGGGGGGGGGGTCATACATATCTGTTCCAATATTCGTACATATAATGTCACGTTCAACAGGTTTTTGTTATCTATTAAAATAATATATGCATTTCTGATTAGATTGTCATTACTTTCCAAAAATTACTTTTCTTTTTACTTATACTAATATAAAATTAACAAATAATAAGTCGTCCAGTTTAGTGCCGTGTGCCTCTATTAGACCAACTACAGTATGTATGTTTAATGGTATGTTATATTTCAACATGTTCCAATTATGTCTTACAGTCAAAGTCTATTTATTATCGTAAATTAGCATGTATTGTGCAGTTATAATGCAGAATAAAGTAGGTGTCTTTTTGAACACATATTTCATGCTCACAGTAGGTCCAACTAGCAAAATATGTATTCAAAGTATATGAATATAAATATATATTTAACATTCTTGGCTAATTATACTGAATGAAAACAAAATATATATATTTATTATTTTTAATTTTTTTAATCACACACACACACACACACACACACACACACACACACACACACACACACACACACACACATATATATATATATATATACGTATAGTTATATATATATATGTGTATCCGTTCCTCAATCTTTTGTTCGGTATGATATGAGTAAACCCCATTCCAACATGTTCAAAGACTACAGTCTTATCCAGTCATGCAACACGAAAAAGACCTATTTATTCCACCACTCATAATGGTGTGCCTTCTAAGACGAGGTGATTATGATGTAGGTATTGCATGCCTTTGTGGTATTATGATTTGTTCTGCATGCCTGTAAATGGGACTTCTTGCAGGATTTTTTTTGCCTCAGTGTGTCCACTTAAGATATATTGTCCTCGTTCTACTTTCGCCTTTATACCTGGTTCAATTACTGTATTTTTGTTTCATTTTCAGATACTACATTTATTATGTATGCCTTCACTAGATTATAGTTGTTCTAGGCATATATATATATAATACACACTGCATACCTCACACAAAGTATTAAAGGTAAATACTATGATGTTGCTTGATGTATAAATGACGTCACTGTACCGTACCTGTTGTATGACGCAGACCAAGGTGACGGTATCTCCCTCCTGTACGTGAAGGTGTCGCGGCCCCAGGATGGCTGAATGGGGCCGGCTCACGTGCAGCTGTACGAACTGTGACGCCACGCCCGTACCCGTGTACATCTGAGGAGAGAAAGGGTTATGCTAAAAGAAAAGGTTATGCTAATACATAGTTCCCTGTTCCATATATGTAGTCCAAAACTCTTGAACATTAACCTCTATAACTCACAAACGACTAGACTAATCGAGTTATTATTTCTACCACTTGAGAAGGGGCATCCGGTAAGTAGTTGTGGAAATGTACAGCCCATTTGCTCCAGGCTTTTTTGAGTTACAGAGGTTAGGGTTCACGATTCTTGCCCTACCTACTTGGAACCGGGTATAGACAAACAAACAGCGGAAAGGCCTAAGACACAGTAGTATATTTGAGAGAGGGTCAGCACTCGCTACAGGCAGTTCTGCCTTTTGTCTCCATCACTCACATAGAACAAAACAAAATATTTGGTACTGGCGGGGTTTTGTATACAGTCCACTAAAGTTAGCCTGATCTTATATTTTCTTTCCACCGTTTCTACAATCCTTGTTAAATAATAAAGATGATTCAAATATTTTCAAGCTACTAATTAAATTATTGTACAGTTACAGAATATACATACATAAAACTATTGTGTAACCACTTATAGTAATTATGAAACAATACTGCTCGCGGCTCGCGAGCAGGTAAACAGGTATACAGGTAAATGCAGCCGACATTATTGTGTATAAATTTACAATGAATGTCACATCTCATTAGTAAATTAACCCTCTCCGACATATGACGCGATTTTGAGCCTATTGGGGATACTTTAAAGCCTTTGTTACCATCAGGGGTATTTAGAAACCTTTAGTTTAGTTACTTCAACCTCTGCAGTTGTCTTTGAGTTAGCTGTGGGCAGAAAACTAATTTTGGAGAGGCAATTATAAGAGTGAGAGAACTCTATTTCTTATTGCTAATCTGGCAACCTCTGCGTCATATGTGCGTGAAAGGGTTAATATTTAGAGAGTGCACTATGCAAGATGTGTGGCTATAATTGCAATATGTTAACTTGGAATAATTATCACATAATTGACTGGACTCTGACAGAGAAAGAAAGAGAGAGAGAGAGAGAGAGAGAGAGAGAGAGAGAGAGAGAGAGAGAGAGAGAGAGAGAGAGAGAGAGAATCAGAATCAGAATCAGAATATTTATTTTTCCATTTTACAATGGTTCTTCACATAAAACATTAAACAAATATTAAAATACATACAGTATATATTATTATGTTCCTTCCAGCAACCAACCATACTCCTAAAATCGATTAATGAAATTTACAAACACATGTGGCAGTCCGTGGATTCGAACCCAGGACGCTCACACCGAAAATCAACACCTTATGCATCGCACCACGAAGACAATTAAAGGATGGTGGACACTGCCTACGATTTATTATGCAACTTCGAATCCTGCACATCAATCTAAGCATGTACACACATCCCAACTGCATATTTACAATAAGAAACATCTCTAGTATATTACTATGGACAGTCTTCAATATCTATACAAAATGACAGTTACATTATTATTATTTTTGTTGTTTATAGATCCATTTCATGTTTCAGAATATAATCTTTTAATATATGCTTAAACGTGTTTAGGTTATTTGTGTCCCTTACTGACCTCGGCAACTTATTCCATATTTTAGGACCTGCTACCAAAAGCGATCGTTCACCATAAAAGGTGTTTGTTCTGTGTACATATAGATGGTTTTGCTATCTTGTGTTACTATTTATGATTTCATTAACAATAGGAAAGTGTATTAGCCAGTCTGGAATTAGCTTATGCGTTTCTTTATACACCGCAATAGCTGTATCATATATATATTTTTGCTTTATTTTTAGCCACTCTAATTCCTTTATTATCGGAGATACATGGTCGTATTTTTTTGCTCCACCCACTGCTACCTTTGCAAAAAAAAATCCGGCATTTTTTGTACAGTATTTAATATAGTGCAATTAGTTGAACCCCATATCATTATGCAATAATTTATCAAACTTCAAATTAGCGATTGAATCACAATGACCCTAGTAGCTTTGTCAAAATTGCCTTTTATACGATTCACATACATCAACGTTCCCAGGACTTTCTTGTTCAGTTCACTTGTGTGTTTGTTGAAAAACATGTTACAATCTATATGTAGACCTAATTTTGTTACATGTGTACAAGGTATCATTTTATGATCATCGAGTTGTATACATACATTTGAGGGTATTTGGGATAAAAGCTGTCTAGTGCCAAGGAAAATGCATTTAGTTTTATTTGCATTCAACATAAGACCATTTCTCTGGAAATATTGTTTCACTATTTTGAGTGTACTTTCTGTTTTGCTAATTACATTAGTTAGTTCATCCAGAGTGCCTGAGTGAAGTATCTGTGTATCATTAGCATACTGAATGAGCAAACAATCTTTAACATAGTTTAGTAAATCATTGACAAATATAATAAATAGAATGGGTCCTAGAATAGAGCCTTGGGGCACTCCATATGTTACATGTAAAGTAGATGAGACTGTATCACCCAACTGCACAGCCTGTGTCCTATCGGCCAAGTAATTCACAAGCCAGAATGAGTCAATATTTAATTTCTTGCATTTTTCTAACAATATTTGATGGCTGACACTGTCGAAAGCTTTAGACAAATCAAGCAGTGTTAGTAAAGATACTTTTTTGTTATCCATATTAGTATATATTTTATTAGTTAATAAAGTGAGGGCTGTTTCCGTTGATAAATTTGGCCGAAAACCATGTTGACTTATAGAAAGCAGATTGTTGTTTTCCAAGTGCGACATATACTGATTTGTGGCGACTTTCTCTAAGACTTTTGATAATATTGGGAGAAGTGAAATGGGTCGATAATTACCAACACAGTCTTTGTCTCCATTTTTATATATTGGTTTAATTATAGCATGCTTCCACATATTCGGGAACTTACCAGTTACTATCGAGGTGTTTAATATACAGGTTAAGTAAGATACTATAACATACAATGCATCTTTTAACATCTGAAGAGAAATCCCATCAGAACCACAAGCTTTCGTGGAGAGAGAGAGAGAGAGAGAGAGAGAGAGAGAGAGAGAGAGAGAGAGAGAGAGAGAGAGAGAGAGAGACTTTGCCAACTTTGAACTGGATAGGAAAGGTTAGTATACCTACAAGTTTATTTATTGGTCGAATTATTTATATATATAATATTTTTGGTAATTCTGCATAACTACTACTGTTATTTTAGGTTTAATTATTTTCTTTATGTATTTTCATGCATTGTAAGTGTGTATTGTATTGTTAGAAAGTGCGGAAAGCACTTTTTATTAGCATTTGCATTGTTAATTGTAATTCAGATACCCCAACAATCTAGGAGTTTACTCGATTTAGTCAACTTTGAAAAGACATTAGCCTAACCTAACAACCTTACCTAACCTATCCTAGTATTATGGGTGGGGGCTGCCGCCCCCACACCCCCGCTGATTGGGTATTAAAACTATACAAAATTGATGGGATAAAGTCTATGGTGTTTACTCTGCAATCTTCAGCTTTGGCTGTCGATAACAGGAAAGTACCATTAAAAATGTACCGACTTCTTGTAGGTGAAGCTCCACTCTGATTGGCTACTAAACATCGGGGAGGAGCCTCCAAGGAGGCTAGAATGTAAACAAAGTGTCCTGGACTTGCTGTACAAAAATAACTGATAATGTTATAGGGGAGTGAAAATCAAATTGACAAAATAAGAAAAGTAGCACTTATCCGCACATCAGTAAGGTCCCCTGAGTATGGTAAGAGCGAAAAAAAAAATTCCATGAGACAGGAATCCCGTAATCGAGGAGTTGTTGTTCTGCAGAATAGCCGAAAAATGGAGCAACCGAAGGCCGGTTTCTCCTTAAGTACAGGCTCGCTATCGCTCGTCAGGAAAAAACTGACACCTAAATGCCACGAAAGGTCTTAATATTGACAAAGAAAAAGGGCGAAAGGTCATCAAATCACCAAACTAATCGGCCAAAATCTAAAAATCTAAAAACTAAGGGGGCTAGACATTGGGGAGAAAGGGGTCCAGAAAAACCAACCAGCCCCCCTTAAATGAATGACTTGGTTGGGAAATCTATATTGCATTACTGACATGGGATTCAACATCATTAGTATATTTATTCTTAATTTATTTACTTATTCTTTATATTTTTACTGATTTATTCTTTTTGGGAAGAATTAATCATTTTGGATAGTCGTTCATCTGTATTCTGATTAGTTTCTTCCAAGACAGCAAACAAATTCAACATCATTATTATATTTATTATTTGTATCCTTATATTTTTTATTTATTTTTTTTGGAAAAATTAATAATTTTGGTTAGTCTTTCATCTGTATTCTGATTAGTTTCTTCAAAGACAGCAAATACATAAATATATAATCGAACAGGATACATTGGAGACTACAATATTAACAGAAATAATTCAACACGCATGCATACGTAATCAATTCCATGCCTCAACAATGGGGAGAATCATAATATATCCCTTCCTAATATATCCCTACCTAATATATCCCTTCCTAATATATCCCTTCCTAATATATCACTTCCTAATATATCTCTTCCTAATATATCACTTCCTAATATATCTCTTCCTAATATATCACTTCCTAATATATCTCTTCCTAATATATCTCTTCCTAATATATCCCTTCCTAATATATCCCTTCCTAATATATCCCTTCCTAATATATCCCTTCCTAATATATCCCTTCCTAATATATCCCTTCCTAATATATCCCCCTGTAATATATCCCTTCCTAATATATCCCTTCCTAATATATCCCTTCCTAATATATCCCTTCCTAATATATCCCTTCCTAATATATCCCCCTGTAATATATCCCTTCCTAATATATCCCTTCCTAATATATCCCCCTGTAATATATCCCCCTGTAATATATCACTTCCTAATATATCACTTCCTAATATATCCCCCTGTAATATATCACATCCTAATATATCCCTTCCTAATATATCCCTTCCTAATATATCCCCCTGTAATATATCCCTTCCTAATATATCCCTTCCTAATATATCCCTTCCTAATATATCCCTTCCTAATATATCCCCCTGTAATATATCACATCCTAATATATCCCTTCCTAATATATCCCCCTGTAATATATCCCCCTGTAATATATCACTTCCTAATATATCCCTTCCTAATATATCCCCCTGTAATATATCCCTTCCTAATATATCCCTTCCTAATATATCCCTTCCTAATATATCCCTTCCTAATATATCCCTTCCTAATATATCCCTTCCTAATATATCTCTTCCTAATATATCACCTTCCTAATATAACATCCTAATATATCACTTCCTAATATATCGCCCTGTAATATATCCCTTCCTAATATATCGCCCTGTAATATATCACTTCCTAATATATCCCTTCCTAATATATCGCCCTGTAATATATCCCTTCCTAATATATCGCCCTGTAATATATCACTTCCTAATATATCCCTTCCTAATATATCCCTTCCTAATATAATTATCCCTTCCTAATATATCACTTCCTAATATATCCCCCTGTAATATATCACTTCCTAATATATCCCTTCCTAATATATCCCCCTGTAATATATCCCCCTGTAATATATCACTTCCTAATATATTCCTTCCTAATATATCCCTTCCTAATATATCCCCTAATATCTCCCTAATATATCACTTCCTAATATATCCCTTCCTATATATCCCTAATATAAACAATATATCACTTCCTAATATATCGCCCTGTAATATATCCCTTCCTAATATATCGCCCTGTAATATATCCCTTCCTAATATATCCCCCTGTAATATATCACTTCCTAATATATCCCTTCCTAATATATCCCTTCCTAATATATCCCCCTGTAATATATCACTTCCTAATATATCACTTCCTAATATATCCCTTCCTAATATATCCCTTCCTAATATATCACTTCCTAATATATCCCTTCCTAATATATCACATCCTAATATATCCCTTCCTAATATATCACATCCTAATATATCCCTTCCTAATATATCCCCCTGTAATATATTGACAACAATTACTCAAGTTATCCCGTGCAGTATTTTATGGTCACGTTGGAGATTTATGAGTCCGTGATAATGAAAACGGCAAGGGAAGCTTTACAGGAACCAAGACAAAGCCATTCATCATCGCAATTATGTCATATTCTGGACAGTTTGAAATGTGGGGGAGAGGAAAATAAAAGATAGGGAGTGATGAATGAGCTATATACGGTAGAAAATGCATAATTTTAGTCTTTTATCAATTTGAAATTAACCCTTTCACTGCGGCCTACGTACTGTATATATACATCCTATGTAAAAAAGGCCTACACTGCAGCCAATGTATATATACACATTGGTAATACCGGCTGAGTTGCCAGACGCTTCCAGGAGGTTTTAGGCTTGCCACCCATGCTCATATCAGTATGATTTGTGCATTTGTTGAGGGAGGGTGTGTGTACAATAAAGAGGTGTTTTAGAAGCTGATAATTCAACAATAACAGGGCCACTTCCCCATGTAATTATGACAGCTATTCACCAGGTACGAATATGATGTTCATATGATAATATCATCTTTATTTTAACAATCCATACCGTCTTGTAAACAAAAAACATTCTAAAATATTTGTAAATCTCATCAAGTTATCGCGAGTGGAAGGGAAATAGAAAATTGTATATTTTCGATTGCGAGTGTAAAGTTGATGGTCGGCTGGTCAGCGACGAAGCATGCAAAATATAGATAGATTTCCCTGGGTGGGAGTGAAGAGGTAGGGGGATGGATGTTGACTATTATAGGGAGAGTTCGACCCAATTTTGTCATTGGAGCTGGTTCTAATTCTCTCAGGGCTAAGGATATTTTGCTAGGGCGACGCATATTGAGCGGAATTAGCGGGAGAATAGCCGCGTATTCTTCCCTATAGAACCAACTGCAATGAAAGAGTTAATACTCTACTTTATATACATTAATTGGAGAATTTTAATGAAGCTGTGTGTTCCGTTTATGGCCCACACCCGCACTTAGGGGGGGGGGGGGGGAGATATTTTGTATAGCCATTAATGTTTTTTAAATCTACATATTATTGAGTGTCCTCGCTAGCCCTCCATTGTGATTATAAAAATACCCCCAAGACGCCATTTTCAGCTTAATTTGTGCATTTTTTGCCCAGATCGAACGCAGGTTCCTCCTACACTGCAGGCTCACTATCGCTTGCCAGGAAAGATCGACACCTTAATGTCATGAAAGGTCTTAAAATTGACAAACAGAAAAGGGGTAGAAATCAAGCAGGGCAGTACCCAGGGGAGGCCACATGGGCATATGATAAGGAGTTACTGGAACTCCTGTTTCATATGCCTGGCTTCCCCTACTGTTTACAGTTGTGACTCACCTACACAGAGAGTAATCCAGCTAACTCTCATAACAACCTCCTGCTCCTGTTCCATTCACTACACTTAAGGGGAGGTCTCCACTTGAGATCCCATACATAAGATCACAACGAGAAACAACGAGAAACAACGAGAAGCAAGACTTATGTGAGTAACTGTATATTTTCATGTTTGCTGCCGAATGTTTTAATAAAGCAGGTTAAACATGCTGTGCATTTTACTGTTCAATGATTCTTTCTGTTAACCTTTTGACGATTATGACGCATTTTGACCGTTTATTCCGGCTATCATTATAGTTTATATGATGGAGTTATAGTTGATGTAGTATAAGTTAATGTAGTATAAGTTAATCGCCACCACCACTCTCTGTCATTTGAGGGAATATATTTATTACATTAATAATAGTATACAGTATATCACCTAATAGTATACAGTATATCACCTAATAGTATACAGTATATCACCTAATAGTATACAGTATATCAGTCCTTAATAATAGTATACAGTATATCAGTCCTTAATAATAGTATACAGTATATCACCTAATAGTATACAGTATATCACCTAATAGTATACAGTATATCACCTAATAGTATACAGTATATCAGTCCTTAATAATAGTATACAGTATATCAGTCCTTAATAATAGTATACAGTATATCAGTCCTTAATAATAGTATACAGTATATCAGTCCTTAAATATTATAACAGAAAGGATACTGAATATACTTAATAAACTTGACTTCGTATTTATTTAATAACTTCTTAGAACTTTACAAAATGTGCTTCAATATAAATCAATTCAAGTAATAGTGGTAATTGTATGCTTCGGCCGGCAACGTCAAGAGTAAAAATTGATGATAATATATCTGATCCTATGCCAATTAACTGTGGGGTCCCGCAGGGAAGCATCCTTGGTCCCTTACTCTTCCTCTGTTATGTGAATGACATGGAACTGAGCGTCTCATGTAAATTATTACTGTATGCAGACGACAGCGTGCTTCTGGTTTCAGGAAAAGACCCAATAAGTATTGCCGCTTCACTTTCCAAAGAACTAGCATCATGTAGTGAATGGCTAGTGGACATTAGACTATCTCTTCACCTGGGCAAGACGGAAGCCATCTTATGTGGAACAAAACGCAAATTGAAAGACATTGTGGGCTTCTCGGTCAACTGTAATGATATTCCTATAACAACAGTGTCACAAGTTAAATATCTCGGACTGAAACTGGACGCGAGTTTGTCAGGTGAAACAATTT
Organism: Paralithodes platypus; assembly: GCA_032716605.1. NCBI lineage: Eukaryota > Metazoa > Arthropoda > Malacostraca > Decapoda > Lithodidae > Paralithodes > Paralithodes platypus. The sequence continues at coordinate 4,087,629 of CM064497.1, forward strand.
TGGAATCTATCCTGAGTAAGTGTAGAGCACGTATAAAATACCTGTATAGACAGGTGGGATGCTTGCCCGCGGCGACCAAAAAGACCCTCTGCCAAGCGCTTGTTCAATGTCATTTTGACTATTCTGTGTCATCCTGGTACTCTGCATCATCTAAATCAGCACAGCACAAACTTCAGGTCACTCAAAATAAAATGGTTAGGTTCATGCTGAACCTACAGTAGGACCCAGATCACATGTTGGCCAGGAACAACTTCAGTCACTAGGTATGCTCAATGTCTCTGACAGGGCCAAACAAATCAGGCTAACTAATATCTACAAAATGTTCTATGACAGAGCTCCAGATTATCTAAAGAATGATTTTGTTAAAGCAAATGAGAGGAGTGGACATAATACAAGAAACAGGATGTTTAATTTTAAGGTCCCGAGAATCCAAGGACAGGGTAAGCAAACATTCTTCTTCACTGCCATCAAAGACTGGAACGACCTACCCCAGTCAGTCCGTGAAAAGAGAACACTGTATTCCTTCAGACGTAGCCTGAAGGAACACCTGAACCGGACAGCTGCGAGAAGGGAGCACCAAGCTTATGTCTACTACTAAATACAACATAAGAGATAGACAAACCAAACTGAAATGATTACTGATTACGGATTTCTGATATTTACTATAGGATGTAAGGTATCTTAAAATAACCCCCTAGAAATACTTTCTCTAAAGTATCTATTTCTTTATCCTCCCCATTTCCCCAGCTAACCTAATCCCACAAGGACCCCAATGGAAATACGCCTAACGGCCTTATTGGGCTATCCTTAGTTGGAATTATGCAAGGCTGGTACATGTCATTTTTGTAACATACTATGTGGTACCAACTCTGTAAATTGCTGACTGAATAAATATTATTATTATTATTATTATAACGGGCATTAGTACGGATCGGTATTAACGTACTACACTCACCTGACACTAGTACGAACCGGTGTTAACGTACTTCACCCACCTGCCACTTGCACGTACCTGTGTTAACGTACTACACCCACCTGCACTTGCACGTACCTGTGTTAACGTACTACACTCACCTGACACTCGTAGGTGCCGGAGTCGCTGGCCTTGGCGTACTTGATCTGCAGGGTCCACTGGTCGGAGGTGTCCCGGTGCAGCACACTGAACCTGGGGTCGGTGGTATAGGTGTACACGCCCGTGGTCAGTATCCGCCAGTCCGCCCGCCTCAACCACGACACTTGGAGCAGCAGGAACGACTGGAAGGCAGGGATTAAGGCTATACCGTATTCCAAGTAAGTAGGCCACAACTCTTGAACAATAACCTCTATAAGTAAAAAAAAATGGTCATGTGCTGGTCTATCAGAGTGAGAACTGAGCGATCTCTGCCATACCCATAGCTTACTCTGACTGTTCCTTTTACTTATATATTTTCTAGATCTCAAGTGACGGCGTCTCTTCCGTGGATTGACCTTCCAATCTGTCAACCTAGAGGTTGGCAGATTGGAAGCCAAAGCGTCACATTTTTCCTTTGCCCCTCAACTTTCTCTTCATAATTGCTGAGGGGCACAGGGCCCTGGGTGGGGCTTTGGTTTCCCGGGCGTTTCCGCACCCTCCTCAGCTCCCCGCCATGGAGTGGCTTAGGTCATCCAGACTTTATTGTGGTAGGCAGGGAGGGTTCTGTGGGGGTGCTCGGTTATGGCCTTGGCCTTGCTCGGGGCCTTGGGGCTGTTCGGCCAGGCAGCTAGGGAAAAAGCAACAACAACAAAACTAAAAAACGAGTATAGTAATCGAGCTAATATACTGTAGTATAGACTATAATTGGTAATATAGATAAGTGATGCAGGAGGAGGTGAGTAACTGTTCGTATAACTACACCATATTAGCTAAAATAGGACTTCAGAGGCTATCAACCCAATTGGATTATTAAGCCAGCACACTGCAAGTCAAGAATAACGGTCAGGACTGGAGCCCCTCTGCGAAAACTCCAGTCCTTTGTACACTATATTATCACCATACTACAGTGTTCTACTGTGTATGTCATGGGTACTCATATTAGAATTATGGGTCAATCTATACATACATCTTGTTCTGGTGTTTGTGGTGTAATGGTTTAGATGCTTATGTTCTAGGTGTGGTGTCCCGAGTTCGAATCCCGGGAGGACCATATGCTTTCATTCATTTATTGAAGTGTATTTGGGTTTGTAATAGAGGATTAATGTTAAGGATGTTAAGGATTAAATCACCTTCATAATTACAGGTAACAGTATTTTAAATTGTATTCATCACTTACATATTTTAGCTATATGTATGAATGATAAATATATACATACATCATATTTCAAACCCACCTTCTATGTAATCCAGGGGGAGCGGGAAAAGAGAAAAAAACATCAGTAATAAAACATGCTATTGTTGCAGCATAGGTTGCAATATTCATAAAGAGGGTACTGCTTGGTTTTTGGTATATATTTATATATTTTTTTAGTTTCCTCGCTAGACCTCCATCAAACTTAAAAAACACCCCCTAGACCTCCCTTCAAGATAAATTTGTACATTTTTCGATAGAAAAATGTTCCGGCCGAAGGCCGGTTCCTCTTAAAATTATAGGCTCGCTATCGTTCGCAACGAAACAATCGACAGCTAAATGGCACAAAAGGTCTTGAAATTGACAACGAAATTGGGCGAAAGGTATTAAAATCGCCAAACTAATCGAAGGAACGTCTTGAAATCTCAAAACTAGTATGCTAAACACGAGGGAGAAGGAGGTCCATAGAAAGCGAGTAGTACCCCCTTAAGCTATTTCAGTTAAACAGAATGTCAGGTTATTTTGTCTTACAAGTGTTTCATCTGACATGCATAATATGACCTTTGTTCCAATTTTCAGACATAGCCTTTAATAGCCTTCGTATCGTATGATAATTTGACTTGTCATAATATTACCCTGGTCTCTGGGTCTTCTCCTGGGTGACCTGGATGTGTGAGAGTTTGTGTTTTTTATCTGTGTTTATTTTTTGTTTTATGTTGTTTTTGTGTTTTCCCTGTTCTTGCTCTGTCTTGAGTCGGCTACCCCCAAAATGGGGATTGGGCCTGAGCATATAGATAGATAGATAGATAATATTATGTATTGTTTCGTTTTCTCTCCACAGTAGTACCAACTTAATTAAACATTACTGATTGTTATTCACATTAATTGATGAATTAGACAAAATATTTCCATATATACATATATATATTGCTGAATGCTAAGCGGCAACCCCCGAGTCCACAGGATAGCGAGAGGGTTAATCAACCCTTTGACTTCCTTATACCCTTCCTAATCTGTATAAAATCATCTAATGATAGCCAGAAAATAGAAACAATGCGTAAAGCCGTATCACACAGGATATTATATAGTCAACATTCGGTGATCAACATTTTTCTGGCAACGTTTCTGGAGTATTTTGCACTGGTATCGGAAACTAGACTGATGATAGATGAATGTAGGTAACAAACAAATATCAAATATTTACCTTATAGCTGCCAGACCAGTGTTGAGGATAAATGTTAGTGAAAAAGCGCTCGTGTGATACCAGCTTAACACAGTACTATCTCTAAAGGGTTGACCTGCTCTAACCCTTGATCTGACCTGGTGTAGAGTAGAGAGTTGAGGGAACTTGCAGGGTAGGAGAGCCACTTCGCCCTCGCTGCAGTAGACCTCGGACACCGTGTTGTTCTCAAGGTTCAACTCCGGCAACACCTCCCTCAAGTCCTCCTCTGTTTCTCCTTCACTGCCTCCACCTCCTCCTGCTCCTCCTCCTTCTGCCCCTACTACCGGCCCTCCTCCTCCTGCTGCTCTGGGCGGGTAGTGGGTTCTCTCAGACACTCGCACTACACCATTTGCTAGCGAAGAAAAATATAAAAGAGCTTGATTAATTCATATATGTTTTCACCAATCTACAAGTTTATTTACAAATAAACCTAACTAATGCAATCAATGGAAGCAATGAATACATGAGGCACTCCAAGGACTCGAACCTAGGGTACTCACACCGAGATTCCGCACACTAAGCATTACGCTATCAAGACAGAGTTATTAGTTTTCGGTAGTTATTTAACCCCTGAGGTTGATGACGCAATTTGACAGTTTATTCTGGCTGTCAATAAGTCAGAAGGGTGCTGAGCTGGTATGGTCATGTTGAACGAATGAGAGATGAAAGGCTTACAAAGAGAATATGTGAGTCAGGTACAAGGGGAGATAGAAGGGCAGGAAGACCCCCATTGAGATGGAGAGACTGTGTAAGAAAGGCTTTGGATGATAGAGGAATGACTATAGATCAGGCAGGGGAAGTGGTGGTGGACAGGAGTGAATGGAGAATGCTTGTGAATAGTTGAGTGAACACGTGGTCATTTGGAGTAAGGGGTCGGGCGCAAGTTGGCCTAGATAATAGTCCATCAGGCGCCTGTCCCGGGGAGACGATTAATATGAAGGGTGTGCCTGGAAGTGTGGTGGGAGGGCTTGTGGCTTTGGCTCCGCTGCATGTCTGCCTGCCGAGATCGGAACCTCTCCGGGTGGTCAGGGGCCGGGGGAGTGCTGGAGCGACCTTGGTAACCCTGGTCTCTGGGTCTTCTCCTGGGTGACCTGGATGTGTGAGAGTTTGTGTTTTTTATCTGTGTTTATTTTTTGTTTTATGTTGTTTTTGTGTTTTCCCTGTTCTTGCTCTGTCTTGAGTCGGCTACCCCCAAAATGGGGATTGGGCCTGAGCATATAGATAGATAGATAGATAGAATAAGTGATTTTATTCAGCTTGGGAAGGAATTGTGGGGGTCAGACGGTTGATTGAGATAGATTTTACTCCTTCGACTGCTAGAATGCCTTCCAAAACAAAATAGAATCGTCTAATGATAGCCAGAATAAACAGTCAAAAGGCTTCATAATTCTCAAGGGCTTAAGGGGGCCCACGTCGCTTTTTTTCTCTTTCTCTCCCTCTCTTTTTGGCTTGTATCCATTCGGCCCCATTCAGCCTACTCCTCTCTTAAGACGTTTACCCCTATCCAGGTGTCAATACTTTCCTGGCGAGCGGTAGCGAGCCAGTATATATATATTTTTGTTTTACAGCAAGCTAAATTTGTACATTCTTCGATAGAAAAATGTCTCTGGCGAAGCCGGATTTCTCAATACAATGCTGGCTCGCAAGGAAGAAATCGACACCTGGATGGGGATAAACGTCTTAAAACAGTTGGCTGAATGGGGCTGAATGGATACATGCCAGGGAAAGAGAGAAAAGGAGAGAAAGATAAAAACAGCCGGTGACTCTCCTCAACCCTCTAATCGTGTTAATTTCCTGTTGTGCATCATGGTGTTGGAGGAGGTTCTCATGTGGGTTCATCACCTTGTTATCTGTGTGTCTGTCTTCTCTCATCACCTTGTTATCTGTGTGTCTGTCTTCTCTCCCGACCATCACCTCCTCCTTACCCCCTTCTGTACCGGCGACGTCTTTTTAAAGTTTATTCTAGCTATATTGTGTGCAGTCTATGAAGGGTCTGTGGTAGTAAAAAGGGTTAAGTGAGATAGTTCGAAGCCTGTTAATTGCTGGAGGCCCTTTTTGAACTAAATACAATCGTCTAATAGCAGACAGCATAAGGTTAGATAGACGTCGCCGGTACAGAAGGGGTTAACTCTCTAATCGTGTTCATTTCCTGTTGTGTGTCATGAGGTAATATTCTCGGGTGTTGGAGGAGGTACTCATGTGGGTTCATCTCTCATCACCTTGTTATCTGTGTGTCTGGCTTCTCTCCCGACCATCCATCACCACCACCACCTATTTAAGGGGAGGTTTTTAGTTTGGTCTCTAGGTATCCATCAAGCTTAAGATTACACCCCCTTGAGCCCCTTTCAAGGTAAATTTGTACATTTTTCGGTAGAAAAATGTCCCGGCTGAAAGCCGGTTCCTCTTAAATTACAGGCTCGCTATCGCTCGCCAGGATAAAATCGACACCTGAATTGCACGAAAGGTCTTAATATGGGGTGAAAGTTCTTAAAATCGCTAAACTAATGGGGCAAACGTTTTATAATATCAAAAGCAATGGGGCTAAACATGAGGGAGAAAGGGGTCAAGAAAAAAATCCCTCAAGTGGAGATCTCCCCTTAAGTGGGTATCACACGAGCGCTCTTTCCCTCAGCATTTATCCTCAACACTGGTCTGGTAGCTTATGAGGTCAACATTTAATATAGTTCTCTCACCTAAATTCTTCCATCATCAGTCTAGTTTCCAATACCAGTGCAAGATATTCCAGAAATGTTGCCAGAGAAATGTTGATTATCGAATGTTGACTATAAAAGCTCTCGTGTGATACCGGCTTCAGGGGAGATGGGTCTTTTTTCTGATCCCCCTTCTCCCTCGTGTTTAGCCCCATTAGTTTTGAGATTTTAAGATGTTTGCCCCATTAGTTTGTCGATTTTAAGACCTTTCGCCTCCTTTGTCAATATTAAGACCTTTCGTGCTATTTAGGTGTCGATTTTTTTCCCAGGCGAACGATAGTGAGCATGTAATTTTGGAAGAACTACCGAAAAATGTACAAATTAATCTAGAAGGGGGATCTAATGGATGTTTTTTTTTAAGTTCGATGGAAGTCTAGGGAGGAAACTAAAACAAAAATAATAAATATATGAAGTAATAATAAAATAAACCCTTCCCCTTAAGATAGTCGCGCTAACCGGCCGTAAGTGCTTCCAATCTCTCTCTAATGCTCTCCTCAAATTTCCTGACTAGAAACCTTACAGTAACCGAGATCAACCTACCTCCTCCATATTATTTTTTATTTTATTTTTTTTTCAAGGTGATGGTAAATTACCATCTCGCCACCCTTATAACTCGTCTCTTACCAACATTTTGTAGCGAGATATGTTGCTAGTACTGACATCTTTTAGCGATAATATTACGCAGAGACATAAGAGACATAAGAGACATAACATTAATCATCAATTACAAACCCCAGTGTACTTGAATAAACTAATGAAAACATAATGGTCCTCCCGGGATTCGAACTCGGGACACCACACACAGAACACTAGCACCTAAACCATTACACCACATAGCAGTATCATATTTTTCCTTTCAGGGGAGATGGGTCGCTTTTCTTTATCCCCTTCTTCCTCATGTTTATCCCCTTCTTCCTCATGTTTATCCCCTTCTCCCTCATGTTTATCCCCTTCTTCCTCATGTTTATCCCCTTCTCCCTCATGTTTATCCCCTTCTTCCTCATGTTTATCCCCTTCTCCCTCATGTTTATCCCCTTCTTCCTCATGTTTATCCCCTTCTCCCTCATGTTTATCCCCTTCTCCCTCATGTTTATCCCCTTCTCCCTCATGTTTATCCCCTTCTCCCTCATGTTTATCCCCTTCTCCCTCATGTTTCCCCTTCTCCATCATGTTTCCCCTTCTCCCTCATGTTTCCCCTTCTCCCTCATGTTTCCCCTTCTCCATCATGTTTCCCCTTCTCCCTCATGTTTCCCCTTCTCCATCATGTTTCCCCTTCTTCCTCATGTTTATCCCCTTCTCCCTCATGTTTATCCCCTTCTCCCTCATGTTTATCCCCTTCTCCCTCATGTTTATCCCCTTCTTCCTCATGTTTATCCCCTTCTCCCTCATGTTTATCCCCTTCTTCCTCATGTTTATTTTCCTCATGTTTATCCCCTTCTTCCTCATGTTATCCCCTTCTCCCTCATGTTTATCCCCTTCTTCCTCATGTTTATCCCCTTCTCCCTCATGTTTATCCCCTTCTTCCTCATGTTTATCCCCTTCTCCCTCATGTTTATCCCCTTCTTCCTCATGTTTAACTCCATTAGTTTTCAGATGCTAAGATGTTTGCCTGTAATTTTGGAAGGCCGGGAATTTTTTCTACTGAAAAATGTACAAATTAATCTAGAAGGGGGATCTAATGGATGTTTTTTTTATGTCTGATAGAGGTCTAGGGAGGAAACTAAAAATAATAATACAAAGATACATAACAAAAGCAAATAAATAAGCCCATCCCACCTTAAGGGGAGGTATTTAGTTTGTTTCCTACGTTTTCATCAAGCTTAAAATTACACCCTCTAGACCCCCTTTCAAGATAAATTTGTACATTTTTCGGTAGAAAAATGTCCCGGCCGGAGGCCGGTTGCTCTTAAATTACAGGCTCGCTATCGCTCGCCAGGAAAAAATTGACACCATAATGGCACGAAAGGTCTTAAAATTGACAGAAATGGGGCAAAATGTCTTAAAATGTCAAAACAACTAGGGCGAACGTCTTAAAATCTCAAAATCAATGGGGCTAAACATGCGGCAGAAAGGGGTCCAGAAAAAAATCCCTCAAGTAGAAACCTCCCCTTAAGTATCGACAAATCTGTAGCCATAGGATTCAATTTACCGTCAGCTGGAAAATTAACAGGGGAAAATATTGTACTGTCTTCTGAATCTCTTTGCTTTCAAATATACAAATACCCAGAATAAAACAATAGACATTCTTGGTACTGGATAATTATATAGGTTGGTCTTTAGGTCCATTTTATAGTGCATCAAATATAGAAGATCACCCTTAATTCATTCATTTCGGCGTCATAATAACATCCAATGAAAGAGATGGCCGATTTTTCTCACTACAAGATCTCTACCCCCCCCCTCTCTCTCCTCCCTCCCCCCCCCCCTCCTCTCCTCTCTTCTCGTTCCTCATTACGCATCATTAATCTCCTTATCACCTCCAAAGATCTCTCCCCCCCCCTCTCTCTCCTCCCCCCCCCCCCCCTCCTCTCCTCTCTTCTCGTTCCTCATTACGCATCATTAATCTCCTTATCACCTCCAAAGATCTCTAACCTCCCCTCTCTCTCTCCTCCCCCCCCTCCTCTCCTCTCTTCTCAATCCTCAATACGCATCATTAATCTCCTTATCACCTCCAAAGATCTCTAGCCTCCCCGCTCTTTCTCTCCCCCCCCCCCCCTCCTCTCCTCTCTTCTCGTTCCTCATTACGCATCATTAATCTCCTTATCACCTCCAAAGATCTCTTCCCCACCCACTCTTTCTCCTCCCCCCCCTCCTCTCCTCTCTTAATCTTAAGAATGTAAACAGAGAAACCGATCTGGGAGTAACAATATCGAGTAACCTAAAACCGAGTCAACAATGTTCAGAAGTTGTTAAGAAGGCAAACAAAATAATTGGCTTTATAGGCAGGTCATTTGAGCATAAATCCAAAGAAGTTATCCTAACCCTTTACAATTCATTAGTCCGCCCTCTTCTGGAATACTGCGTTCAATCCTGGTGCCCTTATTACCAAAAAGATATAAACAAGCTAGAACGAGTTCAACGTAGAGTTACCAAAATGATACCTAGCCTAAAGAACAAACCATACGAAGAGCGTCTTAGAGAATTAAATCTATTTCCTTTAACCCAGCGCAGATTAAGAGGTGACTTAATTCAAGTGTTCAAAATCATCAAAGGCATCGACAATATGAACTGTAGTAAGTACTTCACTATCGACCAATCTAATTACACGCGGGGAAACGGTTGCAAAATTATTGGTAAATCTTTTAACTCACACGAATCTAAGAATTTCTTCTTCAATCGAGTTGTCAACTTGTGGAATGGGCTTCCCCGAAACGTTATAGACTGCATCACCGTTGATTCATTTAAACTCCGCCTAGACAAATATCTCGCATCAAACCCGCGACTGACTGCGTTTGTAAATGAATAACTTTATTTTATCCCCCCCTCAGTTACTAACCCATCTGTCCCCTACTAACTTCCTAATCCTGCCACGGACATTAGTTCCAGGGCAGTAATTCCCCTTCCAATGTTCCCTTACCCACTCTAAACCACTGTTTGGACACTTGATCCTCAGTGTTTTGGAGGACAAGCAACCTAGAAGGGTCACTAGACCTGTTGTTGCTTGATTTCCTTTGTACTCCTTTGTACTCTTCTCGTTCCTCATTACGTATCATTAATCTCCTTATCACCTCCAAAGATCTCCTTATCACCTCCAAAGTGTATATCCTATTTTTTCTGGCTTTTGTATCGGTACATTCGCTACAAACTTTTTCTCCCGCGTATTGGTTTATTTCTTATTAGTTTGGCTGTTTACTGTAGCTAATATGTGCTCCATTGTCTCTATACCTTTCTATCAATTGTGTGCATGCTCAAGTACTTACTTATGTGTGTGTGTGTGTGTGTGTGTGTGTGTGTGTGTGTGTGTGTGTGTGGTTGCATAATTTCACCCCACCCTATTGCAAACGTCCCCATCCCATTCCATCTTCATCCCACCTGATTCAAATTAATCCCCATGCACTTCCCACCACACTCCATCCCCATTGCCTCCCCAACCTATTACCATCATGTCCCCCAACCCTCCCCACCCCATCCCCTTCCCTCCCAACCAATGAATTATATAAAGTGCGTATAATTTTTGGGGGATATATATTGAATCGATATATATAAAGTTGTATAATTTGTTTGTCTGTTTGGGTCCCGCTAGCCCTCAAACCCTTGGGACTATGGAAATGAGACTTGGTTGAGGCGCTATGAGGATCCAGAAATCGGTTTATAGCAAAACCTTTGAAAACACATATAATTAAGTAACACCACGTTCTTAACATAAATCATCAATTACAAACCCCAATGCACTTGAATAAACTAATGAAAGCATATGGTCCTCCCGGGATTCGACCTCGGGACACCACACCCAGAATATTAAACATCTAAACCATTACACCACCAACACAGTTAAAGGTTGAATACACGATAATACCTAGATAAATACCGTGCACGAGGGTATGTGAATTATGTTAAATATATATATCAAAAGTGCAGCCCTTTCAGAACAATGTGACTACACTGCGGGTCGCTCTATAGAAACTTAATGGCATAACTAATATATATCCTTTAACAGCTGGAACTGTTGGAGGCTCGCCAATAGTTCTCTCTCTCTCTCTCTCTCTCTCTCTCTCTCTCTCTCTCTCTCTCTCTCTCTCTCTCTCTCTCTCTCCTATTTTTCAAGCTTCTCTCTCTCTCTCTCTCCTATTTTTCAAGCTTGGGACACTATTTTTCTTTTTTTTGCTAGTATGTGTTTTTTCAGTTTGCAGCCTCCCTCTCTCTCTGTCTGTCTCTCTCTCTCTCTCTGTCTCTCTCTCTCTCTCTCTCTCTCTCTCTCTCCAGGTCAAGGTAGAGTTAGAGGTTAATTAATGTAGACCATAAAGCCGTGTTCGAGCCATTAGCAGGGGGGTCCTTATTTTACGCCCGCCCCAGTCTTAGTACCGTATTAAGGGGCCGCTTGTCTGGGCCCCATTCTTCCTCATGTTTAGCCCCATTAGTTTTCAGATTTTATGAAGTTCGGCCCATTAGTTTGTCGATATTAAAACCTTTCGTCCCATTTCTATATCAATATCAAGACCTTTCGTGCCATTTAGGTGTCGATTTTTTCCTAATGAGTGATAGCGAGCCTGTAATTTTAAGAGAAACCGGCCTTCAGCCGAGACAATTGTCTATCGAAAAATTTACAAATTTATCTTGAAGGGGGTCTCGGGATTTTTTTTTTTCTTTTTTTTTTAAAGCTAGATGAAGGTCTAGCGAGGAAACTAAAAAATAAATGAATACATTAATAAATAGACACCAACAAATAACCACTGTCCCCTTAACCCATTCAATACCGGGGACATCCTTTTCATTATATTCTGCCAACTATTAGACAATTTTATTCAGCTTAAAAAGGACATCTGCCAATTAAAAGGCTACAGACTATCTAAATTAACCCTTCTAGCTAATATATATCCTTCCCCAGCTTCATAATATCGTGTAAAGGCAGCCGAAATAATAACGAAAATACGTCGCCGGTACCGAAGGGGTTAATTCAATATCCCTTCCTTCCTTCCTGCCTGCCTGCCTTCCTGCCTGCCTGCCTGTCTGCGTGCGTGCCTTCCTTCCTTCCTTCATTCTTTCATTCCCATTCTCCTTTCTTCTTGCTTTCTTTTGTTCTCCCATTTGCCTTCATCCATTTCTTTCTTCCAACCATTTTATCCTTCCTTGCTTTCATCTACTCTTTATTTTGCTTTTATATACTCTTCTAACCTGCGCTACTTTGTCCACCTTCTCCTAGCTTAATTACTCTCTCTGTCTCACTTACCTCCTTCTAATTTATTTTACCTGTTCGCGTGTCTCTTTGTTGTTGTAACCCCGTCTCTCTCTCTCTCTCTCTCTCTCTCTCTCTCTCTCTCTCTCTCTCTCTCTCTCTCTCTCTCTTTCTCTCTCATATTATTTTGTTATCTAAATCTTCTGAATCTCCAGTTTGCATTTAATTTACTTCTTATGTTTGTGTTATATTTATCATGTCTTTGTTGTTGTTGTTGTTGTTGCTGTTCCCCAAGCTGCCTGGCCGAACAGCCGCAAGGTCCCGAGCAAGGCCAAGGCCATAACAGAGCGCCCCCACAGAACCCTCCCTGCCGACCACAATAAAGCCTGGGTGACCGAAGCCACTCCATGGCGGGGAGCTGAGGAGGGTGAGGAAACGCCCGGAAAACCAAAGCCCCACCCAGGGCCCTGTGCCCCTCAGCAATTATGAAGAGAAAGTTGAGGGGCAAAGGAAAAATGTGACGCTTTGGCTTCCAATCTTGGTAGATTGGGAGGTCAATCCACGGAAGAGACGCCGTCACTTGAGATCTAGAAAATATATAAGTAAAAGGAACAGTCAGAGTAAGTTAGGGGTATGGCAGAGATCGCTCAGTTCTCACTCTGATAGACCAGCCCATCACCAATCATGTCTTTGTATCTTTCTTCTTCGGCTTGTTCTTAATCTTGTTCTTGTTCTTCTGCTTCTTCATCGTCTTGTCCTTCTTCTTCTTCTTGGTCTTCTTCTTCTTCTTCTTCTTCCTCTTGGTCTTATGGTGCTCCGTGTATTTAATTAGGTCCCAGTTTCATTTACTTCCATTGTTCTTTGTTCACTGGAGCGTGGTACAGGCTCCTACAAAAGTGTACATCAAATCCTTCAGCAATTGACGACGCACTTCTTTTGTATCACCCCGTTCTTAACATTAATCATCAATTACAAACCCCAATGCACTTGAATAAACTAATGAAAGCGTATGGTCCTCCCGGGATTCGAACTCGGGACACCACACTCAGAACATAAGCATCTAAACCATTACACCACCAACACAGTTAAGGGGAGATCTCCACTAGAGGGATTTTTTCTTGACCCCTTTCTCCCTCATATTTAGCCTCATTGCTTTTGACATTTTCAGTAATTCGCCCCATTAATTTGGCGATTTTAAAAACTTTCGCCCCATTTGTGTCAATTTTCAGACCTTTCGTGCCATTTAGGTGTCGATATTTTCCTGGCGAGCGATAGCGAGCCTGTAATTTAAGAGGAAGTGGCCTTCGACCAGGACATTTTTCTACCGAAAAATGTACAAATTTATCTTGAAAGGGTGTCTAGGGGATATAATTCTAAGCTTAATGGACATCTAGGGAACAAACTAAACACCTCCCCTTAACACAATTGTATTCATAAAGTAAGGGTCCATGGGAATCAGAGGGAGACCATATTTACCTCTTCAACTGTCATAAATTTTGCCTAAGCTTTATGAAATCGTCTAATGATAGCCAGAATACATTGCTAAAGGCCTTATAGTTCTCAAAGGGTTAACTTTACTCGCTTACTACAGGGAAAAATATCATCAATAATATTAAAATTTGGAAAAATATGTTTTATTCTTTTGTGTTAGGGACTAGTACATTGCACAATGCACAACCTTTCGAAATTCTGACTAAAACATAATTATTAATATATCTTATGTTATTGAAAATTGGTACAACTCTAATAAGGAATATGATCTCTCCCCCACCCCCCTTCTCTCTCTCTCTCTCTCTCTCTCTCTCTCTCTCTCTCTCTCTCTCTCTCTCTCTCGTGAGTGAGTGTCCCGGCCTCTTCCTAAATTGCAAGCTCACTATCGTTCGCCAGGAAATATGGACACCTACAGTAAATGGAATGAAAAGTCTTAACATTTATAAAGAAATGTGGCAAAAGGTAAAAAATGTCGCCAAAATATTGAGGCGAACGTCTTAAAATTAGAAAACTTATGGGGTTAAACATGATGAGAAGGGGGTCCAGAAAAAGCACACCCTTAAAGCCGTACTATTGTAAGCAGCCAGATACCCCCCCCCCCATACCCAACATAAACAACCCACACCCACATACACACACCCACACACACACATACATAACCCCCTTCTTGACTCTGTTCTCAACCCCCACCCACATCTCCCCTTACACACACACATACACACACACACCAACACACATACATAACACCCTCTGTTCTCAACCCCCACCCCCATCCCCCCTTACCCAAATCACACACACACACACACACACACACACACACACACACACACACACACATGCACCAACACACACAGACACCTCCCATTGTAGTAGGCTTTACCTGACCCTACCTGCACGGCCTTGAACGCCGCTCCCTCTTTATCCTTTACCTCTTTACCCTGACCCCACCAAAACAGTTTTTGTATGTATGTATGTTTGTGTGCATACGTGAGCGTTTGTGTATACGGACATGTGCACACTTACTGCATGTTCTTATGTTCTTATATATGTGTGTATGCGTATGTATGTGCGTACATACGTGTATATATGTATGTTCTGTATATGAGTAAGTAAAATAAACGTGTATATGTACTGTATATCACTTACTCTCATGGTTATTTTATTATAATTTGTATTCTGCACCTGCATCATTATTGTTTTTTTTTTTTTTTTTTGTAAACTGAGCTTACCATCTTCATATCTGTACAGCTCATGTTCATCCACTAAATTGTAAAATGTGTATTTTCAGCTCATGAGGCTGACATTCTTTAATAAACCGTTTATTATTATTATTATTATTATTATTATTATTATTATTATTATTACACACACACACACACACCAACAGACACTAACACACACACACATCAACATCAACACACGCACCCCCCCCCCCCCCACACGCAAACACTCACACTTCAAATCTTTCTCCCACAGGCACACTTCCAATAAAGAACAATTTAGGATAGGAAGAGATGGCAGAGGGTGGACAAAGAGTGGATGATTTGGCTGTGAGGCCCAGCTCGGCCCCCGGGGTATATGGCTCCAATGTTGCTGAATTCCAACACAGACTTTTGAGAGAGAAAAAACAAAAACAAAAAAACACGCACACACACACTTTTCCCCATGCCAAATTGCTCCAATGTTGCTGAATTCCAACACAGACTCTTTGGAAAAAACAAAAAAAAACAAAAAAAAAACACACACACCCATACCCACACACACACACACACACACACTTTTCCCCATGCCATCATTTTGGAGATGCAAGAGTATTTATTTGTCCCTAAATCTGAACTGTGTGACATTAACCCCTTCAGTACTGGCAGCGTCTTTTAAACTTTAATCTGGCTACTCTTGAACTATTTCATTCAGTGTCAAAAGGACCTCCAGCAATTAATAGGCTTCGAACTATCTCCCTTAACCCTTTTTACTACCACAGATCTTTCTTAAACCGCACAAAATCCTCTTAATATAGCTATAAATAAATAAATTAGTCGTCGCCGGTACAGAAGGGGTTAATGGTTTGTCTATATCATATACGCGCAATTTGCTACTGTGCATTATAGACTAGCGCAAAAAATATATATACCGGTATATATATTTTGTTTGTGTGTGCTTTGGGAGAGACAATCGTTACTGGCAATCTATCTTTTGTCTCCTTCATAAACATATAAAAATAAAATAACAATAAAAATACCTATATGCCACCATCAGTGTAATTAACCCTTTCAGTACCAGTGCCGTCCGTTTAAGAGAGAGAGAGAGAGAGAGAGAGAGAGAGAGAGAGAGAGAGAGAGAGAGAGAGAGATTGATTTTTGATTTGATTTTGATTTTGCCCCGAGGGGCGAGTTTATTGAGCAGCGCCCCCCATCCTGTGAGGGGACAACCACTAGTAAGGCGATACATACTGCTCAAAGAGCCATTATTCCACTGAAACAACAGCATCGTCGTCTGGTTACATTCATATTTGTGTTTATAAGTCAGGTTGGCATTATTCAGATGTTATTATAGTTTCCTCATTTAATTGTCACATGGTCTGTATAAAAAAAAAAAAAAAAAAAAAAAAAAAAAAAAAAAAAGCAAGCAAGCTTGTAGTGACTGAATTATTAATTAACAGGTTGTAATTAATAGCACTACAGAACTAGTGCAATCGTATGAGGAGACTATTCATATTTTCATTACATCAATGATTATTGAGATCATAGTTAGCTGAATACAATTATTACAAAAATAGGCAATGGTATAAATCAACATAATACATAATTTAATACAGGCGGACATAATCATGATCCGGTTCGTTGTGCACTGGGAGCTAAGGTGTCTTGAGATCGCCTCGTACCTATACACAACGAACGTATTATAGTCTGCATGGTTGGTATCTAATTGAATATACTTAGTGGGTATTTCAAGAATGTCAGGGGGTAAGGAAATGTGATTTGTATATTAGAAGACTGTGATTAACGAGACGTGTAACATGTGGAGGGAGGTGGTAGAAAGAGAGGGATCTCGTTGGGGGTGGAAGTTTCGCTCCCAGGAATTTTCGTTCCTGTGGTATTTCAATAATAATAATAAAATAATAATAATAAGGGGACAACCACTGGTAAGGCAATACATACTGCTCAAAGAGCATTATTCTACTGTAACAACAGTATCGTCGTCTGGTGTTATTATAGTTTCCTCAGAGAGAGAGAGAGAGAGAGAGAGAGAGAGAGTGAGATGCAATAGGTCCTAAATGGCTTAGGTTGGAGCGACAACCAAACTCACTCAACCATGGAACGTGAGAGAGAAGAATATATATATACACACACTCACACACACACACACAGACACGTACACACAGTCACATACACACAAACAGACACATATACACATACACAAACAGACACATACACATACACAAACAGACACATACACAAACACACACACACACAGACAAATACACACAAACATACACATGCACACAAATACACAGACGGACACACATTGACGAATTCGAAGGAAATATTGCGGCAAATAATTTAATAATTCTTTTGAGGTTTCTTGTAGATTGATGTAGTTCAGGGGAGATGGGCCGTTTTTCTGGTCCCCTTTCTCCCTCATGCTTATCAGATTTCAAGATGTTTGCTCCATTAGTTTGCCGATTTTAAGACCTTTCGCCAATTTCTTTGTCAACAAAATATCATGATATAATGTGTGTGTGTGTGTGTGAGAGACAGAGAGAGAGAGAGAGAGAGAGAGAGAGAGAGAGAGAGAGAGAGAGAGAGAGAGAGAGAGAGAGAGAGAGAGAGAGAGAGAGAGAGAGAGAGAGAGAGAGAGAGAGAGAGAGAGAGAGAGAGAGAGAGAATAGAGGAAGTTGAGAGAGAGAGAGAGAGAGAGAGAGAGAGAGAGAGAGAGAGAGAGAGAGAGAGAGAGAGAGAGAGAGGCAGCATTCAGGAACAGGACAAAGAAGGACAGATTATTTTACCCCGGGGGGAAAGCGCAGTACGATTTTTTTTTCTTCAACTTTAATCCCTCTTTTGTTGGAAGTAATATTATATATAATTCTTCTTATATGTATCTATCTATCTATCTATCTATCTCTCTCTCTCTCTCTATTTATATATATATATATACTGTATATACAGTATATATATATATTTATATATACTGTATATATATATATATATATATATATATATATATATATATATATATATATATATATACCGGTATATATATATCTTTCTATCTATCTATCTAAGTAAAACAATTACACGCAATTCATAGTACGGCATATATTTTTTCTTGCTAAAATATGAAACACTGGCAGCTAGAGCATTGATGAAAATGCACCTGAGCATCGTAGAGAACCTTATAGCTTCCACTGTAAAGACATCATGCAATTCTACTTAGATATGAAATTTTTGGCAGTTTTTAGACAAAGGAATACAAAGGAAAGCAAGCAACAACAGACCTACTGGTCCTTAATAGGCTGCTTGTAAAAACAACAAAAAATCTAAACAGGAGTCAAATTCCACTCCCGGTATCTCTACAGAGTCCTCTCTGTGTAGCTGTTACCCAAAATTAAGCCAATCCCTTCTGGTACACGATCTCTCTCTCTCTCTCTCTCTCTCTCTCTCTCTAACACATACACACACACACACACACACACACACACACACACACACACACACACACACACACACACACACACACACCTCAATCATTTTAGGGTGCAGCTACCAAACCAGATTATGAGCTTAATGCAACTACGATAATTTAATCCGACACAGGTAGATTACGCACAACACCGAATACACCTAATTAACCCATTCAGTTAACCAGGACTCATTCGTTTTCTTTCGGATATTAGTAGAACATGTATTAAGTTTAACAAAGGTCTGTGGGAGTTAGAGTTCGTATTACTTATATTTGTTAACAACTTGTTTTGCCTTAGGTTCTTCTTAAGGGGAGGTATTTGTTTGTTCCCTAGACCTCCATCAAGCTTAAAATTACACCCCCTTGAGTCCCTTTCAAGATAAATTTGTACATTTTTCGGTAGAAAAATGTCCCGGCCGAAGGCCGGTTCCTCTTAAATTACAGGCTCGCTATCGCTCGCCGGGATAAAATTGACACCTGAATGGCACGAAAGGTCTTAATATGGGGTGAAAGTTCTTAAAATCGCTAAACTAATGGGGCCAACGTTTTATAATATCAAAAGCAATGGGGCTAAACATGAGGGAGAAAGGGGTCAAGAAAAAAATCCCTCGAGTGGAGGTCTCCCCTTAAGCTGCATACAAGAAGGAATGAGAGAGAGAGAGAGAGAGAGAGAGAGAGAGAGAGAGAGAGAGAGAGAGAGAGAGAGAGAGATCATTGAACCCGTGTTATTGATCACTGATTTGAACCATCTTTTCATCATAATCGGGTATAATTTGGAAGGTTTCATTGAGTTTAGGAAGAACGTGTGCCAATGGAAAGGCTACACACTATCTCAATTAATCCTTTCAGCTACCATCTAACTTTCCTAAGCTTCATAAAATCGTCTATATATAGAGCTGATAGCAAATATAAAAGATGTCACCAGTACAGAAAGGGTTAAACACATCTACGACTTGCCTTCCTAATAGCCTGAAACTTAAGGGGAGATATCCACTTGAGGGACTTTTTCCTTGACCCCTTTCTCCCTCATGTTTAGCCCCATTGCTTTTGAGATTTTAAGACGTTTGCCCCATCAGTTTGGTGATTTTTAAGAATTTCCGCCCCATTCTGTCAATTTTAAGACCTTTCGTGCCATTTAGGTGTCGATTTTATCCTGGCGAGCGATAGCGAGCCTGTAATTTAAGACTAATCGGCCTTCGGCCGGGACATTTTTCTACCGAAAAATTTACAAATTTATCTTGAAAGGGGGTCAAGAGGGTGACACTTTAAGATTGCTGGAGGAGTAGGAAACAAACTAGAAACCTCCCCTTAAGCCATTTTAGACGGTAAATTTTTGGAATATTATTGTTTACCAGGATACTTGTTTCTCGCAATAATTGTTCAAATCTACAGTACCTCTCTGTCTCGCTATGCATGTATCTAAATGTCTACACACACACACACACACAGACACAGCAGCACAGACACACACACACACACTCTCTCTCACTCACACACAAAACAACACCAACAACAAACCGTTTTAAAACTCTTGAGATAACAGGATTTAAACCCGATAAAACTTCCACCATTATTTCTGAAGACCGAACCCCCAATCAGCGACTTTTGTTAAACTTTAGAGTATACCATTGTGTAGAGCATATTCCTCCCACATCCGGCACCAGGGTTATTGTGAGATAATTGGTGGATTTGTGTCAGCTGATGATATTACTTAACTTGGGGGGATAGGATTGTGTGTGTCTGTTAGCAAATTACCTCGCGTTTTGTGGTTATTCATGTAATTGACTTGATTAGCAATTATATATAAAATTCTAGGAATGGGAAAGAGCAGAATACAAATAAATGATAACATTATAAGTATACTGTCTGTTTGGGATACATGAATATATAGAATTGAAGAAAATTCATGATGATTATTATTATTATATATACAGGTATATACAGGTATATATATATATATATATATATATATATATATATATATATTACATCCTCTCTCTTTTTCACTTTTCCACCCTCTCACTTTTCCAGATTCTCTCTTTTCCACCTTCTCTCTTTACCACTCTCTCTCTTTTCCATCCTTTTCTCTCTTCCAGCCTCTCTCTCTTCCAGCCTCTCTCTTTGCCACCCTCTCTCTTTTTCACCCTCTCTTTCTTCCAGCCTCTCTCTTTTCCACCCTCTCGCTTTTTCACCCTCTCTTTCTTCCAGCCTCTCTCTTTTTCACCCTCTCGCTTTTTCACCCTCTCTTTCTTCCAGCCTCTCTCTTTTTCACCCTCTCGCTTTTTCACCCTCTCTTTCTTCCAGCCTCTCTCTTTTCCACCCTCTCTCTTTTCTACCCTCTCTCTTTTCCACCCTCTCTATTTTCCACCCTCTCTATTTTCTACCCTCTCTCTTTTCCACCCTCTCTATTTTCCACCCTCTCTATTTTCTACCCTCTCTCTTTTCCACCCTCTCTATTTTCTACCCTCTCTCTTTTCCACCCTCTCTATTTTCCACCCTCTCTATTTTCCACCCTCTCTTCTTTTCCACCCTCTCTCTTTTCCAGCCTCTCTCTTTGCCATTCTCTCTCTTTTCCACTCTCTCTCTCTGTCTCTCTCTCTCTCACCTATTATATCCACCTCTCCTTACTCACGCCACGTAATTCCACCCTCTTTCTTTTTCACTTCCCCTCTTTTTCAACCGCTGTCTTTCTAACCTACTCTTTTCCAATTACACTTTCAGGTAATGCTCGCTTACACGTTCTCTTCCTTTACCTCTCTTTTCACTCACTCTTTATTTAGTTTTAGTCTGTTTTCTTTCCTTCAGTCTCTCTCGCATTTGTCCAGCCGTTTTTGTTTTTCCTTTTTTTGTCCAAAGTATATTTTTTCCTTCTTCGGTGTTCCTCTATTCGCTTTCCTATCTTATTGTCTCTCTGGCCATTTCTTCCTTTCCTTTCTCCAGTCACCCCCTTCTCTCTCTCTCTCTTTCTGTATATATATATCTCTCTCTCTATGTCTCTCTCTCTCTCTCTCTCTCTCTCTAGCCGCTACACTTTCCAAACATTTCACGACGAAAATTAATTAATTGAAGCAACAACCTTCCATCCAGTTGGTCTTTGTGTATATTTTCTTTTCAATTCCATCCAAAAAGTTTATTACACCTCTTGTGTAAAAATCATGGCGATAGAACATGTCTTTAAACAGCGACTCTCTCTCTCTCTCCTTCTCTCTCTCTCTCTCGCTATCTCTCCTTTTCTCTCTCTCTTTCTCTCTCTCTCTCCCCCCTTCCATATCATCAGCGAGCCAAATTTAGTATGCAAATTACAGTCTTGGCTCTCCAGTAATTGTTGCCGCCTCCTAAATGCTGCACAGAGTAACTTCCCTAACACCCATTATTTCAAGGTAGTTTCCGAACCTGTGTCCGAGTGAATGTGGCACTGCTTCGGAGCTTCGGATCTCCGGGGGAGGACTGGGATAGGAATCGTTATTGGCCTGTTCTGTTCGTAATGAGTTGATTATTTGGTTACACGAACATATGCGTGGGTTTCGAATTGTGTGATTGTGTGAGAGATAGAAATAGAGTGTGAGTTGTATTAGTTTGAGTAGGATTTCAGAGGCTGTCAACCTTACTGGGTTATTAAGCCAGCACACTTTAAGTCAAGAATAGCGTCAGGACTGCAGCCCCTTTTCGAGATCTCCAGTCCCTTTGAGTGTTTATGTACAGTACAGTACAGTTTTCAGCATCTATAAAGTTAGACAAATTCGAATCTTTGAACCTTTAAAGCCAAGTTCTGAAGCCTCTGACCTATAATAAATCATTGTATTGTTTCGTTTGGGTTTGATACTGATTCATATGGAGGTGTGGCCATTGCTGCTCTTAACCCCTTCCTTACCGGTGACGTCCTTCTCGTTATATTCTGGCAACTCTTAGACGATTTTATTCAGCTTGGGAAGGACCTCTCTCGCAATGAAAAGGCTCATTTAATCCTTATAGCTACCACAGATCCTTCCCAAGCTTCACAAAATCGTCTAAATGGAGCTGAAATCCAATACACAATGCGTTACCGGAACTGAAAGGGTTAACGGTGCGTGTGTGTATGGTATTACCTTTAACTGTGTTGGTGGTGTTAAGGTTTAGGTGTTTATGTTCTGGGTGTGGTGTCCCGAGTTCGAATCCCGGGAGGACCATATGCTTTCATTATTTTATTAAAGTACATTGGGGTTTGTAATTGATGATTAATGTTAAGAACGGGGTGTTACTTAATTAGTATTTCTGAATTTGTGATATAAGCGTTTAATGCGTGATGTATAGAAGGGTGCATGGAAATATATGTGTCTACGATTATTATAGGCTTACAGTATATGTATTATTATAGGCTTACAGTATATGTATTATTATAGGCTTACAGTATATGTATTATTATAGGCTTACAGTATATGTATTATTATAGGCTTACAGTATATGTATTATTATAGGCTTACAGTATATGTATTATTATAGGCTTACAGTATATGTATTATTATAGGCTTACAGTATATGTATTTTATCTTGTTTGTGCATATGTTTGTTCGTGTGAATTTGTACCCCAATGCGTTTGAATCTATGTGTGTGCGTGTGTGTGTGCATGTGTTTGTGTGTGTGAGTGTGGGTGTGCATGTGTTTGTGAGTGTGAGTGTGTGTGTGCATGTGTTTGTGTGAGTGTGAGTGTGAGTGTGAGTGTGTGTGTGTGTGTGTGTCCATAAATTCTCTTCAGTGTTAAAATAATGAGAACTCGAATATTTATGTGTATCCAACAACAAATAGCCCAATGACAGAGAGAGAGAGAGAGAGAGAGAGAGAGAGTATGTGTGTGTGCATGTTTAAAACGTGTCGTCATATTCTTTGCATTTGTTTTAGTGCAATGCTCGTCATTCTCTTAAAAAAAAAAAAAAAAAAAAAAAAATATATATATATATATCTTTGTTGTATATATGACAACTTTTGATTTAACCACTCCTTTGTATTAGATAATCACTTCACCAGTAAGCATAATTATATAGCACAGTCTCTCGCATAATTATCATCACTATAATTATTCACTATGCTGAGCTGTCCATAATTACCGTGTCATAATAGCCGTAATTATCTGGTGTTTGAAGTGTGCAAGGAGACATGATTGCAGTACGGTAGGGCATTAAGGGGGTGGTACTCGCTTTTTATGGACCCCCTTCTCCCTCATGTTTAGCATATTAGTTTTGAGGTATTAGGACGTTCATTCCGTTACTTTGGCGATTTTGAGACATTTCGCCTCATTTTGTATTCAATATTAAGACCTTTCGTGCCCTTTAGGTGTGGATATATTCCTGGCGAGAGATAGCGAGCCTCTAATTTTAGAAGGAAGCAAGGAACTCTGGGGAGGCACTCGCTACAGGCAGTTCTGCCTTTACTCACATAAAAAAAAATATATATATACAGTATATATATATATATTTATATATATATACAGTATATATATATATATATATATATATAGATATCTATCTATGTATCTACAGTATACAGTATATATATATATATATATATATATATATATATATATATATATACAGTATACAGTATATATATATATATATATATATATATATATATATATATATATATATATATATATATATGGAAATAAGTCACAGAACAATTGAATCAAAAGATGTAGGTAATCCGCAGGGAAGGAAGAAAAGACTGTCTGTCCCTTAAATATGTAACAAACCCCAAGCGCTTGGGACTCCGGATTTTTCTTCGTTCCCCGTGGATTATCTGTGTGTATATATATATATATTATGTATATACAGTATATATATATATATATATATATATATATATATATACATATATATATTGTATCGTTAACTACGGAGTAAATCAGGAAAAGACTGACAGCATGGGAGGCCTAATGGAAAGTAATCTCCCTCTCCCTTTAGTAGTGATGTTAGTTAGTTAGGAGAGAGAGAGAGAGAGAGAGAGAGAGAGAGAGAGAGAGAGAGAGAGAGAGAGAGAGAGAGAGAGAGAGCTATTGCGAGGCTTATATAATTACATTTTATTACAGTAATCCTGGTAAAGAAGGACAAGGAAAGACATATAATTACACCCCCTCCAGTTCTCCCTGTGGTATTGTTGTAAAGGAGAGAGTTACAAGGAATAGTTAGTATCTCAAAGACGCTGCGGTTTAATCCATATTACCTGAACGTATGAAATAGCAATGCATGATACATGAGACAATCATTACCTGTCATGATAGCGTAATGCATACAATCAAAACAATGATTTAGCAATTTAATTACATAAACTTTATATTGACTAAATAAAATAAATACATGAACAATGAATACATAGATAAATAAATATAATACACCTCATACATACCCATACCTCTTGAAAGGTGTGAAGAACCTAAACCCCAATAAATCCTTTACTTACCCAAGTGTCTGGTGGGTGTGAAGGGTAGGGCTGGGCTGGGTAGGGCTGCGGGGGACTCTTGTTGACAGGACGCGGGGTCTATCCACAATACTGCTGCTGCCAGGGTCAATAGGAGGACTAGGGAGGAGGGTGAGGGTTGTTTGGTGGTTAGCCCTCCTCCTCCCTCTGGTCCTCCTCCTCCTCCTCCCTCCACACCACCACCCAACCACCAAGTCATCTACGGACGAGAAACAACATGGTCAGCTGATGGATGTATTTAGATAGTTTGATAGATAGATATATGGATAGATAGATAGATAGATAGACAGATGGTGAAGAATATAATATATGTACTTAAGAAAAGCTATGTTAAGAACATTATATACAAAAATATATATAAGTTCCGGTAAGTTATATATTAGCTTATAGACTACAGTAGATCTGGTCTGGACACGAAAATGGAGCTTTGCAGTAAGGGACCCAAAATCGGAGAACGAAACCCTAAGTTCGAACCTCGAAACCGGGAAAATATCACATCATCTACTGTAGTCTATGATTACGCTTTCATTAGTTTATTCTAGTGCATTGGGGCTTGTAATAGAGGATTAATGTTAAGAATGGGGTGTAACTTAATTAGCTATATAGATGACGAAGCGAATGACATAAATAACGAAGGGAGAGTGAAGTGTGGGGTAGGGGCCGTTTACTGGAGAGAGTACATCAAGGAATATTTAGGTGGTTTGGGCCTATGCAGAGGTTGAGTGTTGAGAGCTTGAGACTGAAATTATAATATGTTGTGTGGCTTCAGACTAATACATTTTTTATTCTGAAGCTAAGGCGGTGTCACGCGAGTGATTTTTCTGTCAATTGTTGCGAGCAATTCTTGTCTGGCAGCTTGAAAATATAAGTTCCATAGGAATAAAACTACCTAACATAACCTACCTTCGATATCGTTTTCTTTTCCAATACGAAAGAGCCTCAAAATAGTACGAGAAAAAAACTATGCTCATTGAAAATTGCCGGGAAATGCGTTCGTGTGACACCACCTTTACCAGACGAGAATTGCTCCAAGATATTGCCGGAAAAAGTAGTGTTGGTGTGACACCGGCTTGACGATCATAAACTACAAAGCAGAGGTAGATAGAGTGAGAGGGGGAGGAACGCAAAGATGGACATTGAAAGACGGTGAACAAGACGTGCTTAAGGGGGTCACCGTTTTTGTTTTTTTATTTTTCTCCCTTTTTCTCTCTTTCCCTTGCTTGTATCCATTCGGCCCCATTCAGCCAACTGTTTTAAGACGTTTATCCCCATTCAGGTGTCGATTTCTTCCTGACGAGCGATAGCGAGCCAGCATTGTATGGAGAAATTCGGCTTCGCCGGAAATATTTTTCTATCGAAAAATGTACAAATTTACAGTAGCTTGCTGTAAAAACAAAAATACATATATGCTGGCTCGCTACCGCCGGCCAGGAAAATATGGACACCTGGAGGGGGGTTAAAGCCTTAACACAGTAGGCTGAATGGGGCCGAATGAATACACGCCAAAGAGAGAGGGAGAGAAAGATAAGAAAAAGCGAGGTGGGCTCCCTTAAACGAAGCAATAGGAAACAAAACAAATGAATCAATAGAAAACAAAAACAGCAAAGCAAAATAACCATATGACACTCGGCAGAATGTTTATGATTAACTGTGTTGGTGGTGTAATGGTTTAGGTTCAAATTCAAATTCAAATTATTATTTTTTTATTTTGCATATAAACAAATTACAGAGTATAATATAAATATATGTTCATATAATTTAAAGGCTGAGCTTATGAAATATAATATTTTGTTATGAGCTCAATAAATAGTTATACATTATATTATACTACGGGAAAACACTGCACACTACATACCTAATAGCTCCGTACACAGTCTGATATCCAGTGATTAAAAGAATATATGTTCAATAATTGGACATCCATATATGCTAAGAGTGATCATTTTAAAATTGAATCCACATAACAGTACTGCTAAATGTTGCATCAGTATCTATTTACAATATATTGTTTTCGTTTTGATCTTAAAGGTTACATGGTTGGTGATAGTTTTTAATTCATCAGGCAACATATTCCACATTAAACAACCAGAATATCCAACAAATATTTTAGATTTTTCAGTCCGTGGTTTAGGGGGTCTTAATAAGTTACTATTTCGTAAATTGTGGGAATGAATATTGGATATATTCTGAAAATTAATGGCAGTGGGAAGGCGTAATTGATTGTATACAAATTTAACTGACTCTAGTCTATTATACATCTTGTATTTTTAGTATCCCTAGATGTTTAAAGAGGGGATCAGTATGTTCTCTGTAGCTTGCTCCTGATATTATCCGATTTGTTTTTTCTGAAGTAGGTGCTATGTTCTTGGTGTGGTGTCCCGAGTTCGAATCCCGGGATGACCATATGCTTTCATTAGTTTATTCAAGTACATTGGGGTTTGTAATTGATGATTAATGTTAAGAACGGGGTGTTACTTATTATATAGTAGTAGTAGTAGTAGTAGTAGTAGTAGTAGTAGTAGTGGTAGTAGTAGTAGTGGTTGTAGGAGTAGTATTGGTAGCAGCATTAGTAATAGCTAAGTAGTAGTAATAGTAATGGTAATAACTGAAATAAATAATTCCATCATCTGAATCCCCATGTGTGTTTATTTGGCGGGGAATTAGGCGCGTGGTGTAAACAGCATCATATTGTACAAGGCTTATTGCTTTGTTTGTACGGTGGCGCTAATAAGTCATGTCCCAGCTGTCATTACGTTTGGCTTTCTCTGTGCTGTATTTATGTCTGTCAGATGTTGAATAAGGTGGGTAAGTGTAGGAACATGTTTGTATATTTCACTCAATATGAAGAAATGAAGCTGAGATATTGCTGATATTTTAATGATCAAAACATACTTGGTACCGAGACATCACTAATTAGCGCGACTGTACATATACCCAGTGACAGACCAGGGCAGAACGTACGGCAATGGTTGTGTTGTAAAAATGTGTGTGTGTGTGTGTGTGTGTGTGTGTGTGTGTGTGTGTGTGTGTGTGTGTGTGTGGCTATGTGTGTGTGTGTGTGAGTGTGGCTATGTGTGTGTGTGAGAGAGAGAGAGAATATTATGAAATAAAGAGTATTGATTGATTGACTTCTACTGCTAATAATGATAATAAAACTCCCTCCTTAACCCCTTCTATACCGGCGACGTCCTTTTAACTTTATTCTGGCTACTATTAGACAATTTTATTCGGTTTCAAAAGGGCCTCCAGCAAATAACAGGCTTCGAACGATCTCACTTAACCCTTTTCACTACCACAGATCCTTCTTAAGTTGCACTATATCGTCTAAATATAGCTAGAATAGAATACAAAAATGACTTTGCCAGTACATAAGGGGTTAAAAGCCGGACCATTAGCCATAGACCGTGAACTTCCTGCCACCACTCACACAATCCGGATGAGCCCCAGGATTCAACCGGGGTTCTACCGGGAGTAAAGCCGGTATCACAAGAGAGCTTTTATAGTCAACATTCGATGATCAA
Organism: Paralithodes platypus; assembly: GCA_032716605.1. Taxonomy (NCBI): domain Eukaryota; kingdom Metazoa; phylum Arthropoda; class Malacostraca; order Decapoda; family Lithodidae; genus Paralithodes; species Paralithodes platypus. The sequence goes on from CM064497.1 coordinate 4,115,840, forward strand.
AAAAATTCTGGCTACATTTCTGGTATATTTTGCACCGGTATCGGAAACTAGACTGATGATAGATGAATTTAGGTAAAAGAAATATTTCAAATGTTGACCTTATAAGCTGCCAGACCAGTGTTGAGGATAAATGTTTAGGGAAAAGGCGCTCATGTGATACCATGAGTAAGCCGCTGGGTTTCGATAGGCGCGTTCACAGGAGCAACGTGTCTGGGCATGCTTTTGTCCGGTTCGTGTGATTTTTGGCTTAAGGGGGGTAACCTGATTTTTTTTCTCTTTCTATCATTCTTTCTCTGGCTTGTATTCATTCGGCCCCATTCAGCCTACTGTTTTAAAATGTTTACTCCCATCTAGTTGTTAATATTTTCCTGGCGAGCGGTAGCGAGCCAGCATATATATATATATATATTTTTGTTTTGACAGCAAGCTAAATTTTTATACATATTTCGATAGAAAAATGTCGGATTTCTCCATACAATGCTAGCTTGCTATCGCTCGCCAGGAAAAAATCGACACCTGGATGGGGATAAACGTCTTGTAACAGTTGGCTGAATGGGGCCGAATGGATACAAGCCAGAGAAAGAGAGAAAAGGGGAGAAAGAAAAAAAAGCAGGTGACCCCCCTTAACGAAGTTGACAATAATCTTGACCCCTTAAATTCTCATAACTCAAAATTAATGAAAGCAATCGAGCTGATATTTCTATCATTTGGGAAGAGCCTATCAGGAAATTGGTGTGGATATTTACAGCCAGTTTGCTATATAAGCCCTTTTAGAGTTATGAGAAGTTAAGGGGTCAAGATTATTGTCAAGTTTGTTGACGCTACCTATAGCTATGGGTTCATACTTGCAGTATGGCATTGTAATAGGTCCACAAACATGTCAGTGTATGTATAGTCACTAACATAATTTCGTGATCGACATGTGACTTAGCATAAGCGGCTATAACCATCAAGGTACTGTAGTTCTCGAAAAGGGGCTCCAGTCTTGATGTTATTCTTGACTTTCTATCTTTGTTCTATGTGGATGAGGGAGACAACAGGCAAAACTGCCTGTGACGAGTGCCTCCCCCACAGTTGAAAGAGTGACCGGGCCAAAATCAAGGAATGTTCGATCCAAAATGTCTGGACATTTTGAGCTGGCCTAATTCCAGAGGGGTTGATAGCCTCTGAAGTCCTATTTTAACTAACTAACTAACCATCCAGGATGCTTTAGGAATATATCTGTATGCTCACTATGCAACGTGTGCTATTTACCGACCATGTAAGGCATAACACATTTCTAAATACTATACATAAAATGTATCCACCTACATCTCTATGTTACTCCAGAACTAATATTTCAATAAACCCTCTAAATATCATAGGGCCTTCTTAAACTGCATACAATATCGAGTAACCTAAAACCGAGTCAACAATGTTCAGAAGTTGTTAAAAAAGCAAACACAATAATTGGCTTTATAGGCAGGTCATTTGAGCATAAATCCAAAGACGTTATCCAAACCCTTTACAATTCCTTAGTCCGCCCTCTTCTGGAATACTGCGTTAAATCCTGGTGCCCTTATTACCAAAAAGATATAGACAAGCTAGAACGAGTTCAATGTAGAGTTACCAAAATGATACCTAGCCTAAAGAACAAACCATACGAGGAGCGTCTTAGAGAATTAAATCGATTTCCTTTAACCCAGCGCAGATTAAGAGGCGACTTAATTCAAGTGTTCAAAATCATCAAAGGCATCGACAATATGAACTGTAGTAAGTACTTCACTATCGACCAATCTAATTACACGAGGGGAAACGGTTGCAAAATTATTGGGAAAATCTTTTAACTCGCACGAATCTAAGAATTTCTTCTTCAATCGAGTTGTTAACTTGTGGAATGGGCTTCCCCGAGACGAGACGTTATAGACTGCAGCACCGTTGATTCATTTAAACTTCGCCTAGACAAATATCTTGCATCAAACCCGCGACTGACTGCGTTTGTGAATGAATAAACTTTATTTTATCCGCCCCTCAGTTACTAATCCATCTGTCCCCTACTAACTTCCAAATCCTGCCACGGACATTAGTTCCAGGGCAGTAGTTCCCTTTCCAATGTTCCCTTACCCACTCTAAACCACTGTTTGGACAATTGATCCTCAGTGTTTTGGAGGACAAGCAGCCTAGAAGGGTCACCAGACCTGTTGTTGCTTGATTTCCTTTGTACTCCTTTGTACAATCGTCTAGCTTTAGCCAGAATCAATGGTAAAAAGGCGTCATGGTCCTGAAGGGGTTAAGCTGATACAGAAGAGTGTCAAGTGGTTAGTTTTTTACTATCGAAGAATCAGCTGGTAAGGGATTGAATTTACCGCAATTACGTTTTCTATCTTTCACTATTCTGTAAAACAATGCCGGTATGTAATTTAAATGACTCGAACATTAACCCCTTAAGGATCATGATGTATTTTGACAGTTTATGTTGGCTATCATGACACGATTTTATTCAGAGTAGGAAGGGTATATGGAAGTATGAGAGCTGATTGGGCCAGTGTTTACCCTTAGGGGAGGCTGAACCTCGGCTGAGCCCAGAAGTCAAAATTTCATTTTTTTTTGTTCTTCTAAAATGCTTCTTTCATCATAGGAAAATAGCATAGGAGGTAACAAAAAAACATATCGCATCCATAACCCCCTGGGGCGGGGGTTCGCCCACGCCCCCCGAAAAACGAAATATTTTGCCTTCAGCCACCAAAAATGTTTGTTTGTGTCTTTTGTCTAAAAGGCTTCTGTAAGCAATATAAATCATCATATGAGGGAATAAACACCCATATGACATCCCTAGCACCCCCTTCTGGGGGCCCCAATATCATGGATTTTGTTGAAAATTTGATTTATAATCGTTTGTCCAAGTCAATTTTATAAAGAAATTTTAATTTAGTTTGCCATCAAACTACGCACTCTATGACAGCTGTCATAGAAAACGCTTTCTAAGGAGGCCAAACTAATCCATTCTCCCCCAGATTGGATTTGGGTTGTTCATAATCTAAGAATTTCAATTGCCAGAGAACATATATTGGCACTTACGAGTGCCACTAAATTTTTTTGTATTGCTCAAATTCGTTCCCCTTCTATACACTATAAATAGGGGTATATAGCAACGCCTGTCCGTTCTAATAATGGCCGTTTCATGTCAAAATCAGCTGTACCCCAAAAATAATTATATAATATATTTTTTTCAGCACCTTCTATTATTCAATATGGAAAAGCGAGGACGCTACGTTGTAGGGGATGCTTGTAGGCTACGCCATACAAAAATAGCGGGAAATTTGAACAATTTTCAGTGACTAGTTGATTTTTTAAATAGTGCAATGAAATTCTGCGCACACACATAGAGAGCTGATTTTTTCAGCGAGTCCTATAATTTCCATAGGTAATAAGATGGTATAATGCCAGAAACAATATCTCTTATACAGGGTGAATTGGGGGTGTAAGGTTAAGTGAGATAGTTCGAAGCCTGTTAATTGCTGGAAACCCTTTTTAAACTTAATAAAATCGTCTATTAGTAGCTAGCATAAAGTTAAAAGGACGGCACAGATAATGAAGGGTTAAATAACTTGATAGTAATTTCAGTTAGGCTGATATTTATTATAAGCTATAATAATCAGTTACCTATTATCATCCTACTTAAAAATAATCCTTTGATCAGATTAAATCCTGAGTGTTAATGCGCTTACTCTGCATTTTTGAATATATATTTCGATAAATGGTATACACTTGTATGCCAATATATAATATATTATTATCAACGACTGTTATTAACTTAATATCTCCAACGAAGATGGAAGAGGTTATATTTTGCCTCCGTTTGTCTGTGTTTTTGTTTGTCTGTTTGTATATACTGTCTTGATAGCGTAATGTTTAGTGTGCGGAATTTCGGTGTGAGTATCCTAGGTGTGAGTATCCTAGGTTCGAGTCCTTGGAGTACCACATGTATTAATTACTTTCATTGATTTCATTAGTTAGGTTTATTTGTAAATTAATTGGTGGGTTGGTGAAAACTAATATGAATCGATGTTCACAAAAATTGGTGGACAGATAGGACATGCGCCACGGAAGAAGTGATACCATTTAGGAGGCGATCGGTAGCACCCTTATCTCCTCCAGCGTAGGCGGAGGTATGTTCCTCTACTCAAGGCGGTGTCACACGAGCAAGTTTTCCGTAAATTTTTAAGAACAATTGTAGTCTGGCAGGCTTAAAATTTCAGTTACATCAGAAATCTGCCACCTAGCTTAATCTGCTTTGTCTAGTTTCCGATTCCACTGTAAACAAGCCTCAAGCTATCACGAGAAAAAACTTGCTCATCGAAAATTGCCTGAAGAAGCGCTCATGTGGCACCGGCTATATACTCTGTTTTTCTTTAGCCGATAAAAATAGGTAAACCAAAGTACAAGTGGCCTAATCCAGTAAGTGATGTATCGGCACCAATTATGTTTTGATCAATAATTAGTATCAGCAATATTTACTCATGGTTTCTTCTTTTTGAGTGAGATATACGAACATATTCCTACACTTACCCACCCTATGCAACATTTGACAGACATTAATACAGCACAGAGCGAGCCAAACGTAATAACAGCTGAGACATGACTTATTAGCGCCACCGTATATGTGTTGTGTATACATTATGCTAATATAAGAAACTGATTTAATACAGTAGGGTAGTGATTGAGAGAGTGAGAGTGAGAACGGAGAAATGGATAGGCGACGAGCAGGGAGGTTTTAGGAAGGGAAGAGGATGTGTAGATCAGATTTTTACCCTGAATTGTGTTGTGGAGAAGTATCTGGAGAAGAAACAAAAGGTGTATGTTGCCTTTATGGACTTGGAGAAGGCCTATGACAGAGTGGATAGAGAAGGTTTGTGGAAAGTACTTAGAATATACGGAGTAGAGGGCAACTTGCTGAAAGCAGTGAAGAGCATGTATGAGGGTGCAAAGGCGGCAGTACGTGTGGAGAGTGAGCAGAGCGAGTTCTTTGACCTGAATGTTGGTTTGAAACAGGGGTGTGTGATGTCCCCGTGGTTGTTTACTGTATATATGGATGGAGTTATGAAAGAAATACTATCAAGAGCAGTGGATGTTGGTGTATCGCTGAAAAGGGAGGGAATTGAGTGGAAGCTACCTATACTGCTGTTTGCGGATGATACAGTTCTGATGAGTGATAATGAATGGGAGTTGCAGGGTCTGGTAAATGAATTTGGAACAGTGTGCGAAAAACGGAATTTGAAGGTAAATATGGGGAAGAGCAAGGTTATGGTCTTCGAAAGGGGTGAAGTCACAGAGTGTGAGGTGAAGCTGAACGGTCAGGCTATGGAGATCGTCAACTCTTTTAAGTATCTGGGCAGTGTGTTGAGTAAAGATGGGACTATGGATGAAGAGGTGCGGGAGAGGGTACAACAGGGGAAGAGGGTTGTAGGAACGCTAAAAGCAGTAACAAGAAATAGGGTGGTCAGTATGGAAGTGAAGAAGTCCTTGCATGACAGTGTGGTAATCCCGACACTGACGTACGGAAGCGAAGCATGGACGTTGGTTGAGAGACTCAGACCAAGAGTGAGAGCAGTGGAAATGAATTACTTAAGGAGTGCGTGCGGAGTTACATGGAGGGATAGACAGACTAATGAGGAAGTAAGAAGGAGGTGTGGTGTGGAGGTAGATGTGCTGGAAAGTGTGAAAAGGAACAACTTGAGATGGTTCGGCCATATGGAACGTATGGAAAGTGAGAGAATGACTAAGAGGGTGTACGAGAGCGAGGTGGAGGGACAGAGGGGGAGAGGTAGACCGAATATGAGGTGGAAGGATGGAGTGAGGAACTACATGAACGAAGGCGGTGCTGGTTGGGGGGAGGGGCGTCGACTGACTGGGGACAGAGGTGCATGGGGGCGGTTCGTTCGTGGCCACCCCTTCGGGGATCGCGGCGTCAGGCAATAGATAGATAGATAGATTTAATACCACATCATATTAGTACCATGTCATCATACTTGGCAGTGCATATTATTATTAACCCTTTCTGTACCGGCAACGTCATTTAAGGGGAGATGGTTAAATTTTTGGGCGATTTTTGCATGTATTCATTATTTTTCTAGTTTCCTCCCTAGACCTCCATCAAATTTAATAAAACATCCATTAGATCCCCCTTCTACTGTAGATTAATCTGTACATTTTTCGGTAGACAAATTTCCCGGCCGAAGGCCGGTTCTTCCAACATTACAGGCTCACTATCGTTCGCCAGGGAAAAAATCGACACCTAAATAGCACGAAAGGTCTAAATATTGACGAAGAAATGGGACGAAAGGTCTAAAAATCGACTAATTAATGGGGCAAACATCTTAACATCTGAACAGTAATGGGGCTAAACATGAGAGAGAAAGTAGTCCAGAAAACCGGCCCATCTCCCCTTAAATTATTTTCTAGCTGTATTTACGGAACTATGTGCAGTTTAAGAAGGATCTGTGGTAGTAACGTTCCTTGATTTTGGCCCGGTCACTCTTTCAACTCTGGGGGAGGCACTCGTTACAGGCAGTTTTGCCTTTTGCTTCCCTCATTCACATAACAAAAAAAAGTGAGATAGTTCGAAGCCTGTAATTGCTGGAGGCTCTTTTGAAACTGAATTAAATCGTCTGATAGTAGCCAGAACAATGTTAAAACAAGAATAATAATGTGTGTATATCTGTTGTTGCCTGTTTTCCTCTGTACTCCTTTGTAATGTCAGGGGTTCAGTCACTCTCTAAATGCGCTTCCTACCATCACAAAGACAAATTCTATTTTTTGATTGAAAATAATGAAATATTCCTCAGCAAAATTGAGCAAACCTTAAAATGTTGACCGTGTGTAAAACAACAGGTAAAACAACAGGTGAGCAACAGGTAACGTTTGTCCGAATATATATTGTAAAGAATTCAGTAACTTTTCCAAACTTTAAGGGAGCCCACCTCGTGTTTTTTTTCTCTTTCTCTCCCTCTCTCTTTGGCTTGTATCCATTCGGCCCCATTCAGCCTACTGTTTTAAGACTTTTACCCCCATCCAGGTGTCAATATTTTCCTGGCGAGCGGCAGCGAGCCAACATACCTATTTTTTTATTTTGACAGCAAGCTAAATTTGTACATTTTTCGATAGAAAAATGTCTCCGGCGAAGCCGGATTTCTCCATACAATGCTGGCTCGCTATCGCTCGCCAGGAAGAAATCAACACCTGGATGGGGATAAACGTCTTAAAACAGTTGGCTGAATGGGGCCGAATGGATACAAGCCAGGGAAAGAGAGAAAAAGAGAGGCAGATAAAAAAAGCCGGTGACCCCCTCCCTTAATCTTATCTTAGATTCATGAACTAGACTAACTAAGACAATCGTACCTATTCGATATCAGTTAGATTTATTTTCTATATAACCCGCTCCAACAAAATGTCAATGTTTTTCATTAGTCTTACACTCATAAATAATAATCCCTTGACTTCAACTCATTTACATACACTAATCATACGGTGAAGAGTTTAAGGCGGGTGGCCTGCTTTTTTCTGTCCCTTTCTCTGGGTTGTATCCGTTCGGCCCCATTCAGCCTACTGTTTTAAGACGTTTATCTCCATCCAGGTGTTTATTTTTTCATGGCGAGCGTAAGCGAGCCACCATATTTTAAAAACTAATTTGACAACAGGCTAAATGTGTACATTTTTCGATAGAAAAATGTCGGAAGCCGGATTTCTCCATACAATGCTGGCTCGCTATCGCTCGCCAGGAAGAAATCGAAACCTGGATGGGGATAAACGTCTTAAAACAGTAGGCTGAATGGGGCCAAATGGATACAAGCCAGAGGGAGAGAGAAAAAAAAAGGAGGTGGGCCCCCTTGATGATCTACAATACATCATACATGTACAATACATGTACAGGGGCATAGTGCGCCCTTGTATTGAGTATTGTTCACATGTGTGGGGAGGTTCCTCTCACACCGCTCTCCTAGACAAGGTTGAAAGGAAGGCCTTTCGTATAATTAACTCCCGTCCACTCACCAACTCTCTGCAATCTCTCTCTCTCCGCCGCAATGTTGCATCTCTCTCGCTATTCTATCGCTACTATAATAATCAGTGTTCCTCAGAGCTATCCCAGTGCATACCACCTCCTTTACGTAGGGCACGTGGTACCCGTCTTGCAACTCAATCCCACCCCTACTCTGTGCAACTCTCCAACCCAAGAGTGAAACGTTACTCTCAAACTTTCTTCTACTCAACAGCTGAGCTCTGGAACTCTCTCCCAGAATCAGATTTTCCCGCTTCCTATGACTTAAATTGCTTCAAACTCCGTGTGTCCAGGCATTTTGGCTCGAACGTCCCTTGATTTTGGCCCTGTCACTCTTTCAACTATGGGGGAGGCACTCGCTATAGGCAGTTATGCCTTTTGCCTCCCTCAATCACATAGAAAAAAAAAATACGTCTAATATCACTCCTCTGACCTTTGATGATCTACAATACATCATACGTCTAATATCACTCCTCTGACCTTTGATGATCTACAATACATCATACGTCTAATATCACTCCTCTGACCTTTCACACTTTACAATTGTTACTGATTGCTTTCGGGTTCAATATAATTCCGATTCTCCAACTCTTTTACCTTAAATGTCATAGTTCCAATTATTAAAAATGTGTTATTCAAACAAACTCCTATTAATTCTTTATTAAGAATTTCTTTCTGATTGTCTGGATGAATTGTTTCTAAATTAACTGCACCATGTTGGGGCGTCGACGTGTTAAGGGGGGTCACCGGCTTTTTGTTTAACTTTCTCTCCTTTTCTCGCTTTCCCTGGCTTGTATCCATTCGGCCCTATTCAGCCAACTCTTTTAAGACGTTTATCCCCATCCAGGTATCGATTTCTTCCTGGCGAGCGATAGCGAGCCAGCATTGTATGGAGAAGTCAGGCTTCGCCGGAGACATTTTCCTATCGAAAAATATACAAATTTAGCTTGCTGTCAAAACAAAAATATATATATGCTGGCTCGCTACCGCTCGCCAGGAAAATGTTGACACCTGGATGGGGGTAAACGTCCTCAAACAGTAGGCTGAATGGGGCCGAATGGATACAACCCAGAGAGAGAGGGAGAGAGAGAGAATAAATGAGGTGGGCCCCCTTAAATACTCTCACTAGTCACATACAGTTCTTTCTTTGAGGGAACAATATATATGATGCAGCTTGATTGACATAGCTAGGGCGTGCCATTGTAACAGGGATCTTATGGACATATATATATATATATATATATATATATATATATATATATATATATATATATATATATATATATATTACGTAAGTCATTGTTACAGGCGTCCAACACCCCAACAATATAGTTTGAATAATAATAATAATAATAATAATAAAAATAAAATAATAATGTAATATAATAAAAAATAATAAAAATAATATAAGATAATAATAAAAATAATAAAATAATAATAATAATAATAATAAAAATAATAAAAATAATAAAAATAATAATAATAATAATAATAATAATAATAATAATAATAATAATAATAATAATAGTTAGGATAGTAATAATATCTACAATCATTGCTAGTAACAGTGATCGTATAACTGTCCCTCAAAAGTAGTATTTTTACACCCGAATCTGAAGTAAGAGCTTTAAATATGTATACAATTAATATTAAATCGCCAGGACTTTAAAATTAATTTCTTTATAATTTACGGTTCAATTAAGCTGAGCAGACCAATTATCTTTAACCTTAACGTCTACTGTGGATGACCTTTGAAACTACTACATTCTTAAGGGGAAGTATTGTGTTTTCATTGTTTTATGTTGTGTTGTCCCTATTCGGGCTCTGTCTTGAGTCGCCCCCCCCCCCAAAAAAAAAAAAAAAAAAATACATAGCCTACATACCATACATTTAATACATCATAAATTGTGCTTCCCCCTTTTCATCATGTATCTCTGTCCTATACTATATTTTACATATATATTATACATTATGCATCATACATTTCATACATCATAATAATTTCTTTCCCCTTGTCATCCTTTATCCTCTCTCACACTACTCTCTCTCTCTCTCTCTGACCAGAACAATGATATCTACCCCAGGACTCATTACTTCGGAGCTCACATTAAGTGGAGGTTTTTAGTTTGTTTCCTACTCCTCCAGCAATCTTAAAAGTTCACCCCCTTGATCCCCTTTCAAGATAATTTTGTAAATTTTTCGGTAGAAAAATGTCCCGGCCGAAGGCCGATAACTCTTAAATTATAGACTCGCTATCGCTCGCCAGGATAAAGTCGACACCTAAATGGCACGAAAGGTCTTAAAATTGACAGAATGGGGGCAGAAATTCTTAAAATCACCAAACTAATGGGGCAAACGTCTTAAAATCTCAAAAGCAATAGGGATAGACATGAGGGAGAAAGGGGTCAAGAAAAAAGTCCCTCAAGTGGAAATCTCACCTTAAGGGAGCCCACCTCGCTTTTGTTATCTTTCTCTCCCTCTCTCTTTGGCTTGTATTCATTCGGCCCCATCCACTCATGACAGAGTCCGAATAGGGACAACACAACAGAAAACAATGAACACACACAAACAAAATGGAAATTCACACACATCTACAGTAGGAGAAGACCCAAAGACCAGGGTCACCAAGGTGCCTCCAGCAGTAGTGGTAGTAGTAGTAGTGGTAGTAGTAGTGGTAGTAGTAGTAGTGGTAGTAGTAGTAGTGGTAGTACTTATGTAGGGCTCTGGCAGCTCTTGCAAGAAAGATGACCACCCAAAATTGTCAACATTTGGAGGCTTACACAGCTTGTCGCCTAATACCTTTAGACAAGAATCCAGGATGCAGACCAGTAGGAGTGGGTGAAGTGCTGAGAAGAATCATCGGAAAATGCATAATGGAAGTGGTGAAAGACGATGTGCGGTCAGCGGCCGGTAATCTCCAAGTGTGTGCCGGCCACCAAGCAGGGGGAGAGGCAGCAATTCATGCCATAAGAAAAATATATAAGCAAGTGGACTGTGAAGCTGTGCTGCTAGTGGATGCAACAAACGCCTTTAACACCATCAACAGAAAGACGGCAATACATAACATCAAAGTAAAATGCCCCAGTTTTGCCACCTATGTAGAGAACACCTATAAAAAGCCTGCAGACCTCTTCATAGTAAACAACCAGAACACACGAAGGGGAACACCTCTGAAATCAATGGAAGGAACCACACAAGGTGACCCAGTAGCAATGGCAATGTACGCCTTAGGTCTCTCAGTGTTGCTAACCTTAACTAGCCATGAGGCGACGCAAGTAAAGCAGGTGGCCTATGCAGACGATCTCACTGGAGCGGGAAAAGTCAACAATCTCAAGCACTGGTGGGAGCAAATATCAGAGGTAGGACCAAAAATAGGGTACCATCCAAATGCCAGAAAGTCAATACTAATAGTAAAAACAGAACATTATGAAAGGGCGGTAGAAGCTTTCAGCGGTAGTGAAGTGGTAGTAACACAGGACGGACAGCGTCACCTTGGGGCGGTGATCGGCACGGAAGAGTTCAAGAACAAATACATAGAGGAGAAGGTCAGAGAATGGGTAAAAGAAATTGAGAAACTGGCCAATATTGCAAAGACGGAACCACAGGCCGCGTATTCGGCATTCACATATGGGGTCAAACATCGCTGGACCTACTTGATGAGAACCGTTCCAAATGTGAGCGCATTACTTCAACCACTGGAAGATGCCATCAGAGACAAACTCATCCCAGCGTGGATAAAGTTGCACACACTGAATGATACAGAGAGGGAGCTGCTCGCACTGCCTCCTAGGTTGGGAGGGATGGGAATCATCGACCCAGTGAAGAGGGCGGTAACGGAATACCAGAACTCAGTAAAGATAACAGGATCTCTCACTGACCGTATCATAGCACAAGATTCTGACGGTGAAGTAGACCAGGCAGACATCTGCAACATCAGAAAGACCATCACGTCAGAGAGGCAAAACTCACAGAAAAATGACCTGGCACAATTGATGGGACAACTTCACCCGAGACAAACAAGAAAACTACAAATAGCACAAGAAACGGGCGCTTCAAATTGGCTGACAACACTACCAATCAAGGCAAAATGCGTTTGTGGAACCATCAACGATACAGACCACACCATGATATGTAAGAAAGGAGGATTCATCAGCATCAGGCACGATGAAGTAAGAGATGTAACAGCGAACATGCTCAGGGAGGTGCGTAGAGATGTGGTGAGCGAACCATCACTCATTCCCTTGGATGGAGAGATCATTCAGCACAGGACGGCCAACACATCCACTGAAGCAAGATTGGACGTTAGGGCAAGAGGCTTTTGGACAAATGCACAGCGAGCATTCTTTGACATAAGAGTATTTGACCCAATGGCCCACAGCTACAGCGAGCTGTCTCTGGAGGCTCCACACAAGAGGAACGAACGAGAGAAGGTCAGGACATATGGAGAAAGGATTTTACACGTCGAACATGGCAGCTTTACCCCACTAGTCTTCACCACATCAGGAGGGATGGGACCCAGGGCCCAGTGCTTCTATTCAAGGCTAGCAGAGATCATCGCAGAGAAGAAGCAACAGCCTAGGAGCCACGTCGTAGCCTGGATGAGATGCCGTCTATCTTTCTCATTGCTCAGATCAGCACTACTATGCCTGCGGGGAACAAGAAGGTCTGCACCACAACCAGTGACGGTGGCAGAAGTAGACTACGAGGCAGCAGTGGCAGAGGGCCGCATCGGAAGGAGACTGGATTGAAGTTGCATGGTGTAGAATAGTAGTATCTGATGCTTGTGAAATTTAGTATGTGTACAATATTAAATATATGGTAGTGGTGGTGGTGATGGTGGAGGTGGTGATGGTAGTAGTAGTAACATGAAATGTATGAAAAATATTAAATAAAAATCAATGTAGTAGTAGTAATAGTAATCGAAGTAGTGCTTACCCCGGAATAGGAAGTAGCTGAATGACAACGAAGTCAGGCGCTTTGATGACTATTCTGACCTGGTCTAGGGTCCAAAGAGGGGATGCACAGACTGAGTGGTAAAAAAAAAAAATAGTAGTGGTAGTAGTAGTGGTAGTAGTAGTAGTAGTGGTAGTAGTAGTAGTACAACACCGATAGGGAATACACACTCTAGTACAAAATAATCTAGGCACACATACCGAAAAATATTTGGTTGTTTTTACTGAAGTTACGGGCCGGTACTGTAAATAAGATAAATTAAGTTTTGGAGAAAAAAACAAAAAAAACAAACAGAAGCTAAATAGCCTTAGTGTAAAGCGTAAAAGACATTGCAAGAGAACAGATGGAAGTGTCATAAGGGTATAATGGAGGATGATGAAAGTTTAGATGAAGACCTATCACAAAAGTCAAAGACTAACAAGTGTTGCATCTGTACAAAGAATGAGCATACATGTACAAGATGCAAATGCGTGCTAAAAAAAAAAAAAAGGATGCATAAACTGTAATAAAGGTTCCCGGTGTCGCAACCCTTATAATAGTGTAATAACAGAGGGAGGGGCGGCAGCCAGTGCCCAGAGAGTGCGAAGGGATGAAGCTGACGGGACACAACACGGCGATGGGCAACAACCCGACAGAGCATGTGGAGGTGCGGGACCCTCAGGGGGCCCGAGAGAAGGGCGACAACCACATGACATGGTGGGTGACGGTGAGCCCAGCGGAGTCCAAAGACCCGGAGACGAGCACCGAGATGCTGGAGAGGAGGGTGGTGTGCAAACAAGGCCAAATATAGCTGGTAGAAACGACGATATGCCACGCAACGAAGAGCCCTGAGAAGCACACAGGGAGGTGGGACCACAGAGGGAAGCAGCCCTGGAGAGACCCGCACAAGTTGATGGCAGAGGAGGACCCCTTCAATGGAAAGGACTACGGGGAGAGGAGGTAAAAATTTGGACAGAGGCAGCTTACTCAGAAATTGTAGATTGGTCTGAACACAGTTTATTCAACCCACCTAAATGTGACGCCACCACCAAACTGTTGACAGAGATGAAAAAGCTCATTTATAACTATGTCTATGACAGACCTTTAGCCCCGTATGCTCTCAAGTTATTTTTCAGCATTCCACATCTCTTCTTGCAAAAAACTCACCGCAATTCTAGACAAGCGGAAAATGTGACAGCGTTAACAAATAGAGTGAAACTGTGGAATGATAACAAGATGGATGACTTACTCAGTGAAGCCAGAGCATTACAAGAGAGACAAGGCAGACGGCAACACAAAAGAAAAAACACTGAGGACAAGGCCAGGAGATTCGGCGACCAGATGAGACAAGGTAAAGTGGCACCTGCAATACGATCGCTGACAAAGGAGGCAGCTGGTGGGCTGTTGCCTATCACAAGAGATACCATCAAGCTGCTGGAAGAGAAACATCCGCAACCTAGTATATCCGAGAGTCAGAAGCTAGAGGGGGCTTATATACCACCGAACCCCGTCATCTACGAACAAATCACAGGTGAGAAGATTTGGAAAAAGGCTCTAGGGACCCAAGGCAGTGCAGGACCCTCAGGGATGGATGCAAACGGTTGGAGAACAATCCTGAGCAGCACACTTTTCGGAGTTGCAGCGACCGACTTACGCAGGGCGCTGGCAGATCTTGCAAGAAAAATGGCCACTCAAGATTGTCAACACTTGGAGTCCTATACAGCTTGTCGTCTAATACCATTGGACAAGAATCCAGGGTGCAGACCTGTAGGGGTGGGTGAAGTGTTGAGAAGAATCATCGGAAAATGCATAATGGAGGTGGTGAAGGATGTGATGATGTGCGATCAGTGGCTGGAAATCTCCAAGTGTGTGCTGGCCACCAAGCAAGGGGAGAGGCAGCAATTCATGCAATAAGAAAAATATATGAGCAAGAAGAATGTGAAGCCGTGTTGTTAGTGGATGCATCAAATGCCTTTAACACCATCAACAGAAAGACAGCAATTCACAACATCAAGGTAAAATGCCCCAGCTTAGCCACCTATGTAGAGAATACCTATAAACAGCCTGCAGACCTCTTCATAGTAAACAACCAAAACTCACGACGTGGAACGGCACTGAAATCAATGGAAGGAACCACACAAGGGGACCCAGTAGCAATGGCGATGTACGCATTAGTCTCTCGTGTTGCTATCATTAACAAGACATGAGACGACACATGTTAAGCAGGCGGCCTATGCAGATGATCTCACTGGAGCAGGGAAAGTCAATGATCTCAAGAGCTGGTGGGAGCAAGTATCACAAGTGGGACCCGAAATAGGATACTTTCCAAATGCTAGTAAGTCTATACTGATAGTAAAAGCAGAACATTACGAAAATGCCTTAGAAGCTTTCAACGGTAGTGAAGTGGTCGTAACAAAGGACGGACAGCGTCATCTAGGGGCAGTGATTGGCACAGAAGAGTTCAAGAAGCAATACATGGAAGAGAAGGTCAGAGAGTGGGTAAACGAAATAGAAATACTAGCCAAAATTGCAAAGACGGAACCACAGGCTGCATATTCGGCATTCACATATGGGGTCAAACACCGCTGGACCTACTTGATGCGTACCATTCCAAACGTGGGTCCACAACTTCAACTGCTAGAAGATGCCATCAGAGACAAACTCATCCCAGCTTGGATGAAGTCCCACACCCCAAATGATACAGAGAGGGAGTTGCTCGCACTTCCTCCTAGGTTAGGAGGGCTTGGAATCATCAATCCGGTGAGGAGGGCGACAACGGAACACCAGAACTCAGTAAAGATAACAGAATCTCTCACTGAACGCATCGTAGCGCAAGATCCTGACGGCGAAGTGGACCAGGCAGACATCTACAACATCAGAAAGACCATCACGTCAGAGAGCCAAACTCACAGAAAAATGACCTGGCACAATTGATGCGACAACTTTGCCTGAGACTAATAAGAAAAGTACAAATAGCACAAGAAACGGGTGCTTCAAATTGGCTGACAACACTACCAATCAAGGCAAAAGGCTTCAATCTAAACAAACAAGAATTTAATGATGCTATTGCACTGAGGTATGATTGGCCGATTGAAGGACTGCCCGATCGATGCGTTTGTGGAATCAACAACGATGCAGACCACAGCATGATATGTAAGAAGGGAGGATTCATCAGCATCAGGCACGATGAAGTAAGAAATTTAACGGCGAACATGCTCAGGGAGGTGTGTCGAGATGTGGTGCGCGAACCATTACTCATTCCCTTGGAGGGAGAGATCTTGCAGCACAGGACGGCCAACACATCCAACGAAGCATGAGTGGACGTTAGTGCAAGAAGTTTTTGGACAAGAGCACAGCGAGCATTCTTTGACGTAAGAATATTCGACCCAATGGCCCATAGCTACAGCGGGCTGTCTCTGGAGGCTGCACACAAGAGGAATGAACAAGAGAAGGTCAGGGCATATGGGGAAAGGATCTTAAATATCGAACATGGCAGCTTTACCCCACTAGTCTTCACCACATCTGGAGGGATGGGACCTAGGGCCCAGTGCTTCTATTCAAGGCTTGCAGAGATCATCACAGAGAAGAAGAAACAGCCCAGGAGCCACGTTGTAGCCTGGATGAGGTGCCGTCTATCTTTCTCGTTGCTCAGATCAGCACTACTATGCCTGCGGGGAACAAGACTGTCTGCACCACAACCAGCGACGGTGGCAGAAGTGGACTACGAGGCAGCAGTGGCAGAGGGTCGCATAGGAAGGAGACTGGATTGAAGTTGCATGGTGTAGAATAGTAATATCTGATGCTTGTAAAATAAAATGTATGAACAATATTAAATAAAAATCAATGTAGTAGTAGTAAAAAAAAAAGTAGTAGTAGTAGTGGTAGTAGTAGTAGTAGTAGTAATAGTAGTAGTAGTAGTAGTAGTAGTAGTAGTGGTAGTAGTAGTAGTGGTACTAGCTCTTTCACCACTCTGTTTTATGTCCTGGAATCCTCCCTAGTACACAGTGTATCATCTCCTGAAGAACCCTCCTAACCTTGCTCTTCATTCAGCCTCATATTAGCTCTCATCTCTTCTCTTAAGGGGGGTCACCTGCCTTTTCTTTCCTTTACTCTCTTTTTTTGGCTTGTATCCATTTGGCCCCATTCAGCCTACTGTTTTAAGACGTTTATCCCCATCCAGGTGTCGATTTCTTTCTGGTGAGCGATAGCGAGCCACCATTATATGGATAAATCCGGGTTCGCCGGAGAAATTTTTCTGTCGAAAAATGTACAAATTTAGCCTGCTGTCAAAAACATTCTACAAAATATGCTGGCTCGCTACCGCTCGTCAAGACAAAAATCAACACCTGGATGGGGATAAATGGCATAAATCAGTAGGCTGAATACAACCCAGAGAGAGAGGGAAAAAACGAGGTGGGCCCCCTTTTCATTCAGCCTCTTCCCATCTCCTCATCCCGTCTTTTATGTCTTCCCTCTCCGCCCTCCTCGCTATCCTTACTGCCTTCCCTCTCAGCCCTCCTCCTTGCTATCCTTACTATCTTCCCTCTCAGCCCTCCTCCTTGCTATCCTTACTATCTTCCCTCTCAGCCCTCCTCTTTGCTATCCTTACTGTCTTCCCTCTCAGCCCTCCTCCTTGCTATCCTTACTGCCTTCCCTCTCAGCCCTCCTCCTTGCTATCCTTACTGTCTTCCCTCTCAGCCCTCCTCATCCCGTCTTCCCTCTCAGCCCTCCTCCTCGCTATCCTTACTGTCTTCCCTCTCAGCCCTCCTCCTTGCTATCCTTACTGTCTTCCCTCTCAGCCCTCCTCCTTGCTATCCTTACTGTCTTCCCTCTCAGCCCTCCTCATCCCGTCTTCCCTCTCAGCCCTCCTCCTTGCTATCCTTACTGTCTTCCCTCTCAGCCCTCCTCCTTGCTATCCTTACTGTCTTCCCTCTCATCCCTCCTCCTTGCTATCCTTACTGTCTTCCCTCTCAGCCCTCCTCTTTGCTATCCTTACTGTCTTCCCTCTCAGCCCTCCTCCTTGCTATCCTTACTGTCTTCCCTCTCAGCCCTCCTCATCCCGTATTTTATGTCTTCCCTCTCAGCCCTCCTCCTCGCTATCCTTACTGTCTTCCCTCTCAGCCCTCCTCCTTGCTATCCTTACTGTCTTCCCTCTCAGCACTCGTCATCCCGTCTTCCCTCTCAGCCCTCCTCCTTGCTATCCTTACTGTCTTCCCTCTCAACCCTCCTCCTTGCTATCCTTACCGTCTTCCCTCTCAGCCCTCCTCCTTGCTATCCTTACTGTCTTCCCTCTCAGCATTCGTCATCCCGTCTTCCTCTCATCCCTCCTCCTTGCTATCCTTACTGTCTTCCCTCTCCGCCCTCCTCCTTGCTATCCTTACTGTCTTCCCTCTCCGCCCTCCTCCTTGCTATCCTTACTGTCTTCCCTCTCAGCACTCCTCCTTGCTATCCTTACTGTCTTCCCTCTCAGCCCTCCTCCTTGCTATCCTTACTGTCTTCCCTCTCAGCCCTCCTCCTTGCTATCCTTACTGTCTTCCCTCTCAGCCCTCCTCCTTGCTATCCTTACTGTCTTCCCTCTCAGCCCTCCTCCTTGCTATCCTTACTGTCTTCCCTCTCAGACCTCCTCTTTGCTATCCTTACTGTCTTCCCTCTCAGCCCTCCTCTTTGCTATCCTTACTGTCTTCCCTCTCAGACCTCCTCTTTGCTATCCTTACTGTCTTCCCTCTCAGCCCTCCTCCTTGCTATCCTTACTGTCTTCCCTCTCAGACCTCCTCTTTGCTATCCTTACTGTCTTCCCTCTCAGCCCTTCTCTTTGCTATCCTTACTGTCTTCCCTCTCAGACCTCCTCTTTGCTATCCTTACTGTCTTCCCTCTCAGCCCTCCTCTTTGCTATCCTTACTGTCTTCCCTCTCAACCCTCCTCCTTGCTATCCTTACCGTCTTCCCTCTCAGCCCTCCTCCTTGCTATCCTTACTGTCTTCCCTCTCAGCACTCGTCATCCCGTCTTCCCTCTCAGCCCTCCTCCTTGCTATCCTTACTGTCTTCCCTCTCATCCCTCCTCCTTGCTATCCTTACTGTCTTCCCTCTCAGCACTCCTCCTTGCTATTCTTACTGTCTTCCCTCTCAGCACTCCTCCTTGCTATCCTTACTGTCTTCCCTCTCAGCCCTCCTCCTTGCTATCCTTACTGTCTTCCCTCTCAGACCTCCTCCTTGCTATCCTTACTATCTTCCCTCTCAGCCCTCCTCCTTGCTATCCTTACTGTCTTCCCTCTCAGCCCTCCTCCTTGCTATCCTTACTGTCTTCCCTCTCAGACCTCCTCTTTGCTATCCTTACTGTCTTCCCTCTCAGCCCTTCTCTTTGCTATCCTTACTGTCTTCCCTCTCAGACCTCCTCTTTGCTATCCTTACTGTCTTCCCTCTCAGCCCTCCTCTTTGCTATCCTTACTGTCTTCCCTCTCAGCCCTCCTCTTTGCTATCCTTACTGTCTTCCCTCTCAGACCTCCTCCTTGCTATCCTTACCTATTCTGTCTTTATCTAATGCCGGTATCACACGAGAGCTATTATAGTCAACATTCGATAATCAACACTTTTCTGGCAACACTTCTGGAATATTTTGCACTGGTATCGGAAACTAGACTCATGATTGATGAACTGGGGTAATCGAAAAAGTGTCAATGTTTACCACATAAGCTGCCAGACCAGTGTTGAGGATAAATGTTGAGGGAAAAATCGCTCGTGTGATACCCACTTAAGCTTCTTTCATTGTATCGATATTTTTATGTCATCCTCTTCTTCTACTTTTATAACTCTTGGCTTATTTACGTTTTCCATTTGTTCCTTTTTTTATCTAGTTCAATTTGATTTGATTAAAATATATTTTGCATTATTTTGTGATTTCTTTTCATCTATCCCCTCCTTCAACTCTTTTACTTGATCTCTGCTTTGCTATCCTTGCCTTCCACTTTGTAGCACATTCTATTTTAGCATTAAGTCCGGACTATGTAGTAGGGACAGCAAGGTCTGTGTAGCCTGTGTATCTATGTAACTAAATGTAACTCTCTTTTCCCTGCTCTTGTTACCCCATTTATTATTTACTTTATTTTTCTCTTCCAAGCCAGAAAAAAGTTGTATTAAATGTATACCTTGCATTAAATGTACACCTTGCATTAAATGTATACCTTGCATTAAATGTATACCTTGCATTAAATGTATACCTTGCATTAAATGTATACCTTGCATTAAATGTATACCTTGCATTAAATGTATACCTTGCATTAAATGTATACCTTGCATTAAATGTATACCTTGCATAAAATGTATACCTTCCATTAAATGTATACCTTGCATTAAATGTATACCTTGCATTAAATGTATACCTTGCATTAAATGTATACCTTGCATTAAATGTATACCTTGCATTAAATGTATACCTGGCATTAGGCTGGAGGGTCTCTGGAATAAGCAGCTTTGTCCTTTGTCTCAGGTTGCCAGTATAAGAAATAAATATTATGTCTTGCATTTCCTCTTCTTTAACCTTGCTTCTTTGCTCTGCTCGACTCTTTTCCTTATCATATATATATATATATTTCTTTCCTATGTTTTATCTTTCATACATATTATACATCATACATCATATATTCTCTATCCTCTGTCATCATAAATTCTTTCTAACATATTTTTTCCAGACTATCCATTTTTTCCAGACTATCCATTTCTCTCCTTTTTTGTATTAGTCATTGTGTTCTTCCTGCTTTGTCTTCCCCCTTATACTGTCTTTTAATTCATATTAGCCTTTATTACTCCCTCTCCTCTCCTTTCTTCCCCCTCTCCTCTCCTTTCGCCCTCCCTCTTTCCCGTCTCACCTCATTTCTTCCTCTTTCATCTCCTTTCTTCCTCTCTTCCCCTCTCCTCTCCTTTCTTCCTCCCTCTCGCTCCTCTCCTCTTCTTTCTTCTTCCCTCTCGCTCCTCTCCTCTTCTTTCTTCCTCCCTCTCCCCTCCTTTCCTCTTTCTTCCCCCTTTCCTTCCTCTTGTCCTTATCCCTCCTCCAACTCCTCTTTTATTCACTTATATATTCTATCTCCTAAGCATGTCTCCCCTCCCCATCTATCCTGATCACTCTATTATCAATTATTCTCTATGAATAGTAAGTGTGATGGGTGGGATAGTATCGTAATGAAACCGGACTATGGACTATCTATCAATCTCTCCCTAGCTCTCTCTCTCTCTCTTCTTACCCCTTGCCTTTCTTTTCTCCTGTTTCCTCTCTTCTCTCTTTCTCTCCCTCTCCTCTCTGTCGATGCCAACAGCACCTCAGACCCACACGTTTTCTTTGGTCTCGATATATTAAGTGTTATTGTCCCTGTCTTCTAGTTTTCTTTTCCTCTGCCCTCTTATTCCGTTTTCTATTCGCTTCTCCCTTCTTAGCGCTCTTCCTTTATTCGTTGTCTACTATGTCCTCTTTATCTACCATCTACTCTCTCCTTTATGTCTCTTGTTTGTTTCTCTTCTTCTCCTCCTCTCCTCCCTTCTCTTCTCTCCTTCTTATCTCTCTTCCTTTATTACTTATCTACTATGTCATCTTTATCTACCACCTACTCTCTCCTTTATGTCTTTGTTTATGTTTCTCTTCTTCTTCTCCTCCTCTGCTCCCCTCTCTTCTCTCCTGCTCTTTTTTCCCTTCTCACCCCCTTCATTTATTCATTATCTACTATATCCTCTTTATTTACCATCTACTCTCTCCTCTATGTCTTTGTTTATGTTTCTCCTCTCTTCCCCTCTCCTCCTCTCCTCCTCCTCTCTCTCCACCCCACTATCACCTCAGGCTCCCACACTTTCTTTTGGTCGTGGGATCTTAAGCACCGGGGAACCAGACGCGAGAGAGAGAGAGAGAGAGAGAGAGAGAGAGAGAGAGAGAGAGAGAGAGAGAGAGAGTGAGTGAGAGAGATATTTACATAAATTTACATAGATACACTGACCACACAGACCTTACGATCCCAGCGGGGTGGTCGGGACTTAATTCAAGTAGAGATAGCTAACCCGAGAGTAAGGTACAGTCGAAGGAAAGGATAGCAAGGGTAGAGAGAGAGAGAGAGAGAGAGAGAGACAGAGACAGAGAGAGAGAGAGAGAGAGAGAGTGAGATAGCTCCCTTTCTTTCGCTTTTACCCGGCACCACTATTACCTGCTTGCTTTTCTTGTCTTTTATATATCTTTGGATTCTGGTGGCTCTTTTTAGTTCTTCTTAATGCCTCTCACTCTTTTCTTAACCTCGAGTGATTTTGTTTCTTTTCGTTAGTAATTCTAATTCTTCCTTATTTACATTCACACTATTCACGCCAATACCACCAAATGTAAGTATCTATAAACGAAAACTCAGGTTTCAAAATTGATGTCTACAAAATAGATTTAGTTGGTTAAAAAACTCAAAGTATGTAGGAATGCAGATAACTCGATTCCAATTACTATATTCAATTCAATATATAATGTAAAGAGAAACGAAAAGAAGAATGAAAAATGGATAATAAGTATGCTCACAAACCTTTACACATTTAACCCCTTCTGTACCGGCAACGTCTTTTTAATTCTAGTCTGGCTACTAATAATCGATTTTATTCAGTTTAGGAAGGATCTCTAGCAATAAATAAGGCTTCGAAATATCTCAATCAACACCTTTACCTACCACAGATCCTTCCTAAGCTGCATCAAATCGTCTAAATTTAGCTAGAATAAAATATAACACACGTCGCTGGTACAGAATGGGTTAACATAATATACAATGAATATCGTGCACCACAATCAATGAATATCGTGCACCACAATCAATGAATATCGTGCACCACAATCAATGAATATCGTACACCACAATCAATTCCGCACAGAGCGTCGAAAAAAAAAAAAAAAAAAAAACTGAACTGAACCAAAACAGTGCTCGATCTTTTTCTGAGCTTGTTACCAGTTTTCTGTGAAATACATAAACAAATATGAATGCTAAAGAACACCTACCTACCAACGTTCATTCTAGGTTGGGCAGCAATCGTAACCCCTAACCTCTCATAACTCAAATACGACTAGAGTAAATCGAGATAATACTTTTACCAAATAGGAAGACTTGGCTAGGGAATATGTGTATACATTATTACCTAATTTGCTCTAGCCCCCTTAAACGTGGCTAGAATAATAAATCAGCGAACTTACTCGAGTATATTTTTTATGATGCACAGTAATGATACGTCTAGCCAAAGAACAAAGGATTGTTGGGAAGGGTGAATTGACAGTTAGTCTTTCCAGATTGACAATACCAGTGAACTTTGAATGTCTGGTGCGGTAATAGCTTGTTCAGTGCCCCCCTCTCACTCCATCTGTCAAACTAAGTAAGAGGGTTTTCTGCTTAGTCGAGTACAGTCGGCCTAATAAGTCAAATCTCGGCAACAAGTATATTTTGATCAATAATTGGTATCAGCATTTTCTAAACACGATTTCTTCATTTCGATTGAGATATACAAACATGTTCCTACACTTAACCATCCTATTCAACATCTGGCAGACATTAATACAGCACAGAGCGAGCCAAACATAATAACAGATGGGACATTACTTATTAGCGCGACCGTACAGTAATGATACGTCTAGTCAAAGAGCAAAGGAATGTTTAAAAGGGTTAATTGGCAGTTAATCGTTTCCAGATCGCCAATACCAGTGAACTTTGAATGTGTAGTGCAGTAATAGTTTGTTCAGTGCGCCCCCTTCACTCCATCTGTCAAAGTTACAGTAAAGCCAGTATCACACGAGAGCATTTATAGTCAACATTCGATGATCAACATTTTTCTGGCAACATTTCTGGAATATGTTGCACTGGTATTGGAAACTAGACTGTTGATAGATGTATTTAGGTGACCGAAATATTCTAAATGTTGACCTCATAAGCTGCCAGATCAGTGTTGAGGATACATGTTGAGTGAAAAAGCGCTCGTATGATACCGGCTGCTTTAAGTACGAGGGTGTTCTGCATCGTCGAGTATTTGGATATTCGTTGTGTAAATTGAGGCTTGGCTGGTCAACTTTCACCCCTTCTGTACCGACGACGGCTTTTATATTTTATTTTAGCTTTATTTAGACGAATTTGTGTAGTTGAAAAAGAATCTGTAGTAGTCAAAAGGGTTAAGTGAGATAGTCTGCAGCCTTTTATTGGGTAGGCGTCCTTCCGAAGATGATTTTAATCGTCTAATACTAGCCAGAATAAAGTAAAAAGGACGGCGCCGGTACAGAAGGGGTTAAGGTAGCTGCATTTATCTCGCTGTGAATTTTTTTTTCCTGTATGTCTCGGCTGCCTAAACATTGACTACTCAGTTGCTGTGAGTTAAAGTGAGGCCCACAGTATTTTCTATCTGTATTATATTGATTTATGTGTCGATACAACCGTACAGTAAAGTTAACAACCAAATATATGTTCCAAAATACGTAGGCCAAAAGGCTTGAACATTAACCTCTATAACTTAAAACGGCTAAAGTATATTCCACCACCTCCTTCTTCCTTGTATTCCTCCTCCTCCTCCTACCCCTCTTCTTCCTTGTATTCCTCCTCCTCCTACCCCTCTTCTTCCTTGTATTCCTCCTCCTCCTCCTCCTTCT
The DNA here is from genome assembly GCA_032716605.1 of Paralithodes platypus. NCBI lineage: Eukaryota > Metazoa > Arthropoda > Malacostraca > Decapoda > Lithodidae > Paralithodes > Paralithodes platypus. Next base: position 4,140,432 of record CM064497.1, read on the forward strand.
TCCTTGTATTCCTCCTCCTCCTACCCCTCTTCTTCCTTGTATTCCTCCTCCTCCTCCTCCTTCTTCCTTGTATTCCTCCTCCTCCTACCCCTCTTCTTCTTCCTTGTATTCCTCCTCCTCCTCCTACCCATCTTCTTCCTTGTATTCCTCCTCCTCCTACCCCTCTTCTTCCTTGTATTCCTCCTCCTCCTACCCTTCTTCTTCCTTGTATTCCTCCTCCTCCTACCCCTCTTCTTCCTTGTATTCCTCCTCCTCCTACTCTCCTTCTTCCTTGTATTCCTCCTCCTCCTACCCCTCTTCTTCCTTGTATTCCTCCTCCTCCTACTCTCCTTCTTCCTTGTATTCCTCCTCCTCCTACCCCTCTTCTTCCTTGTATTCCTCCTCCTCCCCCTCTTCTTCTTTGTATTCCTCCTCCTCCCCCTCTTCTTCTTTGTATTCCTCCTCCTCCTCCTCTTCTTCTTCCTTGTATTTCTCCTCCTCCTCCTCTTCTTCTTCCTTGTATTCCTCCTCCTCCTCTTCTTCTTCCTTGTATTCCTCCTCCTCCTACCCCTCTTCTTCCTTGTATTCCTCCTCCTCCTACCCCTCTTCTTCTTCCTTGTATTCCTCCTCCTCCTACCCCTCTTCTTCCTTGTATTCCTCCTCCTCCTACTCTCCTTCTTCCTTGTATTCCTCCTCCTCCTCTTGTATTCCTCCTCCTCTTGTATTCCTCCTCCTCCTCTTGTATTCCTCCTCCTCCTCTTGTATTCCTCCTCCTCTTGTATTCCTCCTCCTCCTCCTCTTCTTCTTTGTATTCCTCCTCCTCCTACTCTTCTTCTTCCTTGTATTCCTCCTCCTCCTACTCTCCTTCTTCCTTGTATTCCTCCTCCTCCTCCTCCTACTCTTCTTCTTCCTTGTATTCCTCCTCCTCCTACTCTCCTTCTTCCTTGTATTCTCTCGTCTCCTTCTTCCTTGTATTCCTCCTCCTCCTCCTCCTTCTTCCTTGTATTCCTCCTCCTCATACTCTCCTTCTTCCTTGTATTCTCTCGTCCTCCTCCTTCTTCCTTGTATTCCTCCTCCTACTCTCCTTCTTCCTTGTATTCCTCCTCCTCCTACTCTTCTTCTTCCTTGTATTCCTCCTCCTCCTCCTCCTTCTTCCTTGTATTCCTCCTCCTCATACATTCCTTCTTCCTTGTATTCCTCCTCCTCCTCCTCCTTCTTCCTTGTATTCCTCCTCCTCCTACTCTTCTTCTTCCTTGTATTCCTCCTTCTCCTACTCTTCTTCTTCCTTGTATTCCTCCTCCTCCTCTTCTTCTGCATTGTATTATTCCTCCTCCTCCTCTTCTTCTTCCTTGTATTCCTCCTCTTCTTCTTCCTTGTATTCCTCCTCCTCCTCCTCCTCTTCTTCTTCCTTGTATTCCTCCTCTTCTTCTTCCATTCCTCCTCTTCTCTTCCTTGTATTCCTCCTCCTCCTCCTCCTCTTCTTCTTCCTTGTATTCCTCCTCTTCTTCTTCCTTGTATTCCTCCTCTTCTTCTTCCTTGTATTCCTCCTCCTCCTCCTCTTCTTCTTCCTTGTATTCCTCCTCTTCTTCTTCCTTGTATTCCTCCTCCTCCTCCTCTTCTTCCTGTGTTGTATTCCTCCTCCTCTTCTTCCTATCCTTTATTCCTCCTCCTCCTCCTCTTCTTCCTATCCTTTATTCCTCCTCCTCCTCCTCTTCTTCCTATCCTTTATTCCTCCTCCTCTTCTTCTTCTGCATTGTATTATTCCTCCTCCTCTTCTTCTTCCTTGTATTCCTCCTCCTCCTACTCTTCTTCTTCCTTGTATTCCTCCTCCTCCTACTCTTCTTCTTCCTTGTATTCCTCCTCCTCCTCTTCTTCTGCATTGTATTATTCCTCCTCCTACTTTCTTCTTCCTTGTATTCTTCCTCTATGTCGTCTTTTCATCCTTCCCCTTGTGTTTATCTTCTTCCTATCCCTCCTCCTCCCCCTCCTATTCCTCCTCTTCATCTTCCTCCTCTTCATCCTCTCTTATTCTTCTTCTTCTCCATCGTCTGCCATCTGTTCCTCGTCCTCCATTAATTTAATATCTTTTACCTCTACTGACTTTCGCACTTGATAACGGTTTTCCCATTCACTATTTCTTGGTTTGTATTCTCTCTCTCTCTCTCTCTCGCTCGCTCTCTCTCTCTCTCTCTCTCTCTCTCTCTCTCTCTCTCTCTAATACTAACTCACTCACATTTGCAACACATGGAAAACGACATGCTCAAAACTCAACACATTTGCAATCAACCTACAATAATTGAGTAAATCCACAAATGCCATGAATCAGAACTAACTCTCTCTCTCTCTCTCTCTCTCTCTCTCTCTCTCTCTCTCTCTCTCTCTCTCTCTCAGCAAGTATTTTATGACCGCACCTTGCCCTTGGTCTTCATTTGCCTTCTATATTGACATTTACTGACACCATTCCTCTCTCTCTCCCCTTGGCACATTTTATCTAGATGACGATATTGTGCCATTTGTTTTTCTCTTTAAGGGGGTAGTAGTCGCTTTTTCTGGACCACCTTCTCTCTCTCATATTTAGCATATTAGTTTTGAGATTTTAAGACGTTCGTTTCGTTAGTTTGGCGATTTTGAAACCTTTCCCCTCATTTCTCTGTCAATATTAAGACCTTTCGTGCCATTTAGGTGTCGACATTTTCCTGACGAGCGATAGCGAGCCTGTACTATTAGATGGAATCGGCCTTTGGCCGGGATATTTTTCTACCGAAAAATGTACAAATGTATCTTGAAGGGGGGATTAGGACAGATGTTATAAATTAGGACATGTTATAAATTAGGTCAAATGTTATAAATTAGGACAAATGTTATAAATTAGGAGTTATAAATTAGGACAAATGTTATAAATTAGGACAAATGTTATAAATTAGGACAAATGTTATAATTTAGGACAAATGTTATAAATTAGGACAAATGTTATAAATTAGGACAAATGTTATATATTAGGAGTTATAAATTAGGACAAATGTTATAAATTAGGACAAATGTTATAAATTAGGTCAAATGTTATAAATTAGGACAAATGTTATAAATTAGGACAAATGTTATATATTAGGACAAATGTTATAAATTAGGACAAATGTTATAAATTAGGACAAATGTTATAAATTAGGACAAATGTTATAAATTAGGACAAATGTTATATATTAGGACAAATGTTATAAATTAGGACAAATGTTATAAATTAAGACAAATGTTATAATTAGGACAAATGTTATAAATTAGGACAAATGTTATATATTAGGACAAATGTTATAAATTAGGACAAATGTTATAAATTAAGACAAATGTTATAAATTAGGACAAATGTTATAAATTAGGACAAATGTTATATATTAGGACAAATGTTATAAATTAGGACAAATGTTATAAATTAGGACAAATGTTATAAATTAGGACAAATGTTATAAATTAGGACAAATCATGTTATTCTATATCCAAACGAAAGTAAGATCAATATCGACACATCAATTGTGGACTCCAAAAGTTTAAAAATTATAACATTAAATATTCGAAATCAAAATATTGACACCAATCTCAAGGTATCAAAACATTTAAAGATTTTTCGAATCTACAGACATGTCGATAATGATAAATATAAATCCAATACATACTTAAGGGGAGGTATGTCGTTGTTTTAAAACCTCTTCTCCCTATGTTTGACCCCATTTGTTTTGAGATTTCAAGACGTTTGTTCCATTAGTTTGGCAATTTTAAGAACTTTCACCCAATTTCACTGTCAATATTAGGACCATTCGTACCAGTTAGGTGTCTCATTTTTTTTTTCCTGGCGAGTGATAGCGAGTTTGTAATTTTAGGAAGACGGGACATTTGTCTACCGAAAAAATTACAGATATATACTATATATATATATATATATATATATATATATATATATATATATATATACTGTGCAACTCTCCAACCCAAGAGTGAAACGTTACTCTCAAACTTTCTTCTATTCAACAGCTGAGCTCTGGAACTCTCTCCCAGAATCAGTCTTTCCCTCTTCCTGAATTTAATTGCTTCAAACTCCGTGTGTCCAGGCATTTTGGCTCGAACGTCCCTTGATTTTGGCCCTGTCACTCTTTCAACTATGGGGGAGGCACTCGCTATAGGCAGTTCTGCCTTTTGCCTCCCTCACTCACATAGAAAAAAAAAAAAAAAAAAAAAAAAAAAATATATATATATATATATATATATATATATATATATAATTTTAGCTGTTACTTCTAAGCTTCTACTATCAGAAAGGATCTTTTTCTTTTGTGTTCGCTTCTTCGAGTCTTTTCTATTCAATGCACGACCGTCAATTCTCTATTTGTTTATACGTTATAATAAATCTTTTCTCAGAGTTTTCTTTTCATTTTTCTTCACCTTTGATGTAACCAACTCGAAACTCTCGGCTTTCTCGACCCTTTCATATTTCCCTTACATGTCTCTCTTTCTTTCTCTCTCTCTCTCTCTCTCTCTCCACACACACGCTACATTATCATTCACCCTATATTCCTCTCCCTCACTCTCTCGACCCTCGTAACTCTCCCCATTCATTGACTACCATAACGTTCCCTGACCCCTTCCCTCTTTGCCTGTATTTATCATTGTTTTGTCTCCTACCAGCTGTTCTGTTGTTGTTGTTGTTGCTGTTCCCCAAGGTCGCGAGCAAGGTCAAAGCCATAACCGAGCGCCCCCACAAAACGCTCCCTGCTTATCATTAAAAAAGCCCAGGTGACCGAAGCCACTCCAAGGCTGGGAGCTGAGGAGGGTGCGGAAATGCACGGGAAACCAAAGCCCACCCAAGGCCCTCAGCAATTATGAAGGGAAAGTTGAGGGGCACATTTTTCCTTTGCCTCTCAACTATCCCAGCTGTTCTGTTAACCCTTTCAGTACCAGTGATGTGTTTTTATTCTATTTCAGTTGCGTTTAGACGAATTTCTGAAGCTTAGGAAGGGTATATAGTCGCTAAAAGGATTAATTGAGATAGTCTGTAGCCTTCTAACTAGCAGATGTCCTTCTTAAACTGAATAAAATCGTCAAATGCTGGGCAGAGTATAATGAGAAGGATGTGGCCGGTACTGAATGGGTTAAAGTTGTTGTCACTCGAGCGCTTTTCCCGGCTTTCCAGTGCTTGTGGTGTGTAGCATAGTATATAATTATATATTGTGGTGTGTAGCATAGTATATAATTATATATTGTAAGATTGCAGTCGTTGGCGTCCTTCCCAAGCACTTTGAGGATTAGTTGCTGTTGTGTTGTTGGCTTTCATGTGTAACCCTTTGATAGTTAAAAAAATGAAAACAAAATGAAAACATATAATATTCACCTGAAGCTTGGAAAACTGCACTTAATTTGCTATATTTGTGAACTGTCAAAGAACAGACAGATTACTCTCTCTCTCTTCTTCTTCTTTGCTATCCTTTCCTTCCACTGTCCCTTACTCTCAGGTTAGCTATCTCTACTAGAATTAAGTCCTGACCACCTCGCTGGAATCGTAAGGTCTGTGTGGTCAGTGTATCTATGTAAATATATGTAAATATATCTCTCTCTCTCTCAACTCTTCCCCCAGGCAGAAGTGATCTATGTTGAGCGAACAGTAATTAATATTTGCTTATAATGAAGCGTGTCCGCCATTCTCATCAACCCTTTCTGTACCAGCGACATCTACTTTACTCTAGCTATATTTTGATAATGTTATGCATATACTGTATATACAGTATATATATATATATATATATATATATATATATATATATATATATATATATATATATATTATTTTGCCTTATATATTGTTTTATATATTTTATAAGTTCATAATCCCAGTGTAAACATTTGAGATTTCGCCCTCAAATTTTACGGCCATTAGATATGATTAGAACTTATCAAAATTGTCATCACCATCATCAGCCACTGGAGAACAAAGGACTCAATACCCACGCCCGACACACAAAGAACACTCACTTTATAAACACCAGACAAATGGCAACTCAATAATGACCAAGTTGGGGGTCTTCTGCACACATGTTTTCACTGGGATAATAAAGTCATCATTCTCATTAAGGGGAGGTTTTTAGTTTGGTCCCTAGATATCCTTCAAGCTTAAGATTACACCCCCTTGAGCCCCTTTCAAGATAAATTTGTACATTTTTCGGTAGAAAAATGTCCCGGCTGAAAGCCGGTTCCTCTTAAATTACAGGCTCGCTATCGCTCGCCAGGATAAAATCGACACCTAAATGTCACGAAAGGTCTTAAAATTGATAGAAATGGGTTGAAAGTTCTTAAAATCCTCAAAATAATGGGGCGAACGTTTTAAAATTAGAAAACAATGGGGCTAAACATGAGGGAGAAAGGAGTCCAGACAAAAATCCCTCTAGTGGATAATATCTCCCCTTAAAGCAGCTCGTCTGTTGGTGGCCGTGCGCTTAACATTGTATTATACTCCCACACAAAATATGACATAAAAACTATAATTGGATAGCATAATTAAACCAGTTGTATTTTTACCGAGTTTTTCAGTTTCACAAAAAAAGCTGGACACTGAAATCGGCCTGACACAAACAGCTTCACGTTGGAGTTATTTACGATCATTACCCTTTGTGCTCGAATATGCAACAATCATCTATATTACGGCATGCAATTCAAATATACATAAGAACATAAGAAAATGGTAGTCTGCAGAAAGCCGATTGGCCCACACAAGGCAGATCCCTCATATACCTATGCTACAATCTAGTATGAACCACTTGTTTTTTGTACTCCCTTTTCTTATGTTTAACCCCATTAGTTTTTGAGATTCTAAGACGATCGCCCTATTCCTTTGTCAATCGTATGGCTTTTGGTGATATTTTGGTGATATTTATGTGATATTTTGGTGATATTTATGTGATATTTATGTGATATTTATGTGATATTTATGTGATATTTTGGTGATATTTATGTGTCGATTTATTCTTGGTGAGCGATGGCTAGCTTGCAATAGATCTAGCAAGAACCGGCATTTGGCAAGGACGTTTTTCAATCAAAAAATGTAAAAAATTATCTTGAAGGGGGGTCTACGGGGTATTCTTAATGGAAGTCTAAGTAGCAAACTCTCTCTCTCTCTCTCTATACTTACCGGTAGATATATTGTTCTCTCTCTCTCACACACGCGCACACACCCACACACACACACCAAGAACCTACACAGCAAGGATTGGAAGGTATTACAGAGGATTGTCTTGTTCACATAGGTTACCTTGAATTGCATCATGTCAGTCCCACCATATAATTACTCTTCTGACAACATATTTCCTTTGGCTGCGTAAAGACGTTGTGTGTGGATCCTAAACTTAAGGGAGCCCAGACGGTATTGTGCAGCATAATTTACTGGTTCGGCTCAATGGTTTAAGGAGGGGGTTTAGTTTGCTTTCTAAACCTCTATCAAATTAAAAAAAACACCCACAAGACAATAAATTTGTAAATTTTTCGGTAGAAAAATGTCCCGGCCGAGGGCCGATTCCTCTTCAAATACAGGCTCGCTATCGCTCACCAGGAAAAAAATCGACACCTAAATGATACGAAAGGTCTTAATATTGACAAAGAAACGGGGCAAAAGGTCTGAAAATAGCCAAACTAATAGGGCGAAAGTCTTGAAATCTCATAACTAATGGGGCTAAAGATGAGGGAGGAGGAGGAGGACCAACCAACTGCCTCCCCTTAAAGGGAGATATCCACTTGAGGGACTTTTTTCTTGACCCCTTTCTCTCTCATGTCTAGCCCCATTGTTTTTGAGATTTTAAGATGTTTGCCCCGTTAGTTTGGCGATTTTAAGAACTTTCACCCCATTTTAAGACCTTGCGTGCCATTCAGGTGTCGATTTTATCCTGGCGAGCGATAGCGAGCCTGTAACTTAAGAGGAAACGGCCTTCGGCCGGGACATTTTTCTACCGAAAAATGTACAAATTAATCTTGAAAGGGACTCAAGGGGGTGTAATTTTAAGCTTGCTGGAGGTCTAGGGAACAAACTAAATACCTCCCCTTAAGCCTCAATCATGGCTTGGCGTCTTATCTCACAACACAGACTTTCCTCACAACATTTACTTTTGTTTACGCCTATCTTGGAAAATGACGTGTTCTGATTTGGCAATATTTCCTCTTCCTGTTCTGATGTTAGTCTTTTAATTTAATAATAAATACAGTATATATATATATATATATATATATATATATATATATATATATATATATATATATATATATACACTAAGCACTTTGCTGGGGTATTTTACATTAATGATGATTGTCGACATATTTTTTGGTTATGACTGGATGAGACGAGGATAAAGTTACCTATATAAATGCTCGTCTTTAGCCCCCATTGTGTTGGAGAGTTTAAGGGGGAGGTAGGGTTTTTTGGGGGACTCCCTTCCTACTCCCTCATGTTTAGCCCCATTAGTTTTGAAATTGTATGACGTTCGTTCCATTAGTTTGCCGAATATAACACCTTTACTTTCTTTTCTGTGTCAATATTAGGAACTTTCGTGCAATTCATATTTATAGCAGATGGAATAGGGTATGGGGAGGCAAGGGTGGAGGGAAGGGGGGGGGGGGAGGGCACTAAAATTATATTTCTCCATTATTTCTTTATTTTTTTTCTATGTGGATGAGGGAGGCAAAAGGCAGAACTGCCTGTAACGAGTGCCTTCTCCAGTTGAAAGAGTGACAGGGCTAAAATCAAGGAACGTTCGAGCCAAAATGCCTGGACACACGGAGTTTGAAGCAATTTAAGTCAAAGGATGAGGGGAAGATGGATTCAGGGAGAGAGTTCCAGAGCTCAGCTGTTGAATAACAGAAGGTTTGAGAATATCGCTTCACTCTTGGATTGGAGAGTTGCACAGAGTAGGAATGGGGCTGTGTTGCAAGACGGGTGCTACATACTCTACGTAGAGGAGGTGGTATACACTGAGAGAGCTCTGTGTTGCAAGACGGGTGCTACATACTCTACGTAGAGGAGGTGGTATACACTGAGAGAGCTCTGTGTTGCAAGACGGGTGCTACATACTCTACGTAGAGGAGGTGGTATACACTGAGAGAGCTCTGTGTTGCAAGACGGGTGCTACATACTCTACGTAGAGGAGGT
>CM064497.1:4152082-4177082 GCA_032716605.1 Paralithodes platypus
TTTTGTTTACATTATGTTAATTATTTATCCTTATTTACATAACTAAAGATGAGCATAAAACTTGTAAGGGTCGATCATGGGTTAAGGAGGGAGCTACGCGCTTTTTATGGACCCCCTTCTCCCTCATGTTTAGCATATTAGTTTTGAGATTTTAAGACGTTCGTTTCATTAGTGTGAAGATTTTGAGACTATTAGCCCCATTTCTCTGTCAGTATTAACACCTTTCGTCTCAAGAAAAGGAGAGCATTAGCCAAACGATTCCCCACATAAAGTGAAGCATTGCTAATTCGTTCACATCAGCTCCCTACTCCCTCGCTCAATTCACAGTCGCCACTCCTTTTCGTGACGTCGATGGGTTCAGGGCCAGTGTTACCCCTTTTAGTTCCAGCGACGTGTGTTATATTTTATTCTAGCTGTATTTAGACGATACTATGCTGCTTAGGAAGGATCTGTGGTAGTTAAAAGGTTGGTTGAGATAGGTTGAAGCCTTATTATTGCTAGAGGTCCTTCCTAAGCTGAATACTATCGTCTAATAGTTGCCAAAATATGTTGTAAAGGACGTCCCTGGTACTGTAGGGGTTAAGGGGAGGTATTTAGTTTGTTCCCTAGACCTCCATCAAGCTTAAAATTACACCCCCTTGAGTCCCTTTCAAGATAAATTTGTACATTTTTCGGTAGAACAATGTCCCGGCCGAAAGCCGATTCCTCTTAAATTACAGGCTCGCTTTCGCTCGCCAGGATAAAATCGACACCTGAATGGCACGAAAGGTCTTAATATGGGGTGAAAGTTCTTAAAATCGCTAAACTAATGGGGCAAACTTTTTATAATATCAAAAGCAATGGGGCTAAACATGAGGGAGAAAGGGGTCAAGAAAAAAAATCCCTCAAGTGGAAATCTCCCCTTAACTCCACTAAATAGCGTGAGGCCTTGGATCTCTCGCTCAGGGGGGGGGGGGGTACCTTTCTTTTACGAGTGAGTGCACATTATACTAGCGTGCAGCAATGTCCACCAGCCACAGTGGAAGCCCGAATCACTAGCGGCCCAATCGATGAAACGAGTGAATATCCTCAAAGCACCACTCCCTTAACCCTTTCACGCATTTATGACGCAGAGGTTGCCAGATTAGCAATAAGAAATAGAGTTCTCTCACTCTTATAATTACCTCTCCAAAATTAGTTTTCTGCCCACAGCTAACTCAAAGACAACTGCAGAGGTTGAAGTAACTAAACTAAAGGTTTCTAAATACACCTGATGGTAAAAAAGACTTTAAAGTATCCCTAATCGGCTCAAAATCGCGTCATATGTCGGAGACGGTTAAACTGGTTCCTGGACTGAACTACAAATGGTTGAGTCTCACGCTCAAAGTCAGTGGTTAAGGGGAGATTTCCAGTTGGTGATTTTTTTTCTGGACCCCTTTCTCCCTCATGTTTAGCCCCATTGCTTTTGAGATTTTAAGAAGTTCGCCCCATTAGTTTGGCGATTTTAAGAACTTTCAACCCATTTCTGTCAATTTTAAGACCTTTCGTGCCATTCACGTGTCGATTTTTTCCTGGCGAGCGATAGCGAGCCTGTAATTTAAGAGGCACCGGCCTTCGGCCGGGAAATTTTTCTACCGAAAAATGTACAAATTTATCTTGAAAGGGCGTCTAGGGTGTGTAATTTGAAGCTTGATGGAGGTCTAGGGAACAAACTAGAAACCTCCCCTTAAGAAGAACACCCCCCTCCCCCCCACACACAAAAGTGTGTGTGTGTGTGTGTGTGTGTTATTATAATATTTTGTTGTGTGTGTGTGTGTGTGTGTGTGACAAAAGGCAAAACTGCCTGTAGCAAATGTCTCCCCTCAAGGTTGAAATAGTGATAGAGCCAAATTCAATGTCGAAATGGCTGCAGACACAGAAATTGAAGCCGTTTAAGTCAGAATGAGGGAAAGACAGACTGAGGGAGAGATTCCAAAGCCTAGTTGTTGAGAAGAAGACAGACTGGGAAAATTGGTTAACTCTTGGGTTAGAGAGTTGGAGTGTGTTCAAGAGCGGGTGCCTCCCACTCCCCGTAAGGGCGGAGGTTTACACTAAGAAAGATCTGAAGAACATTGATTATTGTAATACCGGTAGAAGAGAGAGAGATGTAACATGGCGTTAAGGGGAGATCTCTACTTGAGGGATTTTTTTCTTGACCCCTTTCTCCTTCATGTTTAGCCCCATTGCTTTTGATATTATAAAACGTTTGCCCCATTAGTTTAGCGATTTTAAGAACTTTCACCCCATATTAAGACCTTTCGTGGAATTCAGGTGTCGATTTTATCCTGGCGAGCGATAGCGAGCCTGTAATTTAAGAGGAACCGGCCTTCGGCCGGGACATTTTTCTACCGAAAAATGTACAAATTTATCTTGAAAGGGACTCAAGGGGGTGTCATTTTAAGCTTGATGGAGGTCTAGGGAACAAACTAAATACCTCCCCTTAAGGTATGTACAGTAAGATCCTGTGCAACTATTATGGCTCTGCAAACTACTGGTGGTGAAGATTCAGAGTGTGCTGTGTAATGTTCATGGCTCAATTTGGGGCAGTAGCTCCTTCTAGTACCGGTGACGTCTTTTTTATTTGTTGTTAGCTACATTTAGACGACTTATGAAGCTCAGGAAGGATACATGGCAGTTAAAAGGATTAAATGAGATAGTCTGTATCCTATTAATTGGCAGACGTCCTTCCTAAGCTGAATATAACCATCTAATAGTTGCCAGAATATATTGAAAAGGATCTCACCGGTAGTGAATGGGTCAAGGCAATACATCCGGTGACTTGAGAAGTTAAGGTATGGGCAATTAATGATTACAATAAATGGACTTTTATATTATTTTCTTGAAAAACATCCTTGGGAATTAAGTTCTTAATGTGATTTATTTCACTTTAAATTATGGATAAGATTGTATATATCCTGTGCAGTATATATAAAGCAACATTTCAAATAAGTTTACATACATAAATATATACATTTAAGTTCCATGCATTTTATGAGTGGGTATACCTTAACGCCATGTTGCATCTCTCTCACTCTTCTACCGGTATTACAATCATCAGTGTTCTTCAGATCTTTCTCAGTGTATACCTCCGCCCTTACAGAGAGTGGGGGGCACCCGCCTTTCAATACACTCCCACCCCAACTCTTAGACCTTCAATATATTTCAATTTATTTAGGAACCCCCCCCCCCCCCACACACACACACTCACGACTTACTTGCTTTTTCAGATAAAGCCGGTGTCACACGAGCTCTACTTCCGTCAATTTTTACGAGCAATTGTCGTCTGGCATCTTCAAAATGTAAATTATATTGGAAATCAGCCACCAAACTAAATAAACCTTCAGTCTCGTATCCGATTTCAATATAAAAGATGCTCAAAATATTCCGAGATTTTTTTTTGCTCATCGAAAATTGCCGGAAAAAGGGCTCGTGTGACACTGGCTTAAGTCAAGATTTATGCTCCTTAATCTTCCCAAACTAAGTAAAGAGAATTGTAATATACATAAATAAATAAACAATAGGTATACCGGTACTATATAAACAATAGGTATACCGGTACTATATAAACAATAGGTATACCGGTACTATATAAACAATAGGTATACCGGTACTATATAAACAATAGGTATACCGGTACTATATACATAGGTATACCGGTACTATATAAACAATAGGTATACCGGTACTATATAAACAATAGGTATACCGGTACTATATAAACAATAGGTATACCGGTACTATATAAACAATAGGTATACCGGTACTATATAAACAATAGGTATACCGGTACTATATAAACAATAGGTATACCGGTACTATATACACAATAGGTATACCGGTACTATATAAACAATAGGTATACCGGTACTATATACACAATAGGTATACCGGTACTATATAAACAATAGGTATACCGGTACTATATAAACAATAGGTATACCGGTACTATTATAAGCGGTAATTGAAGAAAGAAACTGTATATATATTTATCATGTTCAAGGCTACAGATAGGATTGCAGAGGAGAGCACTCAGACTGCCAAATAATTTACACCCACCCACACACAAACAAACAAACACACACACACACACACATACAAAAACACACCCACCCACCCACACACACATACAAAAACACACCCACCCACCCACACACACATACAAAAACACACCCACCCACCCACACACATACAAAAACACACCCACCCACACACATACAAAAACACACCCACCCACACACACACATACAAAAACACACCCACCCACCCCCACACACACACAGACAGACACTCCCATATTTATCGCGTGTCGGTCCGTAATTAAGATATAAATACTTGACAAGACACCTGCCGTCCGTGTCATTTATCTTTAAAGGGGTAGTACTGTTTTTTTCTGGACCCCCTTCTCCCTCATGTTTAGCATATTAATTTTGAAGTTTTAAGACATTCGTTTCGTTAGTTTGGCGATTTTGAGACCTTTCGCCTCATTTTTGTATCAATATTAAGACCTCTCGCACCCTTTAGGTTTCAATTTGTTTTTGGCGAGCGATAGCGAGCCTCTAATTTTAGAAGGAACCGGCCTATGGCCGGGAAATTTTTCTATCGAAAAAATGTACAAATTTATCTTGAAAAGGGGCCAAAGGGGTGTTTTTCTAAGCTTGATGGAGGTCTAGCGAGGAAACTAAAAAATAAATTAGTAAATAAATATATATAGACCAAAACCCCAGCACTACCCCCTTAAACAAGATGGTACAGTATAGTCACGCTATGTTATCCTAGGTTTGTATTTATCCTTTTGTAGCGGAGACGTCTTTTGTACCGGAGACGTCTTTTGTACCGGAGACGTCTTTTGTTAGTTTGTACCTACGTCTTTTGTATCTTTTGTACCGGTGACGTCCTTTTCATCATATTCTGGCAACTATTGGACCATCTTATTCATCTTAGGAAGGACCTCGAGCCATAATAAGGCTTCAAACTATCTCAACCAACCCTTTCCACTACCACAGATCCTTCCTAAGCTGTATAATATGGTCTAAATATAGCTATAATATAATATAACACACGTCGCTGGTACTCAAAGGGTTAAGCAGGAAAAGTGACATTAAAATGGGTTGGTGGTGTAATGGTTTAGATGCTGATGTTCTGGGTGTGGTGTCCCGAGCTCGAATCCCGGGAGGACCATATGCTTTCATTAGTTTATTCAAGTACATTGGGGTTTTGTAATGGATGATTCATGTTAAGGGGAGATTTCCACCTGGAGGATTTTTTTCTGAACCTCTTTCTCCCTCATGTTTAGCCCCATTGTTTTTGAGATTTTAAGACGTTCGCCCTAGTAGTTTTGACATTTTAAGACATTTTGCCCCATTTCTGTCAAATTTAAGACCTTTCATGCCATTAAGGTGTCGATTTTTTCCTGGCGAGCGATAGCGAGCCTGTAATTTAAGAGCAACCGGCCTCCGGCCGGAACATTTTTCTACCGAAAAATTTACAAATTTATCTTGAAAGGGGGTCTAGGGGGTGTAATTTTAAGCTTGATGAAAACGTAGGGAACAAACTAAATACCTCCCCTTAAGAACGGGGTGTTACTTAAATGAGATAGTTCGAAGCCTGTTAATTGCTGGAGGATATTTGTAAACTGGATAAAACCATCTAATAGTAGCCAGAATTAATTTAAAAGAACGTTACCGGTGCTGAAGGGGTTAACCTTTTCAAGATCCGATTCCGCCAATGCTTTCTGTTTTCTGGCTATTATATTCGGCTTAGGAAGGGTATATTATGGAAGTCAGAGGGGCTAACTACGATAGTCTTCACTCCTATAACTACGATAGTCTTCACTCCTATAACTACGATAGTCTTCACTCCTATAACTACGATAGTCTTCACTCCTATAACTACGATAGTCTTCACTCCAATAACTACGATAGTCTTCACTCCTATAACTACGATAGTCTTCACTCCTATAACTACGATAGTCTTCACTCCTATAACTACGATAGTCTTCACTCCTATAACTACGATAGTCTTCACTCCAATAACTACGATAGTCTTCACTCCTATAACTACGATAGTCTTCACTCCTATAACTACGATAGTCTTCACTCCTATAACTACGATAGTCTTCACTCCAATAACTACGATAGTCTTCACTCCAATAACTACGATAGTCTTCACTCCTATAATTCCGACAGTCTTCACTCCTATAACTACGATAGTCTTCACTCCTATAATTCCGACAGTCTTCACTCATATAACTACGATAGTCTTCACTCATATAACTACGATAGTCTTCACTCCTATAACTACGATAGTCTTCACTCCTTTAACTACGATAGTCTTCACTCCTATAATTCCGACAGTCTTCACTCATATAACTACGATAGTCTTCACTCATATAACTACGATAGTCTTCACTCCTATAACTATGATAGTCTTCACTCCAATAACTACGATAGTCTTCACTCCTATAACTACGATAGTCTTCACTCCTATAACTACGATAGTCTTCACTCCTATAACTACGATAGTCTTCACTCCTATAATTCCGACAGATCCTTCGTAAACTGTGTAATGTTATTAAGGGGATATGGGTCGCTTTTCTGGTCCCCTTTCTTCCATCAGTTGTTAGATTTTATGGTGTTCGATCCATTAGTTTTTTTTTTTAACTACATAAAATCGTCTAATTTTAGCCAGATTAAAAGGTATAAGGACGTCATCGTGCTGAAGGCGTTAAGGGGAGGTATTTAGTTTCTTCCCTAGAACTCCATCAAGCATAAAATTACACCCCCTAGACCCCCTTTTAAGATAAATTTGTACATTTTTCGGTTGAAAAATGTCCCGGCCAAAGGCCGGTTCCTCTTAAATTACAGGCTCGCTATCGCTCGCCAGGAAAAAATCGACATCTAAATGGCATGAAAGTTCTTAAAATTGACAGAAATGGGGCGAAAGTTCTTAAAATCGCCAAACTAAAGGGGGCGAGCGTCTTAAAATCTAAAAAGCAATGGGGCTAAACATGAGAGAGAAAGGGGTCCAGAAAAAAATCCCTCGAGTGGAAATCTCCCCTTAAAGGGTAAAAAGACGTCATCGTGCTGAAGGCGTTAAAGGGTAAAAAGACGTCATCGTGCTGAAGGCGTTAAAGGGTAGAAAGACGTCATCGTGCTGAAGGCGTTAAAGGGTAAAAAGACGTCATCGTGCTGAAGGCGCATAAAGGGTAAAAAGACGTCATCGTGCTGAAGGCATTAAAGGGTAAAAAGACGTCATCGTGCTGAAGGCGTTAAAGGGTAAAAAGACATCATCGTGCTGAAGGCGTTAAAGAGTAAAAAGACGTCATCGTGCTGAAGGCGTTAAAGGGTAAAAATACGTAATCGTGCTGAAGGCGTTAAAGGGTAAAAAGACGTCATCGTGCTGAAGGCGTTAAAGGGTGGAAAGACGTCATCGTGCTGAAGGCGTTAAAGGGTAGAAAGACGTCATCGTGCTGAAGGCGTTAAAGGGTAAAAAGACGTCATCGTGCTGAAGGCGTTAAAGGGTAAAAAGACGTCATCGTGCTGAAGGCGTTAAAGGGTAAAAAGACGTCATCGTGCTGAAGGCGTTAAAGGGTAAAAAGACGTCATCGTGCTGAAGGCGTTAAAGGGTAAAAAGACGTCATCGTGCTGAAGGCGTTAAGGGGAGGTATTTAGTTTCTTCCCTAGAACTCCATCAAGCATAAAATTACACCCCCTAGACCCCCTTTCAAGATAAATTTGTACATTTTTCGGTAGAAAAATGTCCCGGCCAAAGGCCGGTTCCTCTTAAATTACAGGCTCGCTATCGCTCGCCAGGAAAAAATCGACATCTAAATGGCATGAAAGTTCTTAAAATTGACAGAAATGGGGCGAAAGTTCTTAAAATCGCCAAACTAAAGGGGGCGAGCGTCTTAAAATCTAAAAAGCAATGGGGCTAAACATGAGAGAAAGGGGTCCAGAAAAAAATCCCTCAAGTGGAAATCTCCCCTTAAAGGGTAAAAAGACGTCATCGTGCTGAAGGCGTTAAAGGGTAGAAAGACGTCATCGTGCTGAAGGCGTTAAAGGGTAGAAAGACGTCATCGTGCTGAAGGCGTTAAAGGGTAGAAAGACGTCATCGTGCTGAAGGCGTTAAAGGGTAGAAAGACGTCATCGTGCTGAAGGCGTTAAAGGGTAAAAAGACGTCATCGTGCTGAAGGCGTTAAAGGGTAGAAAGACGTCATCGTGCTGAAGGCGTTAAAGGGTAGAAAGACGTCATCGTGCTGAAGGCGTTAAAGGGTAGAAAGACGTCATCGTGCTGAAGGCGTTAAAGGGTAGAAAGACGTCATCGTGCTGAAGGCGTTAAAGGGTAGAAAGACGTCATCGTGCTGAAGGCGTTAAAGGGTAAAAAGACGTCATCGTGCTGAAGGCGTTAAGGGGTTTTCTTTAGCTGAATATTCTCGTTTGTTGCCTAAAGTACTCTTTGCAATGATTATTCAGTTATATTAATGATAAAGTCGGTATTGTACTGTATAGGCTACATAAATGAAATAATACAGATAGGTCATAGCTAAATTGCGTGTTCTTACTAGCGTTCACTACAAGTAATAATTGCTCTCAGGGCGATTACAAATGCATTTAAATATATACTTTATACATACATAAAACATTTAAATATATACTTTATACATACATAAAACATTTACTTCCAAATTAGTATGAAATGTAATCCAATTTTCTAATTTAAGTTGCTGACCGACTTATGCATATTAACCCCTTCCGTACCGGTGCCGTCCCTTTAACATTATTCTGGCTATTATTAGACGTTTCATTCAGCTTAAGAAGGGCTTCCAGCCATTAACAGGCTTCTAACTATCTCACTTAACCCTTTTAACTACCACAGATCCTTCTTAAACTACACAAAATTACCTAAATATAGCTAGACTAAAATTACAAAGACGTCGCCGGTACAAAAGGTGTTAATATGATTTAATTAAACATGGTTCGATCACACAACTGCACAGCATAATCTATTACTAACAATGTGAACCAAATTGCATTACCGAAACAACCGGGTTTCTTTCCATACCCCCCCAAAAAAACGCTTAGGTTTGTTCAATGGCCGGAAAAAAAAAAAAAAAAAAAAATCCCACTTCGCCTTTATTATATCAGACCTGTCCCCCGCTTCTCTACCTGATCCAAATCCAATCCTGCAATTCAATCCCATACCACTTAGGGGGCTAGTGGCTGTTTTTTGGGGTCTATGTATTCATTTTTGGTCTATGTATTCAGTTATTCATTTAGATTTTAGTTTCCTCGCAAGACCTCCATCAAGCTTAAAACCCCCCCTAGAACCCCCCCCCCCGTTCCTCTTCAAATTACAGGCTCGCTATAGCTCGCCAGGAAAATATATCAACACCTACTGTAAATGACACGAAAGGTCTTAAAATTGACAACGAAATGGGGCGCATGGTGTTAAAATCGCCAAACTAATAGGCTGAACGTCTTGAAATTTAAAAAAACTATAATGCAAAACACGAGGGAGAAGGGGGTCCAGACAAGCAACTACCACCCCCTTAAACTGGGAAAACTTGGATTCCCTCTGATAGACATTCGGGGTCCTCCTAATCCCGGGGTCATTTAGATTCGAACCAATTGAATTCGAACCATCTGAATCCCATCCAATAAATGGTTCATCGCAGACGTGGACTATTATATATCTGAGGCTGGTTAATGCGGGGGGGGGGGGGAGAGAGGGAGAGAGTGAGAGAGTGAGAGTGAGAGAGAGAGAGAAAGAGAGAGAGAGAGATTGATTGATAGAAAACTTGGCACCGCAACTCGAGAGAGAGAAACAGAGAGAGAGAGATTTACATATATATCTACATATACACACTGGCCGCACAGACCTTACGACCCAAGCGAGGTGGTCAGGACTTAATTCTAGTAGAGATGGCATATCCGATAGAAAAGGAAAGTTGAAGGAAAGGATAGAAGAGAGAGAGAGAGAGAGAGAGAGAGAGAGAGAGAGAGAGAGAGAGAGAGAGAGAGAGAGAGAGAGAGAGAGAGAGAGAGGGGGGGGGGGGGTGGAAGGTGGTAGTTGCGATGAGTTGTTTTCGGGACCCCCTTCTGCCTCATGTTTAGCCCCGTTTGCTGTGAGATATTTTAAGAAGTTCGCCGCATTACTTTGGCGATTATAGACATTAAGACATTTCGACCCATTTTGGTCTCAAGTTTAAGAACTTTCGTGCCGTCTAGTTGTTGATTTTTCCCTGGTGAGTGGTGTAGGTTACTAGTTGGAGTTATGCTTGTAAAATGGTGGTGTTGTAAGTGTGGTTATCTGGCAGTGTGGTTAACGTTGTGGGGTATGTTAGTTTTTTAAGTTATTAGTAATAGTTAAGGTAGTAATATGTTGCGGCTTGTCATTTATTCTGGCTATATTCAGACTATTGGTTCAGTTTAGGAAGGATCTGTGGTAGTTAAAAGGGTTAAGTGAGAAAGTTTGAGGTCTGTTGATTGCTGGAGGCCCTTTTTTTAAGCTGAATAGAATTGTCTAATAGTAGCCAGAATAAAGTTAAAAAGACGGCACCGGTACAGAAAGGGTTAAGTGGGTGGGGTTTTTTTGTTGGACCTCCTTCTCCCTCATGCTCAGCCCCATGACTTTTGAGATTTTAAGACGTTCGCCCTATTAGTTTGGCTACTTTAAGACCTTTAGCCCCATTTTGTTGACAATATTTAGACCTTTCGTTTCATTAAGGTGTTGATTATATTTCCTGAAGAGCGATGGAGAGTATGTGATCTTATGTATAAATTTATCACGAAGGGGTCTTTATTCAAGCTTGATGGAGGTCTAGGGAGGGAATTAGGACACTGAAAAAAACAAATAATAATAATAATAATACTACTAATAATAATAATAATAATAATAATAATAATAATAATAATAATAGTAAGACAAAACAAAAATAACAATTAATACATCAACCATAACCATTAAATATACCTCCCTTTAGAGATTATTTCGGGATTATTAAGCGGTAATTCGTAGTGATTTAGTGGTTTGCTATTAACGGGGTGATTATAGGTGAGGGTTAATTAGGGCTTAATTATATCGTTAATGAAGCAAGTTAAGTGGTTACTATATTATGACTGTTGTTTAGCGTGCTACATAGTACTTAATCTCAGCATTTAGGGGGCCCAGTTTTTTTCCCCTACCTCTCCACCCAGTAATCCACTTTCCCCCTCTCCCCTTTCTCTCAACCCCACCTCTCCACCTAGTCATCCATTTAATCTTTCTCCTCTCCCCCCCTCCTCCCCATCCAACCCCACCTCTCCCTTACCCTCAACCCCACCTCTCCACCCCGTCATCCACTTTCCCCCTCCGCCACCCCCACCTTTCCCTCCTCCCCCACCTCTCCACTCCAGTCATCCATTTCACCTTTCCCACCTCTCCATCTTTCTCACCCAACCCCACCTCTCCATCCACCCAGTCATCCACTTCACATCTCCCCCCTCCCACCCAACCCCACCTCTGCACACAGTCATCTACTCACCCCCTCCTCCACCTTTCTGCCATCCCTCACCCCACCATAAAAGCTAATACCCCCTCCGGTTTATATTCCATTGTTATTCATGGGGGCTGGTGGGCAAGTTTAAAGCTCCGGTTATACTAGTACTACGCTACCCACGGAAGATTGTTTTTCGGAGTTTCTTATTTATTTATTTATTTATTTAAGTACGTGTGTGTGTGTGTATGTGTGCTTAGAGTCTCTCTCTCTCTCATATCTGTCTGTCTGTCTGTCTGTCTGTCTCTCTCTCTCTCTCTCTTTCATTCTCTCTCTCTCTCTCTCTACGTGTGTACTTACTCTAGTTGTATTGCGGGAGTGAGTGTGTGTGTGTATATGTTTACCTGGGGGGGAGGGGGGGGGGGGTGCTTGAAGGGGATATAGGATTGTGATGGGTTAGAGTGGGAGCTGGAATTATGATTTAGCTGTGCAGGTGTGTGTGTGGTTTTTTTTTTCTATGCGAGTGAGGGAGACAAAAGGCAGAACTGCCTGTAGCGAGTGCCTCCCCCAGAGCTGAAAGAGTGACAGGGCCAAAATCAAGGGACGTTCAAGCCAAAATGCCTGGACAGACGGAGTTTGAAGTGTTTTGTTGTGTGTGTGTGTGTGTGTGTGTGTGTGTGTGTGTGCGTGTGTGTGTGAGCTCTACCTCGACCCACCATTTTTTCCCATTCTTCCACCTCACTACCGCCACCCAAACCCCAGCCACCACCTATAATAGTTTCCCATTTATTTTTCCTTTCCTCTATCACAAAAAAATACGACCACTATCACCACAACCACTACCACTACCACTACCAAAAAAGGCAGGGATCTTTACTTTGTGTTCATCAGGGTTCAGTGTTAAGCCCCCTCCTCTTTATTATGGTCCTGGAGGCACTGTCTAGAAATGTTATATCCGGACTCCCGTGGGAACTGCTTTATGCAGACGATTTAGTCCTAATATCTGACAATGTACAAGATGCTGAGGCCAAATTCAGAAGATGGAGAGAGGGCATGGCGAGCAAGGGTTTAAGAGTCAATATTAACAAAACCAAGGTTATGCATTGTAGATTGAGGCGATGCAATGTGGAAAAGAGCGGTGCAGTGTGTGGAAAGGGTGCGTAGCGTCTGTCGATGTTGGGTGCACCATGGGAGTAAGCGCTGTAGTAGAATAAAAGGACCCCTGCCGAAGGATGAGTCAGAAATCGAGAAATTTGAGTGCTAGTGTGCAAGGGCGAGCTTGTGTTAAATGATGATCCAGTGGCTTTGAATTTTGGAAATGAGTCATTGGAGCTGGTGGACAAGTTTTGTTACCTAGGAGATACCATCTCTGCCAGTGGTGGGGCCGAGGCTACCATTGTCGCTAGAATTAGATGTGGTTGGGGGCAGGGTTGCCAGATTTTTTGGGAGGAAAAGAGCCAAATGTGTACAAATTGGAAGCCAAATAAGCCAAACCTATTCTAAAAGGAGCCAAACTAGGCACATTTTAGGCCAAAGAATTATTCTCACAAGGGGTATGGAGGATCAGCAAGAAACATGGAAATATATAGAGGTGACAGGAATAACATCCATAACACGTTCACCTGCTAAAGGCAAGCACATAAGCTTTCAAAAGTAGCCTATCAAGCACTCATCAGCCCCGAAATAATAATAATATTAATAATAGGACATTTAGGAAAACAATAATATGCATTCAATTAAATAATGTGTTTTGTATTAATAATGTACATCTATACATAAAACTCAGTATATCCTCCCTCCCCACAACAAAATATATAGCACATTTATATGACAACTGAAAACACTAAATGTATTAAAGCTTCCGTCAAACTAAATTCTAATTAAGACATATCCTCAGTGTCTGGTATATATTACTACCATAATTTATAGTTTAACTTCATACCCTATGTTAGATAAGATATATCATCAATTATCATTAATAGATAAGTTAAATAAAATAATTAGCTTTCATATCTTAAAATAAATGAGAAATTGAATAGGATTTAATTACTAGTATCTCATAACAAATTGTAGCACCCTTATTTCTTAAAACAAATCGACTGTACGTGAATTAACTTGCAGTGGCATCATGGCATGCCAGCTTATTGCCTGTGATCGTATGCCACTTAGGCCTACGTACGGTAGGCCTACTTGAAATGCACATGTCACTGTTTATGCATGGATGTCTTCCTCAATATACCATTTTCAAGTATCCAAGTGGTATAGAGCAATTTATAAATTCAACAGAGTATCAATAAATGTATACCAAACACGAGCAATAAGTAAAATCCTTACCTTACAAATCCCCTCTTCTGCAGGCTCACTCCACTGTTTAAAATTTAAAGCAAGGAAGGCAGTGGGCACAGACTTCTGGGTAATATCAGTGGTACCACCACACCACCATATAAGGGATATTTAAAGAAACACTTATGGTGATAGACTATCATTTAACCACTGAAAGCCCCACTACCTTACCACAGACTGTTCTAAGTTGTGTTAAGATTTTTTTTTAAAGGACCAAACCAAATATAAGCCAAATTACAAGAATGTGCCAAACCTAATATTTGGAAGCCAATCCGTTTTAAAAGGAGCCAAATTCGAGTTTTTTGGCTTGAAATAAGCCAATATGGCAACCCTGGTTGGGGGAAGTTCAGAGAACTGCTGCCAATCCTGACCATGAAAAGAATGCCTCTCTCCCTGAAGGGAGTGCAATGACTTATGCCTCAGAAACATGAGCCTTTAAAGTAGAGGATGTCAACAGAATGGAACGTAATGAGATGAAAATGGTGAGATGGATGTGTGGGGCCAAACTGCAGGATACAATAACCAATGATGAGCTGAGGAGCGTACAAGTAGACTGGGATGGTATGGGCATGTGAAGAAGATGGATGAAAAAACGTGAAAAGACCACACTTATTCTACCTTCACCAAGGGGTGGACCGAGGAAGACCTGGAATCGGACTATACGTGCCAATCTCGAATTAAAAACCTTGACAAGTGAAGCAGCCCTTAACAGGGTTGCCTGGAACGCCGCCATTAGGACAAGAGACTGAAATTGCACGTATGTGTGGAGCACTCAATCTTAAAATTGTATGTATGTATGTATGTACCACCACAACCACCATCACAATTCTACCACCACCACACACCACCACCACAACCCACCTAACCACTATCACCACAACCATCACCATAATCACCACTAATGACACCACCACCACCACCAGACTCCACCACTACGTACCACAACCACACTTATTCTACCCACCACCACCACCACCACCAGACTCCACCACTACGTACCACAACCACACTTATTCTACCCACCACCACAAGCAACATCAAGATTTGCTTTCTGGATCTCTATTATCCTCATATTTAGCTCCATTAGTTTTGATATTTTAATATGTTCGACCCATTAGTTTGTTGATTTTAAGACCTTTCGCCCCATTTTGTTGTCAATGTTAAGGCTTTTCTGCCATTAAGGTGTCGATTTTTGTTCTGGCCAGCGACAGGGAGTTTGTACTTTTGTTGGAACCAATATTTTTCTACCGAAATTGTACAAATTTATCTTGTGGACGACCTTATACCACTTGATACAGCACACTCTCCATTGATCACATGGATTAATATATCTCTGTAATTTCCTACTTGTGTTTCCTGGTATCGTACAGTTCTACCCTGATCTCTCTCTCTCTCTCTGTCTCTCAATCATTTAACCCTTTCCGCCCTCTTGCCACTCCCCTCCCTTTCATTTCCTCTTCCCCCCCCCCCCCCCCTCCTCCCCTCGCCCCCTGCTCCCCCTCAAAGGCACAGCAAACAAACTAACCCACCTGCCTCGTAATGTACTCGGAGCTTTAAACTTGCACCACCGCCTCCCTCATGAATAAATTACCTGACGTTTTCGAGGTCCTTATTTTGTGGCTAGTTCCTACAAAACGAAGCCAAGTAGGACGTTTAATGTTATTCTTATTGCACTATTAACCCCTTATGTACCGGGCATGTCTTTTCAATTTCACTCTAGCTATATTTAGACAATTGTATGCAGTTTAAGAAGAATCTTTGGTAGTAATATGGGTTAAGTGAGCTAGTTTGAAGGCTGTTAATTGCTGGAGGCCCCTTTTTAAACTCAATAGCATCGTCTAAAAGTAGCCAGAATAAAATGCAAAAGACGTCACCGGTAAAGAAGGGGTTAAGGTTATATTCGGTGGGAAATACATGTTTATTCGGTTGGAAATACATGTTTATTCGGTGGGAAATACATGTTTATTCGGTGGGAAATACATGTTTATTCGGTTGGAAATACATGTTTATTCGGTTGGAAATACATGTTTATTCGGTTGGAAATACATGTTTATTCGGTTGGAAATACATGTTTATTCGGTTGGAAATACATGTTTATTCGGTGGGAAATACATGTTTATTCGGTTGGAAATACATGTTTATTCGGTGGGAAATACATGTTTATTCGGTGGGAAATACATGTTTATTATAATTCATTATTATTCAACTTATGTTTTTCATATGTGTAATCTACCAACAGGAAGGTCATTATTGGCTTAAGGCGAGGTATCTACTTTGTTCCCTAGACCTCCATCAAGCTTAAAATTATACCCCCTTGAGTCCCTTTCAAGATAAATTTGTACATTTTTCGGTAGAAAAATGTCCCGGCCGAAGGCCGAAGCGGCCTTAAATTACAGGCTCGCTATCGCTCGCCAGGATAAAATCGACACCTAAATGGCACGAAAGGTCTTAATATGGGGTGAAACTTCTTAAAATCGCTAAACTAATGGGGCGAACGTTTTATAATATCAAAAGCAATGGGGAGAAAGGGGTCAAGAAAAACATCCCTTAAGTGGAAATCTCCCCTTAAACTTTATTATTTTGGATTTACCAAAACAAAGAATATGTGTTTGTATATGTGTTTGTATATGTGTTTGTGTATGTGTTTGTATATGTGTTTGTATATGTGTTTATATGTGTTTGTATATATGTGTTTATATGTGTTTGTATATATGTGTTCGTTTATATGTGTTTGTATATGTGTTTGTATATGTGTTTGTATATGTGTTTGTATGTGTTTGTATATGTGTTTGTATATGTGTTTGTATATGTGTTTGTATATGTGTTTGTATATGTGTTTGTATATGTGTTTGTATATGTGTTTGTATATGTGTTTGTATATGTGTTTGTATATGTGTTTGTATATGTGTTTGTATGTTTGTATATGTGTTTGTATGTTTGTATATGTGTTTGTATGTTTGTATATGTGTTTGTATGTGTTTGTATATGTGTTTGTATATGTTTGGATATGTTTGTATATGTGTTTGTATATGTGTTTGTATATGTGTTTGTATATGTGTTTGTATATGTGTTTGTATATGTGTTTGTATATGTGTTTGTATATATATATATCTAGTTTCCGATACCAGAACACAATATTAACGTTCACCATTTACCCCCGCCCCTCACCTTATAGTCTTAGTGGCTTACATGTTGGGGGTCTTGGAGAGGCAACACGAGGGAGAGGGGGGTACCGTCACACCTGGAAGAGAGAACAAATATAGTGTTTATAGTTAGTATTGTTGTTGTTATTATTACACACACACACACACACACACACACACACACACACACACACACACATGCCTCAACACAAACCTATTTTTCAACAACGACGAACTGAAGGCAATTTACGAAAATGGACTAAACAAGAGTGTGTGAGTAACCTTGGGAATGTGTGTGTGTGACTGTGTGTGTGACTGTGTGTGTGCATAAGTGTGTGTGTGTGTGTGTGTGTGTGAAGTTTGACATAATGAGCAGATCAAAAGACGGGTCATCCTTCCATAGACTGAGCTTTGAATACGGTATCTAGTACGGCACAAACACCTCCTCCTCCTATTACGGTATCTAGTACGGCACAAACACCTCCTCCTCCTATTACGGTATCTAGTACGGCACAAACACCTCCTCCTCCTATTACGGTATCTAGTACGGCACAAACACCTCCTCCTCCTATTACGGTATCTAGTACGGCACAAACACCTCCTCCTCCTATTACGGTATCTAGTACGGCACAAACACCTCCTCCTCCTATTACGGTATCTAGTACGGCACAAACACCTCCTCCTCCTATTACGGTATCTAGTACGGCACAAACACCTCCTCCTCCTATTACGGTATCTAGTACGGCACAAACACCTCCTCCTCCTATTACGGTATCTAGTACGGCACAAACACCTCCTCCTCCTATTACGGTATCTAGTACGGCACAAACACCTCCTCCTCCTATTACGGTATCTAGTACGGCACAAACACCTCCTCCTCCTATTACGGTATCTAGTACGGCACAAACACCTCCTCCTCCTATTACGGTATCTAGTACGGCACAAACACCTCCTCCTCCTATTACGGTATCTAGTACGGCACAAACACCTCCTCCTCCTATTACGGTATCTAGTACGGCACAAACACCTCCTCCTCCTATTACGGTATCTAGTACGGCACAAACACCTCCTCCTCCTATTACGGTATCTAGTACGGCACAAACACCTCCTCCTCCTATTACGGTATCTAGTACGGCACAAACACCTCCTCCTCCTATTACGGTATCTAGTACGGCACAAACACCTCCTCCTCCTATTACGGTATCTAGTACGGCACAAACACCTCCTCCTCCTATTACGGTATCTAGTACGGCACAAACACCTCCTCCTCCTATTCATTTCGCTACACTAAGCAAGCATACCACACTTATTTCCAATACAAAAAAAAAAAAAAAAAAAAAAACCGAATACATATATACCGGTATATATATATATATATATATATATATATACCGTATATAATATATATATATATATATATATATATATATATATATATATATATATATATATATATATATGTGTGTGTGTGTGTGTGTGTGTGTTTGTAGATGACCACCAACCACTCATAATTTGGCTCTGTCACTCTTTCAATTTTGGGGGAGAAACTTGTTACAGACAGCTTTGCCTTTTGTCTCCCTCACAAACAGAAAAAACCCATACGTATGAAGCGTTTCTTCCAGATTCATTTATATCCACTTGAAAAACTTTTATTTTATTTAAGCGAGGCCAAAATAATTGCGAAAATGGAAAATTATTTTCGATCGTGACTGTGCCAGCTTTAATTCACTAATATTTCTACATTTCATGTTTATAGTATTCTCATAGTAAGTATACAATCAATGTTACGGTATTAAGCACTCATACGCTACAAATAAAAAACACAAAATAGGGTAAATTACATTGAGCTCATTTATACTTAATGATATAGATTTTGCGGAGTATATCATGCATACCTTCACTTATCTCCGTAATTATTCCGGTCATTACTGAGATTAATGAGGTTGTAATCATAGGTATTATGGGGTTTATGACTGTCCATTTACCAGGGCTATCTATTACTCTGTGCTCTTCAAAAATCAGAGTAGCCTATAGTCACTCATGCACATTCGTCGACCTTTTTTTTTTTTTTTTTTTTTGCAATATGGGTGAGGGAGACAAAAGGCAAAACTGGCTATGACGAGTGCCTCCCCCAGAGTTGAAAGAGTGACAGGCTCAAAATAATAAATATATATATATATATACAGTATTACATGTTTAATTACAAGTCCATTTGCATATTCTAAATTTCCACTCGAATTTTTTTTTAGTAAATCATAAACTGACCAACGAAATAAATATCTAATATTATTTTCGCGTACGGAATTACTGAAGGGAAAATAACTTGTTTTAATTAATGACCTCGTGGTTTATATATTAAGAGAAGCTATTTCTGCTAGTTTAGCCCCATTAATCTTGAAATTTTAAGACGTTCGCCTCATTATTGTAGTTTGGCGATCATAAGACCTTTCGCTTATATACTGTATATGCATTTTATTATACAGTATAATGTATTATACCAATTTATTCCTCCCTCAAGTGTGTTCAGCTCCTTTACTTTAAATATGTCCTGCCGTTTCTTGTATTTTTTATAATTTGTTTAATCATTTTTGTTTCATTGTTTTATCTATCCTCTTTCGGTGTCACACGAGCGATTTTTCAGGCAATATTGGACGAGCAAGTTTATTTTCGTAATATCTTGAGGCTTCTTCACAATGGAAACGGAAACTAAACTGAAGGTGGATTAATTCTGGTATTACTGAGATTTTAAAGCTGCCAGAGTACAATTGCTCGTAAAAAATTGACGGAAAACTCGTTCGTGTGACACCGCCTTTATCCATTATTCCTCGTGTCCCATTCTATATTCCTCTCTTCTATTTCCCTTATTCTCCTTTCCTGTTGCTGTCTCCCCCAACATCATATAATATTTACTGTTCGTTTCTGCCTGGCTTCCTTTCTTCCGTCAGCAATATTCTCTCACTTTCTTGTTAACTAAGGGGAGACTGACCCTTTGTTTGGTCTATTAATTCATTTATTTATATGTTTTTTTAGTTTCCTCCCTCGACCTCCATCAAGCTTAGAAAAACACCCCCTAGACCCCCCCCCCCCTTCAAGATAAATTTGTAGATTTTTCGGTAGAAAAATGTCCCGGCCGAAGGCCAGTTCCTCTTTAAATGTCAGGCTCGCTATCGCTCGCCAGTCAAATATCGACAGCTAAATGGCACGAAAGGTCTTAAAATTGACAACGAAATGGGGCGAAAGGTGTTAAAATCGCCAAACTAACGGGTCTAACGTCATATAGTCTAATCTCAAAACTAGTGGGGCTGAACATTAGGGAGAAGGGGGTCCAGAAAAACGGTCTGCCTCCCCTTAACCCTATCTCTCCGGGGGGGGGGGGGGTCGTTTGTAATTATTCTTACTATATTAAGATGATTTCGTGCAGCTTAGGAAGGATCTGTGACATCTGAGAAGGATAGTGGAGACAGTTTGTAGTTATAAATTGCCAGAGGTCCTTCCTTGCCTGAATAAAGTCGTCTAACAGTAGCCAGGATATAATAATAAGGAGTACGTCACCCGTGCTACGCTTATATGGTTTTTATGAAGTTTAGGAAGGGTATATGGTAGCTAGAAGGACTATATGGTAGCTAGAAGGACTATATGGTAGCTAGAAGGACTATATGGTAGCTAGAAGGACTATATGGTAGCTAGAAGGACTATATGGTAGCTATGGTAGCTAGAAGGACTATATGGTAGCTAGAAGGACTATATGGTAGCTAGAAGGACTATATGGTAGCTAGAAGGACTATATGGTAGCTAGAAGGACTATATGGTAGCTAGAAGGACTATATGGTAGCTAGAAGGACTATATGGTAGCTAGAAGGACTATATGGTAGCTAGAAGGACTATATGGTAGCTAGAAGGACTATATGGTAGCTAGAAGGACTATATGGTAGCTAGAAGGACTATATGGTAGCTAGAAGGACTATATGGTAGCTAGAAGGACTATATGGTAGCTAGAAGGACTATATGGTAGCTAGAAGGACTATATGGTAGCTAGAAGGACTATATGGTAGCTAGAAGGACTATATGGTAGCTAGAAGGACTATATGGTAGCTAGAAGGACTATATGGTAGCTAGAAGGACTATATGGTAGCTAGAAGGACTATATGGTAGCTAGAAGGACTATATGGTAGCTAGAAGGACTATATGGTAGCTAGAAGGACTATATGGTAGCTAGAAGGACTATATGGTAGCTAGAAGGACTATATGGTAGCTAGAAGGACTATATGGTAGCTAGAAGGACTATATGGTAGCTAGAAGGACTATATGGTAGCTAGAAGGACTATATGGTAGCTAGAAGGACTATATGGTAGCTAGAAGGACTATATGGTAGCTAGAAGGACTATATGGTAGCTAGAAGGACTATATGGTAGCTAGAAGGACTATATGGTAGCTAGAAGGACTATATGGTAGCTAGAAGGACTATATGGTAGCTAGAAGGACTATATGGTAGCTAGAAGGACTATATGGTAGCTAGAAGGACTATATGGTAGCTAGAAGGACTATATGGTAGCTAGAAGGACTATATGGTAGCTAGAAGGACTATATGGTAGCTAGAAGGACTATATGGTAGCTAGAAGGACTATATGGTAGCTAGAAGGACTATATGGTAGCTAGAAGGACTATATGGTAGCTAGAAGGACTATATGGTAGCTAGAAGGACTATATGGTAGCTAGAAGGACTATATGGTAGCTAGAAGGACTATATGGTAGCTAGAAGGACTATATGGTAGCTAGAAGGACTATATGGTAGCTAGAAGGACTATATGGTAGCTAGAAGGACTATATGGTAGCTAGAAGGACTATATGGTAGCTAGAAGGACTATATGGTAGCTAGAAGGACTAATTGGTAG
Source organism: Paralithodes platypus (assembly GCA_032716605.1). Taxonomy (NCBI): domain Eukaryota; kingdom Metazoa; phylum Arthropoda; class Malacostraca; order Decapoda; family Lithodidae; genus Paralithodes; species Paralithodes platypus. The sequence continues at coordinate 4,173,952 of CM064497.1, forward strand.
CTAGAAGGACTATATGGTAGCTAGAAGGACTATATGGTAGCTAGAAGGACTATATGGTAGCTAGAAGGACTATATGGTAGCTAGAAGGACTATATGGTAGCTAGAAGGACTATATGGTAGCTAGAAGGACTATATGGTAGCTAGAAGGACTATATGGTAGCTAGAAGGACTATATGGTAGCTAGAAGGACTATATGGTAGCTAGAAGGACTATATGGTAGCTAGAAGGACTATATGGTAGCTAGAAGGACTATATGGTAGCTAGAAGGACTATATGGTAGCTAGAAGGACTATATGGTAGCTAGAAGGACTATATGGTAGCTAGAAGGACTATATGGTAGCTAGAAGGACTATATGGTAGCTAGAAGGACTATATGGTAGCTAGAAGGACTATATGGTAGCTAGAAGGACTATATGGTAGCTAGAAGGACTATATGGTAGCTAGAAGGACTATATGGTAGCTAGAAGGACTATATGGTAGCTAGAAGGACTATATGGTAGCTAGAAGGACTATATGGTAGCTAGAAGGACTATATGGTAGCTAGAAGGACTATATGGTAGCTAGAAGGACTATATGGTAGCTAGAAGGACTATATGGTAGCTAGAAGGACTATATGGTAGCTAGAAGGACTATATGGTAGCTAGAAGGACTATATGGTAGCTAGAAGGACTATATGGTAGCTAGAAGGACTATATGGTAGCTAGAAGGACTATATGGTAGCTAGAAGGACTATATGGTAGCTAGAAGGACTATATGGTAGCTAGAAGGACTATATGGTAGCTAGAAGGACTATATGGTAGCTAGAAGGACTATATGGTAGCTAGAAGGACTATATGGTAGCTAGAAGGACTATATGGTAGCTAGAAGGACTATATGGTAGCTAGAAGGACTATATGGTAGCTAGAAGGACTATATGGTAGCTAGAAGGACTATATGGTAGCTAGAAGGACTATATGGTAGCTAGAAGGACTATATGGTAGCTAGAAGGACTATATGGTAGCTAGAAGGACTATATGGTAGCTAGAAGGACTATATGGTAGCTAGAAGGACTATATGGTAGCTAGAAGGACTATATGGTAGCTAGAAGGACTATATGGTAGCTAGAAGGACTATATGGTAGCTAGAAGGACTATATGGTAGCTAGAAGGACTATATGGTAGCTAGAAGGACTATATGGTAGCTAGAAGGACTATATGGTAGCTAGAAGGACTATATGGTAGCTAGAAGGACTATATGGTAGCTAGAAGGACTATATGGTAGCTAGAAGGACTATATGGTAGCTAGAAGGACTATATGGTAGCTAGAAGGACTATATGGTAGCTAGAAGGACTATATGGTAGCTAGAAGGACTATATGGTAGCTAGAAGGACTATATGGTAGCTAGAAGGACTATATGGTAGCTAGAAGGACTATATGGTAGCTAGAAGGACTATATGGTAGCTAGAAGGACTATATGGTAGCTAGAAGGACTATATGGTAGCTAGAAGGACTAATTGAGATACCCTGTGGCCTTTCTATTATGGGTAGACGTCATTCCTAAGCTGAATATAATCGTCTAATATTGTCCAGAATATGATACAAAAGGACGTCAGCGGTACTGAAGAGGTTAAGGGTACATGGTTCGGTTTTCTGGCCACCCCTTCTTCCTCATAGTTAGCCCCATTAATTTTCAGATTCCAAGACGTTTGGCCCATTAGTTTGGCGATTTTAAGACCTTTCACCCCATTTCTTTATCAATATCAAGACCTTTCGTAAAACTTAGGTGTCGATTTTTGTTCATGGCGAGCGATAGCTAGCCTGTAATAGAGTGGCAACCGGCCTTAGGCCGGGAAATTTTTCTATCGACAAATTTACAAATGTATCTTGAAGTGGGTCTGGGGTGTTTTTTTAAGCTTGACGGAGGTTTAGGGAGGAAACTAAAATAAATATAAGAAAGAGATAAAGATAGATAAATAAGCATATAAATACGCCCCTCCCCCCTTAATACGCCCCTCCCCCTTTAATACGCCCCTCCCCCCTTAAAGTTGTATAATAATTCAATCTCGTAACCCGCGTTCTGACAGCTTATTCTGGCTATCATTAGACGATTTTATACAGTTTAGGAAGGATCTACGGAAATTTAAAGAGTAAAAATGTTCTCCATTAACCTTCTGACTGCCATATACCCTTCCTAATCTGAATACAATCGTTGAATGATAGACAGAAAATAGAAAATAAATGCGTAGTATGTTTTGTAAGGATTACAATTATAATAAGTTAGTCTAGTTGTCGATTCCAAGGCAAAAAAATACCAAGAAATAGTTCAAGAAAAATACCAAGAAATAGTGCGAGAAAAATACCAAGGAATAGTGCGAGAAAAATGCAAAGAAATACTGCCAGAAAAATTTTAAGAAATAATGCCAGAAAAATATCAAGAAATAGTGCAAGAAAAATACCAAGAAATAGTGCAAGAAAAATACCAAGAAATAGTGCGACAAAAATACCAAGAAATAGTGCCAGAAAAATGCAAAGAAATACTGCCAAAAAATATTAAGAAATAATGCCAGAAAAATACCAAGAAATAGTGCGAGAAAAATACCAAGAAATAGTGCGAGAAAAATGCAAAGAAATACTGCCAGAAAATATTAAGAAATAATGCCAGAAAAATATCAAGAAATAATGCCAGAAAAATACCAAGAAATAGTGCAAGAAAAATACCAAGAAATAGTGCAAGAAAAATACCAAGAAATAGTGCCAGAAAAATACCAAGAAATAGTGCCAGAAAAATGCAAAGAAATACTGCCAGAAAATATTAAGAAATAATGCCAGAAAAATATCAAGAAATAATGCCAGAAAAATACCAAGAAATAGTGCAAGAAAAATACCAAGAAATAGTGCAAGAAAAATACCAAGAAATAGTGCCAGAAAAATACCAAGAAATAATGCCAGAAAAATACCAAGAAATAATGCCAGAAAAATACTTGCTCATCGAAAATTGCCGGAAAATGCGTTCGTGTGACACCCCCTTATTCTTCCCTCCTCCTCCCTATTGCCTGTTTCTCTATATTTCCTGTTATTTATTATCCTTCCGAGTCTTTATTGCATATTCTCTTGTTCCCACTATTTATTATGTGTTGTTCTTCTATCTTATT
>CM064497.1:4179582-4214204 GCA_032716605.1 Paralithodes platypus
TCCCTCCGACCGTTGGTCGGCATGAAATTAAGTTGGGGAAAGAAGTCACTCAGCAGAATGAGAAAAAATAAATAAAAACTTCTACTGGGAAATTTATAGTAAAGAACGAAGATGCGAAATATTATATACTACTGATGCTTAACCAATTTTTATATTTTATTGTTTTTATATTATTCCCACCTCCTTAAAATGAATGTCTAGACTTCTTTTGAAAGTGTCAATTGTCTTACATTGTACCACTTTCTCAGGCAATTTGTTCCACTCGAGGACCACACTGTAGGTGAAGAAGTTCTTTGTGACATCGAGATTCGCCCTCCTGGATTTTAATTTCATTCCATTTCCCCGAGTTAATGAACTATTATCTATTTGGAAAAGTGAATCTACATCAATTTTGTCAAATCCCTTTAGTATCTTGAAACACTCGATTAATTGACCTCGCAATCTTCTTTTCTTAAGTGATTTTTTTTTTTTTTTTAGTCTTTCATAATAAGATTTATTTCTTAGTGACGGAATCAACTTTGTCGCTCTACGAGAGAGAGAGAGAGAGAGAGAGAGGAGGGCGTAGGAGTATCTGATATATATATGAAAAATGAAATAAAGTTGGGGAAGTTATGACGTTAATAATGCTAAAAATGATATATGTGGAGGACTGAGGAGATGAAAGCAGCTATAACAGAGATATTACTGTGATTGATGTAAGTTATGTTAGTGGGGTAGAGTTTCTTTATTAAGGTTCATGTAGTCTTATCTTAACTCTCTCTCTCTTTATTCATCTATCATCTATATAACTATTTGTCTTAATCTTAACTAACTAACACTTTCTCACTCGCACTCACACTCACTCTCTCTCTCGTTCCCCGTTCTTAATTATCAATCTTTCATCTCCTTCCCTGTTTACAGTATATAATTATCGGCCACTATTCTCCTCTTCCTCTCCTCCTTCTACATCTTTATCCCTTATTCCCCTTATCCTTTGTTCCCCTTATCCCTATTCCCTCTTCATTAGTCGTTTCTCATCTCTCCTTTCTTCATCGGCTTCCTTGTTCTCTACTTTATCATGTTCTGTTTGATCTTACTTTCTGTGTTAACCCTTATAAGATACGTTGATGCATTTCTTTGTTAAGCCGGTATCACACGAGCGCCTTTTTACTCCACATTTATCCTCAACACTGGTCTGGCAGCTTATGTGGTCAACATATATAATATTCCGGTTGCCAATAATCAATGTAGTATCCGATATCGTTGCAAAATATTTCAGAAATGTTGATAATCGAATGTAGACTATAAACGCTCTCGTGTGATACCGGCTTTAGTTTTCTGGCTATTGTTGGACGATATTATTCAGATTCGGAAGGGTGTGTGGAAGTCAGAGGGTTAATTGACGTACCAGTAGTCTTTTGTATACGGTAGCCTTACAACCCTCACAGATCTTTCTTATATTTACAAATTTAAAAAATAGCATACAATCGTCTAATGACAGGTTAACAAATGTACCAATTCCTCCTAAATTACATTATCGCTATCGCTCGCCAGGAATCACTCGACATCTAAATGGCATCAAAGGTCTTAAAATCGCCAAACTAATGGAGTGAACATCTTACTGATCGGGAGACTAACAGGATTTGGCATCTTCTTACAAACTGTCCAAAGCCAATTTGTGAATTGATGTTTTTTTTTTTTTTCATTAAGAGAAAATGTGCAAGATACTTATATTGTACAATCAATTATTCATATGTGGCAATCATATATCAACCTCAAAACCTTCCAAATGAAAGAGGACAGTACAATGGCATAAGAAATATCCAGGTAGTATCTATATCTACAAGGGACTGAAGTTTTCGCAGAGAGGCTCCAGTCCTGACATTATTCTTGCCTTACAGTGTGCTGGCTTAATAATTCAATAGGGTTGATAGCCTCTGAAGTCCTATTTGAATAAACAAAAACAAAATCTATATTTATATGCCATTTTTTTGTTTTTTTTCGTATATACAGGGTGTCGAACAAGGACAATTTGGCTTTAAAACTAAAATAAATACAGGATAAGGTGCATGGTTTTGGCCATTTTATCACTTCCAAGGACACCATTAGAACTGTGAACCATAAATTTCCCGGCCGAAGGTCGATTCTTCCAACATTACAGGCTCACTATCGTTCGCCAGGGAAAAAATCGACACCTAAATAGCACGAAAGGTCTAAATATTGACGAAGAAATGGGGCGAAAGGTCTTAAAATCAACTAACTAATGGGGCAAACATCTTAACATCTAAAAACTAATGGGGCTAAACATGAGGGAGAATGTGGTCCAGAAAACCGGTTCATCCCCCCCTTAAGCCGGTACCGGTATCACACGAGAGCTTTCTTAGTCAACATTCGATGATCAACATTTTTCTGTCAACATTTCTGGAGCATTTTGCACTGGTATTGGAAACTAGACTAATGATGGATGACTTTACGTTACTGAAGTATTTAAAATGTTGACCTCATAAGCTGCCAGATCAATGTTGAGGATAAATGTTGAGGGAAAAAGCGCTAGTGTGATACCAGTTTCATATTGTGAGTATCGTTCCTTTGTATTACACACCCCTTTCTATCTTTCTGTTATTTCTTGCTATTTATCTAACCGATTTACTTAACTATATGTCTGTCTGTCTGGTTGTCTATCTATCTATATATCTATCGATCTAATTATCCATCTATCCTTGCATCCATATATCTATCTATCTGTCTATCTATGCTTGTCTCTCTTACTAGCTATATGTATCTATCCATCTTTCTTCCTGCATGCAATAAAACTGTTCGTTCTTTGTGGAGGGTGCTGGATATAGTGTGTTGGATAACTTATATAGTCTTCATCAAGAGTATAATTATGTGGTCTTGTTGTAATTATTATCTGACGAGAGAGAGAGAGAGAGAGAGAGAGAGAGAGAGAGAGAGAGAGAGAGAGAGAGAGAGAGAGAGAGAGAGAGAGAGAGAGACCAACACATATCTTCCCTGACGCCTATAGTCCGTTCATTCTAGGTTGGGCTGAAATCATAACCTCTGTAACTCAAAACGGGCTAGAGCAAATAAGCCGTCAATTTATACACACATATTCTCTAGCTAAGTCTTCCTATTTGGTAGACATATTAGCTCGATTACTCTAGTCCTCTTTGAGTTACTAGAGGTTACGATTTCTGCCCAACCTAGAATGAACGGACTATAAACGTCAGGGAAGATCTCTCTCTCTCTCTCTCTCTCTCTCTCTCTCTCTCTCTCTCTCTCTCTCTCTCTCTCTCTCTCTCTCTCTCTCTCTCTCTCTCTCTCTCTCTCTCTCTCTCTCTCTCTCTCCATAAAACTACAATATCTTTTCTTCTGGTACTATACTTCATTCACTTTAGATAATGTGTTGGTCTCTCACTCTCCGCATCTCTCTCTCTCTCTCTCTTTCATAAAACTACAATATCTTTTCTTCTGGTACTATACTTCATTCACTTTAGATAATGTGTTGGTCTCTCACTCTCCGCATGTCTCTCTCTCTCTCTCTCTCTTTCATAAAACTACAATATCTTTTCTTCTGGTACTATACTTCATTCACTTTAGATAATGTATTGGTCTCTCACTCTCCGCATGTCTCTCTCTCTCTCTCTCTCTCTCTCTCTCTCTCTCTCTCTCTCATGTCACCAGTCCATTCTACTGTTGTCTACCCTCCTGGCAACACCGTACCGGGTATACTGGCAGGTTGATGGCTTTATTGCACACTGCTAAAATTGATGGCACTATAAAATATATAGCACTGTATATTTATCTGGACACACTAGAATGGATGTTGCGAAGTGAGGTTACCCATTTGGGATATATAATAAGGAAATTGGCCACCTTTTTTCTCGCTTTTTTTTTTTTTTTTTTTTTCCATTAGCTTGTTTTCATCAATATACATTATACAGTGGTTTTAATTAGTACGGTAACAACCATCACAACATATGTTTATTCCGTTATTCATCGATCTCAAAACACTCTGATGTACAAGTTTTTAAAAGTAAAAAATAAATGTTGAGTGGTGTAGCTTTAGCTAAGCCTTTGTTAGCGGAATGTCAACACAAACACCTTGACCTACCTACCTTGTGACAGAGGCTCCAGATCCTGCAAGTAGTTCAATTCCAATTTCAATTCAATTCAAAAGAGTTTATTGTCACAAACATTATGCATTACATAGTTCTTTGAATATCCTCTCCGTGACAATTATTATGAGTATCTTGCACAGGGACACTTTTTATCCATTATTTTTCTATGTTTTCTTTCACTTTCACATTGTTTATTGATTCATAATTCGATCGAGTATAATTATAGATCAAGTCAGAAATTCAAAGTACTGTAATACCGAAGTGTATTTTGCTGTGAGTTCATAGACCCACGTTACAGATTAAGTACTTTGACGTCTGTAGGTCTTCCAGAGCTAATGTAAGAAACTCTTGGATGAGAGCAGGAATACACCAAATGATATGTTGCATCAAAATATATGTTGGGATAAAAGCGCTTGTTCTTAATAGTGTTGATGCTCTCTCTCTCTCTCTCTCTTTCAGGGAAAGTGGCGGGGAAAGTGGTGCAATGTAATACAATCGACTCATTCAAAAGGAATCTAAACATTCATTTTGAGAAGGTTGGGGTAATATATAGGTAAACCTGACTTTTTGGACCGACAGCGATTTCAGTAAGTTTTATTTTGTTTTTTGTATTTTTTCCTTCAGATATAGTGTTGTTTTATACTGAAGAGGAGCGGAAATGAGTATTTACCCATTATCCAACAATCTAAAAACACGCCCCTATTAGACTATTTTTTTGTTTTTTTAATGTTCTAGGCTATTAGCCTAACCTAACAACCTTACCTAACCTAACCTAGTATATGGGTGGGGGCTGCCGCCCCCACACCCCCGCTGGTTGGGTTACTTTTTTGTTTTTTTGTTTTTTCTGTGCCATTAGCCTAACTTAACAACCTAACCTAACCTAACCTAGTATATGGGTGGGGGCTGCCGCCCCCACACCCCCGCTGGTTGGGTACTGGCTGAAAAACTTATTGTTTTACAGTAGCCTAGGCCTATACATGTATTTTAGCGTTTTTTTGTTTCTCCCTTGTAATACATTTCCGCTCTTAATGCCATATATAGCAATGATGTATATGCTCTACCGGACCTATTAGGCCTAAACAGATCGATGGGCTAACTGTCGGTCCAAAACATCAGTATAACCAATATATATTAAAAAAAAAAAATAAGTATCGGTAGTAATTAGTATTTTCCAAATTCGATCTTTACTATAATTTTCCCGGTAGATATGTTCTCATTCTAATGGGGGCCTTTTTTCCCAGCTGTATTTCATGCCGACCCTTCGTCGGAGGGAGTGGTGGGTGGGGAGAGAGCCTTTTGCTTTGCTATGCTTATCTTCCATTTAGTAGTATTTTTTTAATATTCTATTTTATAATTAAGTCCGGACTGCCTAGTAGGGTCCGCAAGGTCTGTGCAATCTGTATATCCATGTAACTCTCTCTCTCTCGCTCAATACCCCAAGCACTTTACCCTTCACAATTTGATCCATCATCATTCCCACAACCATTTCCCACCACTCAGAATCTCTTAGGATTTCTGGACAGTCTATTATTTTTCCGTCGCAATAACTCAGCATCACATTTTAATATTATTCAAGTGCAATGGGGTTTGTAATGGAGGATTAATTTTAAGAACGGGGTATTCCTTAATTTGACCACAGATTCCATTCGTGACTTGTTCATTTCCATCTTATTCTCTCAACTTTTGGCCATTTTTACGATTTGGTTTAGTTTCATATTCTTTACTGTTTACAGTTTTTCATTATATTTATGTAAGCTACCCATTCTATACTCTTCTTTTATGTAAGCTACCCATTCTATACTCTTCTTTTATGTAAGCTACCCATTCTATACTCTTCTTTTATGTAAGCTACCCATTCTATACTCTTCTTTATGTAAGCTACCCATTCCATACTCTTTTCCTCTACAACGGGTTTGTTTTGTGTTCGTTCCTTAATGTTTTTTTTAAATTCACTACGGTAATCTTTCCTTCAGTTAATTATCCGTTTTGTATGAAACCGTCTAATGATAGCCAGATTAAACTGTCAAAACGCGTCATAATCCTCAAGGGGTTAACTATCCTATTTTATGCATAGGCTTTCCCCTTCAATATATCCCCCCCCCCCCCATCCCTTGTTCTCTGTTAGTCTCAGCGTACGTACCTTTCTTCTCCATCTGCACCGCTATTTTCTCCTTAACCCCTTCACTCATATTTCGCAGAGGTTGCCAGATAAGCAATAAGAAATAGAGTTCTCTCACTCTTATAATTACCTCTCCAAAATTAGTTTTCTGCCCACAGCTAATTCAAAGACAACTGCAGAGGTTGAAGTAACTAAACTAAAGGGTAATTATAGGGAGTAGGCTCGCACCCTTATTTTTCATGTTTTTTCCTCCAGATTTTGAGAAATGAGTGTTTTAATGGTCTTAAGTTATAATTCCAATGTGGGATACACGATGGGTTGACGGGGGGCTTTGCCCCCCTTCACCCCCCCCCCCCCATGAATTATTGCAATCGTCATCTATGTTGCCAGCAGGGGGTAAATATCGATTATACTGCATAAAGAAGGCGTTTGTAAACAGTGAGGATGTCCGAAAGAGCTCTGAGATTGATTATAATGGGTGTTTTTTCTATTAATATCGGGTTTTATAAATGTGATCAAAATTATTCTCCCACAGTGGATTATACATGAGTACAGTATAAGGATTCCATAGACCTACATTGTCCCTATTACATTTTGTATAATAAGGCTGCGATCCTATTCCCTATAATTATCCTATTGTTTCCCCCCTAAATACCCCCTCTTCCACTTCAATACCCTTTCTTTCCCCCTCAATACCGTCTACCAACTCGACAGTCTTTTGTTCCACTTCAATACCCTTATCTTGTTGTTGCTTGATAATCAGGGTGTCAAACGACGCTGTTTTTTTGAGTGATAACGCAAATGAACTTTTTGTAGGCCTATAATGATAACAGAAACTCCCCCAACCTCCCCTTTTTTATTAAAGAAACAAAAAAGGTAAATTGACATAATTTTGGTCTCCATATTTTCCATCTTGATTGCTACAGTTCTGGTGAGTGATAATGAATGGGAGTTGCAGGGTCTGGTAAATGAGTTTGGAACAGTGTACGAAAAACGGAATTTGAAGGTAAATGCGGGGAATAGCAAGGTTATGGTCTTCGAAAGGGGTGAAGTCACAGAGTGTGAGGTGAAGCTGAACGGTCAGGCTATGGAGATCGTCTACTCTTTTAAGTATCTGGGCAGTGTGTTGAGTAAAGATGGGACTATGGATGAAGAAGTTCGGGAGAGGGTACAACAGGGGAAGAGGGTTGTAGGAACGCTAAAAGCAGTAACAAGAAATAGGGTGGTCAGTATGGAAGTGAAGAAGTCCTTGTATGACAGTGTGGTAATCCCGACACTGACTTACGGAAGCGAAGCATGAACGTTGGTTGAGAGACTCAGACCAAGAGTGAGAGCAGTGGAAATGAATTACTTAAGGAGTGCGTGCGGAGTTACATGGAGGGATAGACAGACTAATGAGGAAGTAAGAAGGAGGTATGGTGTGGAGGTAGATGTGCTGGAAAGTGTGAAAAGGAACAACTTGAGATGGTTCGGCCATATGGAACGTATGGAAAGCGAGAGAATGACTAAGAGGGTGTACGAGAGCGAGGTGGAGGGACAGAGAGGGAGAGGTAGACCGAATGAGAGGTGGAAGGATGGAGTGAGGAAGTACATGAACGAAGGCGGTGCTGGTTGGGGGGAGGGGCGTCGACTGACTGGGGACATAGGTGCATGGGGGCGGTTCGTTCGTGGCCACCCCTTCGGGGATCGCGGCGTCAGGCAATAGATAGATAGATAGATTGCTTTTAGATTGCAGGAAATACTGTTTTAGACACCTAAATTCTCAAAAAAATCACGGGGGGGCATGCCCCCGGACCCCCCTAGAGCTCGCGCCTTCGCCGCTCCGTCGCGCTATAATGATAACAAAATAATAAACCATAATGATAACACAATTCATATTTTGTGGATTGGCAACCTGGCTTGATTTCCTTTGTAATCCTTCAATCTCAATACCCTGTTCTCCAATGTAATTGTATACCTCATCAATCCCTCCCTTTTCCCCTAAATATTTTTTTTTTTTTTTTTTTTTTTTTTACCATCAACACCTGTTTTACCATTACATTTTTTCCAATTGTTTTTCTTTTTCGGACATCGTGTTTTTTCCTGCTGTCACACTTCTCTCGTATCAACGAATTGTTTTATGTTACATATTAATTCATCTCCCAATACTTGAGGCGGTATCACACGAGCGCCTTTTCCGGCAATTCTCGATGAGCAAGTTTTTCTCGCAATATTTAATTCTTCCATTTTTTGGTATATGAAACTAGACTGAGGGTAGATTACTTTAGGTGGCTGAAATCAGGTAAAACTTAGATTATAACATTACAAGATCATAATTGCCCTAAGAAATTGCTCGAAAATACGCTCGTGTGGCATTGCCTTTGTTCACTTCCAACACCTTTTTACTTCAATGTTCTTCCCAATAATTTGTCTTCACTTTCCACGTCCTTTTCTTCCTTCATACAATATGCAATCTTTGCCTGGTATTCTTAAATATTTCTTTCCTTTCGCAGTGCCTAATATCGAACGAATATTGTGGGCATGAGTGTTGTTTACAGAGATTACACGGATTAGTACTCCCTTTTCTCAAGGTAACGTAATTTCTCATGTTATTTCGTCCATTATAAACGGCTCGGCGAAGGGAAATAATTGGGTATAATCCTGTGTTGTGGGTAGACCTGTATTTATCTCAATCATTTGGTAAAGTTACAATATATGTTTACATTTTACATTCATAAATAGTCCACTAATATACTAGGTTAGGTTTTGGTTAGGTTAGGTTAAAGATATTGTTCAATGTTTCTTAGTAAATAGGCATCTGAAAAACAGTTCTACGCAGCTACACAGGATCTTACCCAATCTTTTTTCTCTCGTCCCATTTCACAGTTTCTCTCACTTTTCACGCAACCTGAGAAACATGGTTCGGGAGTCTATCAAAGCTCTCTCGGGTATGGACTTTAAAGGGGGTCACCTACTTTTTTCTTTCTCTCCTTTTCTCTAGTTCTCTGGCTTGTATCCATTCGGCCCCATTCAGCTAACTGTTTTAAGACGTTTATCCCCATCCAGGTGTCGATTTCGATAATCTTCAAGGACACTACATCCGCTTTATTAGAAACAATTTATTAGGGAAAATAGGGACCAATAGACTCCCCATATTTTTCTCATTATAGTCCGCATGGAGGAATTTCGTTATCGACACTTGAAAAAACCCGATTTCACAGAAAAAGGTAAATGTTTAGCTATGGTCCCGTTAAAATATCCTCAAATAACCTATTAAAAACTGTTCAGGGGACTGGTTAGAACTTGTAGGATGTTTAATTGAATGTCGGAAATCAGTATTTACTGAGAAATGTCTTAAAATGCGCTGTTTTATGGGAGGGTCTGTACGCCGCCACATACGCGCGGCCCCGCCCACTGCCCAAAATGTACAAATATTATATTAGATTAGATTAACCTAACCTAACCTAGCCTAACCCTAATATAATATAATATAATATAAGAGAACATAACCTAACATTACCTGGGAAAGAGAGGGAAGGGACCCTGGGTGACCCATAGCGCATTTTAACACTGTTATTTCTCAGTAAATACTGATTTCCGACATTCAATTAAACATCCTACAAGTTCTAACCAGTCCCCTGAACAGTTTGTAATAGGTTACTTGAGGATATTTTAACGGGACCATAGCTAAACATTTATCACGAATTGTTATGAGTTGGCTAGAAACTATGGTATCCGAGTGTACTGTACCTAGATTCATTTGCAATAGTTTGGCCTTACTTCCATAGCACAATATCGTGATTACTTGTATTGAAAATTTCAGACACTTCACCCGATTCGCAATTGGCTATAACATTATCTAATCGCAGCCGCTTTGATAGTAGAGTAGTTTCAAATTGTATCCGTATTTATCTAAAAACTCCAGACAGTTTTATGAAAGAACATATATTATGACGTAACGTGACGTTGATAATGGAAACATTACTGCATATCACATCGACCAGAAAAGTTTTAAATTTCACAGAATAAACAAATAGGCATTAAAACGGCAAAGCTAAATGATCGCTCGAGCTAGTTCGCTTTCAATAAATATAAACATACCAGTTAGAGAATCGTATGGCATTAGCTTTACAAGAAAACCAAGTAATTTTACATTTCAGAGAGAGAGAGAGAGAGCTATGATCACCGTACACTACCACAGCACCCCACCAGGAGCACCACAACACACACCCTTTCCTTACAATGTCTCGTGACACACTGCCAGGCTGCCTACCGCTCCAGTCTCGAGACTCTCGACCCGATAACCCACGCACACGTATACCAGCACGCACATAGTCACATACACGCACACACTGACAACCTAGTGCACACAAACACTCACAAACATGGGACTGGAGTTCTCGAAAAGGGGCTCCAGTCCTGACGTTATGCTTGGCTTACAGTGTGCTGACCTAATAATCCAGAAGGTTTTTAGCCTCTAAAGTCCTATTTAAGCTATAAACTCACAGACCAACAACCAATACCCACAGGAACACACACCAACATCCACATATGCACACTAACGCACAATATAGGGGTACAAATAATAGCAATTAACCCGTTCATTTCTACTGACCCGTTATAAATTAAATAACATCGTCTAATAATAGCAATAAGTCGTCATGGCTACTAAATGGGTTAAGTAGCTAAGATTACTATCATGGTTTACCGGTATCAAACACGGGTAGGTGCATATAAGGTGTAGCCTAGAGCTACATTATTATGAATTTATAAAGTTAACAATAGTAAGGATGGCACTGTTCTTGTAGGGGTCTGTCCGGGGAGCTCTGATAGGGACGAGTCGGTTGAGGTAGCGAACAGCTCTGATAGGGACGAGTCGGTTGAGGTGGCGAACAGCTCTGATAGGGACGAGTCGGTTGAGGTGGCGAACAGCTCTGATAGGGACGAGTCGGTTGAGGTGGCGAACAGCTCTGATAGGGACGAGTCGGTTGAGGTGGCGAACAGCTCTGATAGGGACGAGTCGGTTGAGGTGGCGAACAGCTCTGATAGGGACGAGTCGGTTGAGGTGGCGAACAGCTCTGATAGGGACGAGTCGGTTGAGGTAGCGAACAGCTCTGATAGGGACGAGTCGGTTGAGGTGGCGAACAGCTCTGATAGGGACGAGTCGGTTGAGGTGGCGAACAGCTCTGATAGGGACGAGTCGGTTGAGGTGGCGAACAGCTCTGATAGGGACGAGTCGGTTGAGGTGGCGAACAGCTCTGATAGGGACGAGTCGGTTGAGGTGGCGAACAGCTCTGATAGGGACGAGTCGGTTGAGGTGGCGAACAGCTCTGATAGGGACGAGTCGGTTGAGGTGGCGAACAGCTCTGATAGGGACGAGTCGGTTGAGGTGGCGAACAGCTCGTTGTGGGGGAGGGGCTTCGGCGGGTAGAAAGTGTCAATGTTTTGAGTTGTTCAGCAGTTTTGTGCCAAATTGCTGGAGTTGCTGTTTGTGGAGGTTTAGTAGAGTGATTGCGTCTTGATAGTGTGTGTAGTTTGGTCCTGGGATTATCCTCAGTGCTCTCTTTTGAATGGTCTCCAGTTTACCTTTCTGTGTTAAATTAAGGGGAGGCAGACCGTTTTTCTGGACCCCCTTCTCCCTAATGTTTAACCCCACTAGTTTTGATATTATAAGACGTTCGTTCGGCCCATTTGTTTGGCGATTTTAACACCTTTCGCCCCATTTCCTTTTACATTTTAAGACATTTCGTGCCATTTAGGTGTCGATTTTTTCCTGGCGAGCGAAAGCGAGCCTTCAATTTTAAGAGGAGCCGGGACATTTTTCTACCGAAAAATTTGCAAATTTTTCTTGAAAGGGGGTCTAGGGGGTGTTTTCTAAGCTTGATGAAGGTCTAGGGAGGAAACTAAGAAAAATATATGAATACATGAATAAGTGAGGCAGACCAAACAGGCTTAGCAGTAGCAGAGCTTAGGTAGGATGAATGTGTTGTATAAGTGTATCATGTCATTGATGGGAACTCCTAGTTTCTTTAGTGTACGTAGCATATGTAGTCTTTAGTGTACGTAGCATATGTAGTCTTTAGTGTACGTAGCATATGTAGTCTTTAGTGTACGTAGCATATGTAGTCTTTAGTGTACGTAGCATATGTAGTCTTTAGTGTACGTAGCATATGTAGTCTTTAGTGTACGTAGCATATGTAGTCTTTAGTGTACGTAGCATATGTAGTCTTTAGTGTACGTAGCATATGTAGTCTTTAGTGTACGTAGCATATGTAGTCTTTAGTGTACGTAGCATATGTAGTCTTTAGTGTACGTAGCATATGTAGTCTTTACTGTACGTAGCATATGTAGTCTGGATGATGATGATGATGATGATGATGATGATGATGTGACCGAAGAATTTATAAGTGGATCCCACTGTAGCTTATTATTTTAAGGGGGTCACCGTTTTTTTTGTAATCTTTCTCTCCTTTTCTGTGTTTCCCTGGCTTGTATCCATTCGGCCCTATTCAACCAACTGTTTTAAGACGTTTATCCCCATCCAGGTGTCGATTTATTCCTGGCGAGCGATAGCGAGCCAGCATTGTATGGAGAAATCCGGCTTCGCCGGAGAAATTTTTCTATCGAAAAATTTACAAATTTAGCTTGCTGTCAAAACAAAAAAATATATATGCTGGCTCGCTACCGCTCGCCAGGAAAATGTTGACACTTGGATAGGGGTAAAGGTCTTAGTAGTAGTAGGCTGAATGGGGCCGAATGGATAAAAGAAAGAGAGAGATAGAGAAATAGAAACAAAGCGAGGTGGGCTCCCTTAATGAGGATGCTCTATAATTTGATAGAGTGGACCCAGGAGAAAACCCAGAAACCAGGGTCACCAAAAAAATAAAAAAATAATAATAAATAAAAAAATAAAAATAAAAAAAATGAAAGATGGGAATTGGCCTGAGCAAATACATACATCCATACATAAATACATACATACATACATACATACATAAGTAAACCTAGTATATACTTACCTGTTCCTATGGCTAACAAATAATCTTTCACGGTCCTACTGTACACATATTTACCGAAGAGTTCAATGAAGAGTACTGAGTAGTGCGGCACAGTCGGCCTCATAAGTTAAGTTCCTCGTCGTATGTATGAACGTCAAATTAGTATGAATGAATTGCTAGGGTTATTTCTTTTGAATATCGGTTGGGTAATCAGACGAGTTAACCACTGCAGAAGAAACTACACTCGTAATTCAATCCTGCGAATTAAATGTCCATGTATAAGATCACAGAGAGGGACAGAACTTATGTGGGCAACTGTACATTAGTGGCCCCGAGCGCAGAGTACATATTACTAATAGCATCAAGGCATTACAGTCATGAAGATACATGGAACGTCAATATCTGATAGCTATTGGCTATAGTTTATTCACTGTAAGTAGGCGAGAAATCATGACCTCTATCCTCTGTAACTCAAAAAGGGCTAGAGCAAATTGGCTGTACATTTCCACATCTATTCCTTGACTAACTCTTCCCAAATGGTAGAAATATTAGCTCGATTACTCTAGTCGTGTTTGAGTTACAGAGGTTAGAGTTAATGATTTATCGCCTACTTACAGCGAATAGACTGCAGAAGTACAGTGGCACGTAGAAACAGCAAGTGACCGTTCATTCATTGCTTGATTTATTATTTAAGTATTTCTACCACTATTACTACTACAACTTCAACAACAGCAACAACAACAACCACAACAACAACCACACAACACAACAACTACTACTACTACTACTACTACTACCTACTACTACTACTACTTACTATACTACTACTTCTACTACTACTACTACTACTACTACTACTACTTTACTACTACTTCTTTCTAGTGAAGAGGGAGACAAAAGGCTGACCTGCCTGCGATGAGTGCCTCCCCCAGAGTTGAAAGAGTGACAGGGCCGTAATCAAGGGACGTTCGAGCCAAAATGCCTGGACACACGGAGTTTGAAGCAATTTAAGTCATAGGAAAAAGGATAGATTGATTCTGGGAGAGAGTTCCAGAGCTCAGCTGTTGCATAGAAGAAAGATTGAGAATATGGTTTCACTCTTGGGTTGGAGAGTTGCACAGACAAAGTAGGGGTGGGATTGTGTTGTAAGACGAGTACTACGTGTTCTACGAAGAGGGGGTGGTCTACACTGAGAGAGCTCTGAGGAACATTGATTATTGTAATAGCGGTAGAATAGTGAGAGATATGCAACATTGCGGTGAAGGGAGAGAGACTGCAGAGAATTTGTGAGTGGACGTGAGTTAATGACACGGAAGCTTTCTTTTCTACTTTGTCTAGAAGTGCTGTGTGAGAGGATCCTCCCTACACGTGTAAACAATACTCAATAAATGGATGCACTGCGCCCCTGTACAGAGCAAGGAGCTGCACACATTATGATTAGTTAATTCTGGCTATTAATGACAGATTTGTGTTTCATATTAACTTATTTTTATTATTTGTTATATTAACTGTCATAATGATGTAATGGTTAGAGTAGTTTAAGATCTGTGTGTGGTAACCCAGGTTCGAATCCCGGTAGGATCACATGCTTTCATTAATTTCATTGGGAGGTGTTTGATGTTGAGAGTGAAATAGATAATACACGTATATAAATATACTGTACATATTTTCCTATAATTTTATGTGGTTTCCATCTTCCTATTTATCTATGTATCTATCTACCTATCTATCTATCTATCTATCTATACTATTAACTACTATCTATCTATCTATCAAACTATCTATATATCTAGCTATACATCTATCTATCTATCTATCTATCTACCGTATCTAGCTATACATCCATCTTCTATCTATCTATCTATCTAACTATCTAATTATCTAGTTAACTATATATCTATCTATCTATCTATCAAACTATCTATCTATCTATCTATCTATGTAGATAGATATAAATGCTATCAAGTCAAGAATTGTGTTTGTACAAAACCATGAACCTAGAATGCGGTAATGTATGAGGTTACTGTTATCGCTATTGTATATATGTAAAAAGTTAATTGTGTTGCCTTTTATGAAATAAAGATTTGAGTCTGAGTCTATCTGTATATATGTAAAATGTTACCATGTAACCTTTTATGAAATAAAGAATTAACTAACTAACTAACTATGTATCTATCTATCTACCTAACTATCTAGTTAACTATCTATCTATCAAACTATCTATGCATCTATCTATCTATCTATCTATCTATCTATACATCCATCTATCTATCTATCAATCTATCTATCAATCTATCTATCAATCTATCAAACTATATATCTATCTATCTATCTATCCATCCATCCATCTATCTATCTATCTATCTATCTAGCCACGTCTCCCCCACCATTCAGAACTTCCCTCGTCTTGCTGTTAAATATTTGAGCCACCTTTAGTAACGGGTCATTAACTAAGCCAGAGCAGTGTGTGTAGTGTGTTGGTGTGAGTGTGTGTGTGTGTGTGTGTATGTGTGTGTGTGTGTGTGTGTGTGTGTGTTGGTGTGTGTTGGTGTGAGTGTGTATGTGTTGCTGTGAGTGCGTGTGTGTGTGTGTGTTGGTGTGTGCGTGTGCGTGTGTGTGTTGGTGTGAGTGTGTATGTGTGTGTGTGTGTGTGTGTGTGTATGTGTGTGTGTGTGTGTGTGTGTGTGTGTGTGTGTGTGTGTGTGTTGGTGTGAGTGTGTGTGTGTGTGTGTATGTGTTGGTGTGAGTGTGTGTGTATACTGTATATGTGTGTAAGTGTGTGTGTGTACTTTGTGTGTGTATAGTTTGTGTACATATATTTTGTGAACGTATGTCAATCAAGGAACAACGTATTTTTAGTGTACATGTGTGTTTGTGTGTGTATCTGGGAAGGCTGCCTGATAGAATTTATAAACGTATGCCAATCAATTAGTGCATTCATTGTGCATTTGAGTATATGGGTGTATAGTTCAACGTAGCTGATAATAAACGTGCTAAATTATTGTATTAGTATCATTCTATATCAATCGTTAAAAAACAAACACCTAACATTGTGTGTGTGTGTGTGTGTGTGTGTGTGTGTGTGTGTGTGTGTGTGTGTGTGGATTGACCCATTCAGTACCGGTGAAATAATTTGCATCATCATATTCTGGACACTACTAAACTACTGTATTCAGCTTAGCGAGGATGTGTATCAATTGAAAGGCTACAAACTATCTCAATTTAACCCTTTTTTTACCTACCATACATCCTTCCTAAACTGCCTAAAATCGTCTAAATATAGCCAAAATCATATTAAAAAGACCTCGCTGGTACTAAAGAGGTTAACAGTCTGAGCAGGAGTCTGTGTCTGTATGTGTGTGAGAGTGGAGGATAATATGTGCGTATATGTGTTGTGTGCGTTTTGTCTCTGTGTGTGTATACTCCTTAGTAATTCATGTGCACTATAGTAAATTGCTGTCGTGTGTATGTGTTGAGTGTACGGTCACGCAAATAAGTCATGTCCGAGCTGGTATTATGTTTGGCTTGCTCTGTGCTGTATTAATGTCTGTCAGATGTTGAATAGGGTAGATAAGTGTAGGAACATGTTTGTATATTCCACTCGATATGAAGAAATGAACCTTAGATATTGCTGATACCAATTATTCATAAAAAATTACTTGGTGCCGAGACATCACTTATTAGCGCGACTGTACCTCCATGTGTGTGTATGTACAATGTGTGTGGTATTGTGTGTGTATTTAGTGCGTGTATGAGCGTGCGTGGGCATGAACAAAGTATGTGAATGTATGTGTATGTGGTATTTACATACATGTGTGTGTGTGTGTATGTGTGTGTGTGTGTGCGTGATTGACTCCCGAACAAAGAGGATTTAACTCTTGCAAGGGGTTTGATTAATAACGTTAAATAATAAATAACTAAGACTGTATATGTGCATAATTTATTCACTAATAAAGAATTTAACCTATCTATAAATAAACGTTCCACCCATCTATAAATAAACGTTCCACCCATCTATAAATAAACGTTCCACCCATCTATAAATAAACGTTCCACCCATCTATAAATAAACGTTCCACTCATCTATAAATCATATTAAATATCCACCCATCTATAAATATATCCACCCATCAATAAATATATCCACCCATCAATAAATATATCCACCCATCAATAAATATATCCACCCATCTATAAATATATCCACCCAATTAAAATATATCCAGGTTCAATTAAAAGATATATCCACCCATTAAAGATATGGTTGCAGGTTCAATTAAAAATATTTAGTTGCAGGTTCAATTAAAAGATATGGTTGCAGGTTCTTAAAGATATGGTTGCAGGTTCAATTAAAAGATATGGTTGCAGGTTCAATTAAAAGATATGGTTGCAGGTTCAATTAAAAGATATGGTTGCAATTAGATAAGATATGTTGCAGGTCAATTAATATTGGTTGCAGGTTCAATTCAATAAAGAATGCAGAATTATGGTTGCAATGTTGCAGGTCAATTAAAAGATATGGTTGCAGGTTCAATTAAAAAAGATATGGTTGCAGGTTCAATTAAAAGATATGGTTGCAGGTTCAATTACAAAGAAACAATTATGGTTGCAGGTTCAATTACAAGATATGGTTGCAGGTTCAATTAAAATATATGGTTGCAGGTTCAATTAAAAGATATGGTTGCAGGTTCAATTAAAAGATATGGTTGCAGGTTCAATTAAAAGATATGGTTGCAGGTTCAATTAAAAGATATGGTTGCAGGTTCAATTAAAAGATATGGTTGCAGGTTCAATTAAAAGATATGGTTGCAGGTTCAATTACAAGATATGGTTGCAGGTTCAATTAAAATATATGGTTGAAGGTTCAATTAAAAGATATGGTTGCAGGTTCAATTAAAAGATATGGTTGCAGGTTCAATTAAAAGATATGGTTGCAGGTTCAATTAAAAGATATGGTTGCAGGTTCAATTAAAAGATATGGTTGCAGGTTCAATTAAAAGATATGGTTGCAGGTTCAATTAAAAGATATGGTTGCAGGTTCAATTAAAAGATATGGTTGCAGGTTCAATTAAAAGATATGGTTGCAGGTTCAATTAAAAGATATGGTTGCAGGTTCAATTAAAAGATATGGTTGCAGGTTCAATTAAAAGATATGGTTGCAGGTTCAATTAAAAGATATGGTTGCAGGTTCAATTAAAATATATGGTTGCAGGTTCAATTAAAAGATATGGTTGCAGGTTCAATTAAAAGATATGGTTGCAGGTTCAATTTTTCCAACATTTATATTTGTTCGTTTGTATAGTTTTTTATCTATTTATTTATTTATTTAAATATATATTATTTAATTGCAAAAGCTAATTATTGACCATTTATTTTTTTGTTTCTGGCAGCTTAAGCAGACGCAAAAATTCAATTACAATTCAATACAACTATCCCCTTCAGTATTTCATGACGCATTATTACAATTTTAGTTATTATTAGAAGTCTTATTAAGCTTAAACATTTCAAGACCCGATTACGCATTTCTTTATTCTTTGTTCTGCCTAGCATTAGCTGTTGATTAGGCAGGGTATGTGAAATTCAGAGGGTTAATTGAGATAGTCTTCACCCATGTAAATTCCACAGATCCTTTCTAAGCTGTATATAATCGTCTAATGATAGGGGAGGTGTGGTGGAGTGGTCTTGCCACTGGCCTGGTAATCCAAAGGTCCCGGGTTCAAATCCCGATGTATCAATGGGAAGATATTATTGGGATGGAATTTGTGCTGTACCTAGTAGCAGTGCATTACCACAAGCCCACCGAAACGTCAATAAAATACCCCCATTGTTCCCTGATTAAATAGCACTGTATGAATATTCCCATATTCAAAATATGCTATAGGAGTGCAATGCCTGGTGAGTTATCTGCTCAACAGGTGGCGTTGTGTGTGTGTAAGTGTGAGAGTCCGAGTGTAGGGGGTGAGACAGTGAAGCACGGGAACGAGGTGGCTTCAGAGATGGGGTCGTTTCGGGCCATGAGTGAGCACCGTGCCTCATGTGAAGGCAAGATGGCAGGTGCTCGTTGTACTCTACGTGCTTCACATGTCTCACTCCCTAGACTGGAACAAGACCTCACGGGCTTTACTTTTCATTGTAAAGCGGTGAATGTTAAGGCTCTCAGCCTATGCCCGAGAGGAAGTAAGTTGGAATACAGAAAAAAAAAAAAAAAAAAAAAAAAAAAAAAAAAAAGAGAAAAAATAAACTGTCCAATTGCGTCATAATCTCCCTTGGAAATTTGTTTACAAAGATGTTCGGAGTCATTTTCTTTCACAGTCTCTCTCTCACACACACACACACACACACACACACATTCTCTCTCTCTCTCACTCTCACACACACACACTCTCTCTCTCTCTCTCTCTCTCTCGTAATTTTTCCTTCCTCCCCATCCTTTTCCCCAGCAGGCCAGGCAGCAGGGAAGGACTACTAATGTTAGGCTCTCTGCTCTCGTTACTCTTGGGTCTCCTCTTCCTTTTAGTGTTCTTAAGGGGAGATTTCCACTTGAGGGATTTTTTTCTTGACTCCTTTCTCCCTCATGTCTAGCCCCATTGCTTTTGAGATTTTAAGACGTTTGCCCCATTATTTTGACGATTTTAAGAACTTTCGACCAATTTCTGTCAATTTTAAGAACTTTCGACCCATTTCCGTCAATTTTAAGAACTTTCGTGCCATTTAGGTGTCGATTTTATCCTGGCGAGCGACAGCGAGCCTGTAATTTAAGAGTAATCGGCCTTCGGCCGGGACATTTTTCTACCGAAAAATTTACAAATTTATCTTGAAAGGGGGTCAAGGGGGTGAAATTTTAAGATTGCTGGAGGAGTAGAAAACAAACTAGAAACCTCCCCTTAAACACTTCGAACATACGAGGACGCATTGCTGTTTCTGTTTTCAGGCTATTATCAGACGATTTTAGTCAGATTAGAAAGGGAAATAAAATTCCGAGGGTTAATTATGAGATAGTGTTTACCCCTATCATTATTGAGACAGTGTTTACCCCTATCATTATTGAGATAGCGTTTACCCCTATCATTCCCGCAGATCCTTCCTATAGACTGCATACCATCGTCTAATGATAGCAAGAATGAACTGTCAAAAGACTTCATTATCTTCAAAGGGGGGGTCACTGTTTTTTTTTTTATCTTTCTCTCCTTTTCTCTCTTTCCCTGGCTTGTATCCATTCGGCCCCATTCAGCCAACTGATTTAAGACGTTTATCCCCATCCAGGTGTCGGTTTCTTCCTGGCGAGCGATAGCGAGCCTGCATTGTAGAAATCCGGCTTCGCCGGAGAAATGTTTCTATCGAAAAAATGTACAAATTTAGCTTGCTGTCAAAACAAAAATATATATATGCTGGCTCTCTACCGCTCGCCAGGAAAATATTGACATCTATCCTGAATATTATTCCCAGGGGATAGAGGAGAAACGGATATAAAGTAAATAATTAGACCTGGGAAGGTGAAATGGCCTAGGCTATAAATATGATACCGGGTCGTCGTTTGACTTACTTGTAAACATGTATGTGTAGGTTATCTGTGGTAGTCCCAGTAATATCTATGAAGTACTTCTAGTATTAAAGGAACTTAGCTGTGATGATAATAGTGTAGGTTAGGTGATGGACATGTCGGAAGGTGTAGTTCACTGAAGGTCTGTTGTTATGTGGCAGCAACTGGTGGTTTGTTGTGTACGGGACGAAGTCTCTGTGTGAAGTGTACTGAGATATCCTTTTATCGTAATAATATAAATATATTTAAGGGTTCTATATTGTCTCCCGTGATTAAATAATAAGGGAAAATAAACTAAGATATAATTGGTGCAACCACAGTAATATTTATCCACAAAGATAAATAAAGTAATGTGTAAAAACAAAAAGGAACCAGCTGTCGTGAACCCGGGAAATTCAAACTACGGTATATATACCAGCTAGGATTCACGACAACATCTGAATGGGGGTAAACGTCTTAAAACAGTAGGCTGAATGGGGCCGAATGGATACAAGCCAAAGAGAGAGGGAGTGAAAGAGAAAAGACAATAAATTAACAAGTATGTAGGGGCAAAACAAACAAAAAACAAAGTGAAAACAAAAAATGCAAGACGTGACGATGCGACTCTGGAATACCAAGCGACAGAGGCGGCCTTGGGGAAGATTAATAGGTCAAACTCGGGACAAAATCCGTGTGAAAACTTACGTAACAAAAATCGATGTGAAAACTCGCGAAGAAAGGAAAATTGGTGTGAGCGTGAGAAGTGGGTCATCGGGGGAGGGTGAAGGGGGGGGGGGGGGGATCTGGCAGTGTATAACAGAGGAATAATATGAAAAGATGTCCTGCCCTCAAATGTGTACTTGTAACGAAATGTAGTGAGCGAGAGAGAGAGAGAGAGAGAGAGAGAGAGAGAGATTGAGTGAGTACAAAGGAGTACAAAGGAGTACAAAGGAAATCAAGCAACAACAGGTCTAGTGACCCTTCTAGGTTGCTTGTCCTCCAAAACACTGAGGATCAAGTGTCCAAACAGTGGTTTAGAGTGGGTAAGGGAACATTGGAAAGGGAACTACTGCCCTGCCACTAACGTGGCAGGACTAGGAAGTTAGTAGGGGACATATGGGTTAGTAACTGAGGGGAGGATAAAGTTATTCATTTACAAACGCAGTCAGTCGCGGGTTTGATGCGAGATATTTGTCTAGGCGGAATTTAAATGAATCAACGGTGCTGCAGTCTATAACGTCTCGGGGAAGCCCATTCCACAAGTTGACAACTCGATTGAAGAAGAAATTCTTAGATTCGTGCGAGTTAAAAGATTTACCAATAATTTTGCAACCGTTTCCCCGCGTGTAATTAGAGTGAGTGAGTGAGAGTTACATAGACATAGCTACACAGACTACACAGACCTTGCGGTCCCTATTAGGTAGTCCGGACTTAATGCTAAAATAGAATTTGCTACAAAGTGGAAGGTAAGGATAGCAAAGCAGGAGAGAGAGAGAGAGAGAGAGTTGTGGTGGCAGAGTCAGGGGCGTATAGGATATGTGCCCAACTGTACGTGAAGTTCGACTGGTAATATGCTTAAGGGGGGTCACCTGTGTTTTTGTATGCCCTTTTCTGTCTTTCTCTGGGTTGTATCCATTCGGCCCGATTCAGCCTACTGTTTTAAGACGTTTATACCCGTCCAGGTGTCGATTTCTTCCTGGCAAGCGATAGCGAGCAAGCATTGTATGAAGTAATCCGGCTTTGCCGGAGAAATTTTTCTATCGAAAAATTTACAAATTTAGCCTGCAGTCAAAAGCATTTAAAAATATATGCTTGCTCGCTACCGCTCGCCAGGAAAAAAAACGACACCTGGATGGGGATATACGTCATAAAACTGTAGGCTGAATGGGGCCGAATGGATACAACCCAGAGAGAGAGGGCGAGAGGTGGCCCCCTTAGAATATGAGACAAAATAATAATAATACTTTAGGCACAATTTATGGGGTATTTTTAAGATATTTGTTTACTTATTTATGGATATATTTCCTATTATCATTACTTATGGATATATTTCCTATTATCATTACTTATGGATATATTTCCTATTATCATTACACTAGTTTCCTCCCTGGACCTCCATTAAGCTTAAAAAATACCCCCAAGATCCCCGTTAGAGATAAATTTGTGCATTTCTCGGTAGGAAAATTCTCCGACCTTTCTCATAAATTGCAGGTTAGCTATCGCTCCCCAGGATCAAAATCGACATCTAAATGACACGAACAGTCATAAAATCACCAAATTCATGAGACGAATGTCCTAAAATCCCGAATATTATAGGGCTAAACATGAGGAAGAAGGAAGTCCAGACAAATCTCCCTTAAGGGGGTAGTACTCTCTTTTTCTGGACCCCCTTCTCCCTCATGTTTAGCATATTAGTTTGAGGTTTTAAGACGTTCGTTCCGTTAGTTTGGCGATTTTGATACCTTTTTCCTCATTTTGTTATCAACATTAAGACCTTTCGTGCCCTTTAAGTGTCGATTTTTTCCTGGCGAGCGATAGCAAGCCTCTAGCGGGTGTTTCTTAAGCTTGATGGAGGTCTAGCGAGGAAACTCAAGAACAAATGAATAAATATATAGACCAAAAACCAAGCACTACCCCCTTAAGTTGAAATATTGGTTGCCCCAGAAAGCGCTGTAGTGAATTTGACACCTGACCTTTAACAACGGCTTATACCGATCCCTCAATAATTGTTTCCCGATAGTTCACGACTTTCAAAATGCCAGGCCGACAAAGATTATATAGTTTTATCGGTAATTGCCAGTGAAGAAATAGAAAATAATGTGTTTCTTATCCATTTCTTTGGAGGGTGGTATCTATTGGGGGGTATCTATTGGTGGGGTAGAAAGTTTCGTTCACTGTCTAAGTTTGAACATCTCCAAGCATTATTTACGAAGCTGTGTAAGGCGGACTATAAGAATATATACTGCATATATATATATTTTTTTTCTTTTCTACTGGGATTTGTTTTGCTACATTGTTTAATCACTGAACTTCCTGTACCGGTATAGTCAATAGATTTGCATATTGCACTGTAAAGAGTATCGTCCTTGAAATTAATATATACACCGTATGAGGAGAAGCACTTTATTGACAACGTTTCGCATATAGCTTCATCAGGCCTACGTGCTTGATGAAGCTATATAGTATAACGTTGGCAATAATGTGTTCCTCCTTATGTGATGCTTATAATAATTAAGTCTATTTTATTTAGTATACATTTATCTACTTAAAGTGTTCAGAAAGAAAATCAGGGATATATATATATATATATATATATATATATATATATATATATATATATACTCTCAAGCGCAAACAATAAATAGTTCTCTGTATAATCATGTTATTAGAAGTGTGTATCATAAATTGTGATAGTCCAGTATATTTAGGCATATTTATTTAAGTAGATTTAAGTTATTTAATATTCAGTTACTGTATTTCACCTACCCCTGACCTGTATTTGATATTCAGTTACTGTATTTCACCTACCCCTGACCTGTATTTGATATTCAGTTACTGTATTTCACCTACCCCTGACCTGTATTCAATATTCAGTTACTGTATTTCACCTAAACCTGACCTGCATTTGATATTCAGTTACTGTATTTCACCTACCCCTGACCTGCATTTAATATGCAGTTACTGTATTTCACCTAACCCTGACCTGTATTTAATATTCAGTTACTGTATTTCACCTACCCCTGACCTGTATTTAATATTCAGTTACTGTATTTCACCTACCCCTGACCTGTGTTTAATATTCAGTTACTGAATTTCACCTACCCCTGACCTGTGTTTAATATTCAGTTACTGTATTTCACCTACCCCTGACCTGTGTTTAATATTCAGTTACTGTATTTCACCTACCCCTGACCTGTGTTTAATATTCAGTTACTGTATTTCACACCTACCCCTGACCTGTGTTTAATATTCAGTTACTGTATTTCACCTACCCCTGACCTGTGTTTAATATTCAGTTACTGTATTTCACCTACCCCTGACCTGTATTTGATATTCAGTTACTGTATTTCACCTAACCCTGACCTGTATTTGATATTCAGTTACTGTATTTCACCTACCCCTGACCTGTGTTTAATATGCAGTTACTGTATTTCACCTACCCCTGACCTGTATTTGATATTCAGTTACTGTATTTCACCTACCCCTGACCTGTATTTGAGAAGTCTGACAGTCCCCAACACACCTGAAGGGGGTACTAGCTACTCGCTTTTTATGGACCTCCTTCTCCCTCATGTTTAGCATATTAGTTTTGAGATTTTAAGACGTTCCTTCCATTAGTTTGGTGATTTTAATACCTTTCGCCCCATTTCGTTGTCAATTTCAAGACCTTTCATGCCATTTAGGTGTCGATTTTTTCCTGGCGAGCGATAGCGAGTCTATAATTTTAACCCTCTCCGACATCTATGACGCGATCGTGTCATATGGCGGTATGCCCAAGAGTATCATATAATGAACTTGGTGAAATAGCTCAATAAGTAAGTTGTATGACGCATTCGCGTCATATTGAGCTCAGTAAGTTAGGTAAGTTAGATCAGAATCTGTCGGTTGATGGCAACCCCAAATACCTCCGACTTCTACCGGTACCTCAGTGTCAGAGAAAGTGTTTTGAGGGATATACCGGGCGCTTCGCCGCCCCATCAGTAAGTTAGCAACTTATGTCGGGGGGGGGGGGGGGTTAACAGGAACCGGCCTTTGTCCGGGACATTTTTCTATCGAAAAATGTAAAAATTTATCTTGAAGGGTGGTCTAGGGGGCGCTTTTCTAAGCTTGATGGAGGTCTAGGGAGGAAACTAAAAAAAATATATGAATAAATGAATTAATAGACCAAACAAACGGCCAGTCTCCCCTTAAGAAGAAGTCTAACAGTCCCCAACAAACCTTAACCACGCCACATACCAAAGCAGCGATCAATAGCTGCTACCACCACCATAGTATGAACAGAGTACCAAGCCTTTATTGTAGCCCACTCATTCATGGATATCTGGAAGTGGACTGAAAAGGTGCCTCGGTCGAACCTGGTCCTTGTGTCGGCTTACGGTATTCGGGGTGGTGAAACATTTACTCTGTTACAAGAGTTGGGAATTTCCTTAAGGGGGGGTCACCGGCTTTTATTTGTGTTATCTTTCTCTCCTGTTCTCTTTTTCCCTGGCTTGTATCCATTCGGCCCCATTCAGCCAACTGTTTTATGAAGTTTATCCCCATCCAGGTGTCGATTTCTTCCTGGCGAGCGATAGCGAGCCAGCATTGTATGGAGAAATCCGGCTTCGCCGGAGAAATTTTTCTATCGAAAAATGTACAAATTTAGCTTGCTGTCAATACAAAAATATATAAATGCTGGCTTGCTACCGATCGCCAGGAAAATATTGACATCTGGATGGGGTAAACGTCTAAAAACAGTAGGCTGAATGGGGCCGAATGGATACAAACCAAAGAGAGAGAGAGAGAGAGAGAGAAAGAGAAAACAAGCGAGGTGGGCTCTCTTAATGCAGGGAACAGGGTCGTGGCCTGGTGAAATTAATGCAGGAGAGAGAGAGAGAGAGAGAGAGAGAGAGAGAGAGAGAGAGAGAGAGAGAGAGAGAGAGAGAGAGCGAGAGCGAGTGAGCAATACATCCTGGATCAAATGCCATTAATCTGGGATTTAATACGTGAAGCCGTTGTTTTCCATCAGACCAATGTATAAATTTTATGATATTAATCCCCTCTGTACCGGTGACGTTTTTTTTGCTTTATTCTGGATATTATTCATCGATTTTCTTCAGTTTAGGAAGGATCTCTAGCAATTATAAGTCTTCGAACTATCTCAATCAAACCTTTTGCATACCACAGATCCTTCCTAGGCTGCATAAAATCGTCTAAATATAGCTAGATTGAAATCAAACAGACGTCCCTGGTACAGAAAGGGTTAATCTCTTATGATGTTAATGCACAAATGTGAAACTGCTATGTCTCTGCATCATATAACTGCCAACTTGTCTCTGCATCATATAACTGCTATGTCTCTGCATCATATAACTGCTATGTCTCTGCATCATATAACTGCCAACTTGTCTCTGCATCATATAACTGCTATGTCTCTGCATCATATAACTGCTATGTCTCTGCATCATATAACTGCTATATCTCTGCATCATATAACTGCTATGTCTCTGCATCATATAACTGCTATGTCTCTGCATCATATAACTGCTATGTCTCTGCATCATATAACTGCTATGTCTCTGCATCATATACAGTAACTGCCAACTTGTCATGATTAAGGGGAGATGTCCACTTGAGGGATTGTTTTCTTGACTCCTTTCTCCCTCATGTTTAGCCCCATTGCTTTTCTAATGTTAAGACGTTTGCCACATTATTTTGACGATTTTAAGAACTTTCAACCCATTTCTGTCAATTTTAAGACCTTTCGTGCCATTCAGGTGTCGATTTTATCCTGGCGAGCGATAGCGAGCCTGTAATTTAAGAGGAACCGGCTTTCAGCCGGGAAATTTTTCTACCGAAAAATGTACACATTTATCTTGAAAGGGGCTCAAGGGGGTGTAATCTTAAGCTTGAAGGATATATAGGGACCAAACTAAAAACTTCCCTTCACACCACAACTTCGCTACAAAATCTTCGTAATAAACCGAATAATCAAGAAAATAAAAATAAAGGAGGTATTTTGTTTCCACCCCCACCCCTCCACGGCCACCTGTCACCCTTTGAGCACCAGCGACGTGTGTTATATTGTGTTGTAGCTATATATTTATTAGACGATATAATGC
Source organism: Paralithodes platypus (assembly GCA_032716605.1). Taxonomy (NCBI): domain Eukaryota; kingdom Metazoa; phylum Arthropoda; class Malacostraca; order Decapoda; family Lithodidae; genus Paralithodes; species Paralithodes platypus. The sequence goes on from CM064497.1 coordinate 4,207,119, forward strand.
AGCTTAGGAAGGATCTGTGGTAGTTAAAAAGGTTGGGTGAGATAGTTTGAAGCCTTTTTATTGTTAGAGGTCGTTCCTAAGCTGAATAAAATCGTCTTATAGTTGCCAGAATTATGATGCCAAAGATGTCACTGGTATTGTAAGGGTTAAGGGGAGATCTCCACTTGAGGATATTTTTTTCTTGACCCCTTTCTCCCTCATGTTTAGCCCCATTGCTTTTGATATTATAAAACGTTTGCCCCATTAGTTTAGCGATTTAAAAAAGCTTTCACCCCATATTAAGACCTTTCGTGCAATTCAGGTGTCGATTTAATCCTGGCGAGCGATAGCGAGCCTATAATTTAAGAGGAATCGGCCTTCGGCCGGGACATTTTTCTACCGAAAAATGTACAAATTTATCTTGAAAGGGACTCAAGGGGGTGTAATTTTAAGCTTGATGGAGGTCTAGGGAACAAACTAAATACCTCCCCTTAAGGCCTCCTAGGTACCAGCATATGTTAGTGACCTGAAGAAGATATATCTGCGAAACGTTGTCAATAAAGTGCTCCTCCTCATATGGTGTTTTTTGTCCATTGGTTTGTGTATGTTTAAGTGGTGTGATTGTGATGTGGAGATCATGATAAGTCTGTGCATAGTGGTTCATGAATGTGAGGAAATGATAGCTGCTCTCCTGGGTATGGTGTCGTGTGGTTCTGGTAATGGTGTTGTGTGTTAGAGTGTGTTATTGTGGGGTGATGGTGGTGTGGTATGTGTGGGTGTTTATGTGGTAGTCTGTGTTATTGTATGTGGTATGTGTGGGTGTTTATGTGGTTTTATTGTGATGTGGAGAGCCAAATATGTCATGCTTAGCTGGGGTGAAAGCGGCAGTTTAATATGAGTTTTGGATGCGGAGATATTAAAAGCGTAGCTTGGCAGGGCGTCGTGATGTTGAGATGGTGTTATGTTTTGGTGTGTGTGTGTGTGTGTGTGAGTACATATATGTGTGTGTATGTGTGTGTGTGTGTGTGTAGTGTGGGATAATGGCTGCTCGGGATCTTACTATGTGATGATCACCTAGTATATGGCTGCTATTACCTAGTATATGGCTGCTATTACCTAGTATATGGCTGCTATTACCTAGTATATGGCTGCTATTACCTAGTATATGGCTGCTATTACCTAGTATATGGCTGCTATTACCTAGTATATGGCTGCTATCACCTAGTATATGGCTGCTATTACCTAGTATATGGCTGCTATTACCTAGTATATGGCTGCTATTACCTAGTATATGGCTGCTATTACCTAGTATATGGCTGCTATTACCTAGTATATGGCTGCTATTACCTAGTATATGGCTGCTATTACCTAGTATATGGCTGCTATCACCTAGTATATGGCTGCTATTACCTAGTATATGGCTGCTATTACCTAGTATATGGCTGCTATTACCTAGTATATGGCTGCTATTACCTAGTATATGGCTGCTATTACCTAGTATATGGCTGCTATTACCTAGTATATGGCTGCTATTACCTAGTATATGGCTGCTATTTACACTAAATTACGTGATCCGTCAATACTGTTGTAAAGGGTTATGTAAAAGAGTATTGTCCAGTTCGTTGGCGCTACCTCCTAAAGTACACTCACACTAGATTTTACAAGTCAGCTGTTGTTGTTGGTATGGTGGTGTAATGATGGCAATAAGATAATGATGTGGTGATGATATGTTCAGGGGAAAGTGGCCGTTTATATCGTGTAAATTGGTTCGTCGATATAGTTATGATGGACTGATGGTGAGGGGGTGGGTAGTGAGATGAAGAGTGTGTGTGTGTGTGTGTGTGTGTGTGTGTGTGTAAGAGAGAGAGATATTGTGTGTGAGAGAGATGTTGTGTGTGTGTGTGAAAGATTGTATGTATGTATGTATATGTGTGTGTGTGTGTGATTGTGCGTGTCTGTGTGTGTATGCGTGGGTCTGTATATGTGATCCATTTAATTCATTCATGTTGGTATTGAATGCACTACGCCCTGAATAAACTACGTATAAACGAGCCAAGGTCCATTCGATAAGGCATCAACTATGCTAAACGAGGTTATCGACAGTCCCCCCTCCATAAAACCCAGTTCAGTGCAACGAGGAAAACGCGTCTCGTATATTTACCCTTGGAATGTATTGTTAACGGAGAGGTAGTCGATTTTTATAGACGTTCGTCCCGCTAATTTGTGTTATTTTAGTCCGTTTACCCCATTTCTTTGTCAATATTAAGACCTTTCGTGCTATATAGGTGTCGATTTTATTCCTGGCGAGTGATAGCGAGCCTGTAATTTTAGAAGGAATATTTATTTTACCAACACAAGTATTATTTTATGTTGAACGGAGGTCTAGGGTGTATTTTTATTAAGGTTGATGGATGTCTAGCGAGGAAACTAACCAATACATTAATTAACAAATATATTGACCAAAAACAAAGCATTACCCCCTCAATCGATGCCAGTAACCGTTGCCTGGACTGAATAAACCACACAATACCTACGACTGAATAAACCACACAGTACCTACGACTGAATAAACCACACAGTACCTACGACTTACCTTATTGATTCCCGGGACCAAGACGTGATTAAAGAGTCATATTTAGCGTCTTTCACTATAAAGGATAGTATAGGCTATTGATATCACGAAGAGAAGAAGTAGAGGGTAATTATTCCTATACATATACTTACACAATTACACACACCCACACAATTATACACTTACACACACACACACAAAAACACACACACACTATATATCTAACTCGCTCACTCACTCACTCTCACTCTCTCTCTCTTTCTATCTCTCACTCACTTACTCTCACTCTCACTGTCTCTTTCTCTCTCTCTCTCTTTCTCACTCTCTCTCTCTCTCTCTCTCTCTCTCTCTGTCATCCACACACAAACCCGTACATATACATACACTCACAAACGCACACGTACCAATTACAATCACCCATACACATAAACAAGATAAGTCAATACTACACACACACACGTACACAGAGACATACATACGAAAACACATACACACACTAAACAATCCAACACATAAATACGTATATACAAACAAACAAACACACACACACACAAACACTATACCCACCAAACAGAAACACACACACACACAAGCACAATCACCATCACCGCCCCCCCCCCCCCACACACACGTACAAACACACACACACACAAGTACTATTCCCACACACACACACACACACGTGGTATAATGCATGTTCTGTAAAGGCTCTGTGCATTATTGAATGAACGAGAAATGTGGAAGACGGTGTTGTAATATTAACAACACAGTAGGAAGGTGTTGGTAATATTAACAACACAGTAGGAAGGAAGGTGTAGGTAATATTAACAACACAGTAGGAAGGTGTTGGTAATATTAACAACACAGTAGGAAGGAAGGTGTTGGTAATATTAACAACACAGTAGGAAGGAAGGTGTTGGTAATATTAACAACATAGTAGGAAGGAAGGTGTTGGTAATATTAACAACACAGTAGGAAGGTGTTGGTAATATTAACAACACAGTAGGAAGGAAGGTGTTGGTAATATTAACAACACAGTAGGAAGGTGTTGGTAATATTAACAACACCGTAGGAAGGAAGGTGTTGGTAATATTAACAACACAGCAGGAAGGAAGGTGTTGGTAATATTAACAACACAGTAGGAAGGTGTTGGTAATATTAACAACACAGTAGGAAGGAAGGTGTAGGTAATATTAACAACACAGTAGGAAGGTGTTGGTAATATTAACAACACAGTAGGAAGGAAGGTGTTGGTAATATTAACAACACAGTAGGAAGGAAGGTGTTGGTAATATTAACAACACAGTAGGAAGGAAGGTGTTGGTAATATTAACAACATAGTAGGAAGGAAGGTGTTGGTAATATTAACAACACAGTAGGAAGGAAGGTGTTGGTAATATTAACAACACAGTAGGAAGGAAGGTGTTGGTAAATATTAACAACACAGTAGGAAGGTGTTGGTAATATTAACAACACAGTAGGAAGGAAGGTGTTGGTAATATTAACAACACAGCAGGAAGGAAGGTGTTGGTAATATTAACAACACAGCAGGAAAGAAGGTGTTGGTAATATTAACAACACAGTAGGAAGGTGTTGGTAATATTAACAACACAGTAGGAACGAAGGTGTTGGTAATATTAACAACACAGTAGGAAGGAAGGTGTTGGTAATATTAACAACACAGTAGGAAGGAAGGTGTTGGTAATATTAACAACACAGTAGGAAGGAAGGTGTTGGTAATATTAGCAACACAGTAGGAAGGTGTTGGTAATATTAACAACACAGTAGGAAGGAAGGTGTTGGTAATATTAACAACACAGTAGGAAGGTGTTGGTAATATTAACAACACAGTAGGAAGGAAGGTGTTGGTAATATTAACAACACAGTAGGAAGGTTTTGGTAATATTAACAACACAGTAGGAAGGTGTTGGTAATATTAACAACACAGTAGGAAGGAAGGTGTTGGTAATATTAACAACACAGTAGGAAGGAAGGTGTTGGTAATATTAACAACACAGTAGGAAGGAAGGTGTTGGTAATATTAACAACACAGTAGGAAGGTACAAAGGAGTACAAAGGAAATCAAGCAACAACAGATCTAGTGACCCTTCTAGGTTGCTTGTCCTCCAAAACACTGAGGATCAAGTGTCCAAACAGTGGTTTAGAGTGGGTAAGGGAACATTGGAAAGGGAAATACTGCCCTGGAACTAATGTCCGTGGCAGGATTAGGAAGTTAGTAGGGGACAGATGGGTTAGTAACTGAGGGGGGGATAAAATAAAGTTATTCATTTACAAACGCAGTCAGTCGCGGGTTTGATGCGAGATATTTGTCTATGCGGAGTTTAAATGAATCAACGGTGATGCAGTCTATAACGTTTCGGGGAAGCCCATTCCACAAGTTGACAACTCGATTGAAGAAGAAATTCTTAGATTCGTGTGAGTTAAAAGATTTACCAATAATTTTGCAAACCGTTTCCCCGCGTGTAATTAGATTGGTCGATAGTGAAGTACTTACTACAGTTCATATTGTCGATGCCTTTGATGATTTTGAACACTTGAATTAAGTCACCTCTTAATCTGCGCTGGGTTAAAGGAAATAGATTTAATTCTCTAAGACGCTCTTCGTATGGTTTGTTCTTTAGGCTAGGTATCATTTTGGTAACTCTACGTTGAACTCGTTCTAGCTTGTTTATATCTTTTTGGTAATAAGGGCACCAGGATTGAACGCAGTATTCCAGAAGAGGGCGGACTAATGAATTGTAAAGGGTTAGGATAACTTCTTTGGATTTATGCTCAAATGACCTGCCTATAAAGCCAATTATTTTGTTGCCTTCTTAACAACTTCTGAACATTGTTGACTCGGTTTTAGGTTACTCGATATTGTTACTCCCAGATCGGTTTCTCTGTGTTTACATTCTTAAGCTGAGTGCCATTCATCGAATAGTTTGCTTTCTCATTTAGGTATCCGATATGTAGTACTTTACATTTATCCGCATTGAAACTCATTTGCCAAATTTGGGCCCAACATGACAATTTATCTAGATTGTGTTGCATATCGTCAACTTGTTCTTTTGAGAGTACGCTATTTGCAATTTTTGTATCGTCAGCAAATTTTGAGATTGTAACAGGTGAGACCCTCATCTATGTCGTTGATGTAAATTAGAAAGAGAATTGGTCCTAGTACCGATCCCTGGGGTACCACGCTACTTACATTGGTCCATTTTGATGCCTTACCGTTTATGACTACTCTTTGCTTTCTGTCGCTGAGCCAATTTTCTATCCATTTCAACACACCGTCTTGTATTCCATGCGCTTTAGTTTTAGCAGTAAACGTTTGTGAGGAACTTTGTCCAAAGGCCTTTTGAAAATCAAGGTATATAATATCTACAGCTTTACTCTCATCGTAGAGGTTGAGGATATCGTGGAAGAAGGCTAAGAGGTTTGTTAAACAGGAACGTTTTTTACGAAAGCCGTGTTGAGTATCTTTAAGTATGTTATTTTCCTCTAAGTGATTTACGAGTCTTGTCTCTTATGACCGTTTCTAGCATTTTACAATACAAATGAGGTTAAGTTAATTGGACGATAGTTACTGGGTAGGGATTTGCTGCCTTTTTTGAATATCGGTGTTACGTTGGCTAGCTTCCACTGATCGGGCATAGTTTCCAGACTGCAAGGATTTATTGAATAGTAATGTCAGTGGTTTAGAGAGCTCATCCTTAGCTTCCTTTAGAACTCTAGGCGAGATTGTATCAGGTCCAGGCGTTTTATTTACCTTGAGTTTATCTAAAACAATTCAATACTTCTCTCTCTGTAACGGTGATATTGCTTAGAACATCTGAATTATCAATCTGAATCGGCGATGGTGTAGGGATATCACTGAGGTCTTCTGTTGTAAAAACTGATGCAAAGAAGGTATTGAGGGCATTACTCTTTGTTCTTCGTCTTTGGTGTATTCTCCATTTTCATCGACTAACGGTCCAACAGTTGAAGTAACAACTTTTTTTCTTTCTGATATAACTATAGAATTCTTTCGGGTTTGTTTTACTTTGATTCGCAATATGTAACTCTAAGGTCTTTTTACTTTGCTTAATTAACTTTTTGGCTTTGCGTCGTAGCTCTACAAATTTCAGCCGTTCTTCGTCATTTGTGAGGATTTTAATCTATCATTAGCACATTTTTTAGCAAGCAGGCAGTTTGAAATATCTTTATTCCACCATTTGGGCTTATTATTATGGCCTGGACGCCGAGTTTTTGATGGTATGCAGTCTTGCACTGCTTTTAGGTAAGTGGCTTCGAATAACTTCCAAGATGTATTTATGTCGTTATTGTGAATTAAAAAAGCTCCAGTCAGTTTCTTTAAACATAGCTCTAAGTTTATGGAAGTTTCTGTTTGATTTCTTTCTTGCTTCTTTTGAAATTAGGGACTTTTTCGAGGCTTTTATGCTAATACGTATTTGGTTCTTCGTTAGTACGTAAACTTTAATAGTGGAAAGTATATCGTAGCTAAAATACGATGGTCGCTGTTACTGAATTCA